>SJYA01001042.1:62589-191933 GCA_006410615.1 Neotragus moschatus | reverse complement strand
AGGTGGCCAAAGTATTGGAGTTTCAGCTTTAGCATCAGTCCTTCCAATGAATATTCAGGACTGATTTCCTTTAAGATTGACTAGTTGGATCTCCTTGAAGTCCAAGAGACTCACAAGAGTCTTCTCCAACACCACAGTTCAAAAGCATCAATTCTTTGGCGCTCAGCTTTCTTTATAGTCCAACTCTCACATCCATACATGACTACTGGAAAAACAATAGCTTTGACTAGGTGGATGTTCCCTGGCAAAGTAATGTCTTTGGTTTTTAATATGCTGTCTAGGTTAGTGATAACTTTTCTTCCAAGGAGCAAGCATCTTTTAATTTCATGGCTGCAGTCACCATCTGCAGTGATTTTGGAGCCTCCTCAAAAGTAAAGTCTGTCAGTTTCCACTGTTTCCCCATCTATTTGCCATGAAATGATGGGACTGGATGCCATGATCTTAGTTTTCTGAATGTTGAGTTTTAAGACAACTTTTTCACTTATCTTTTAGTTTCATCAAGAGACTCTTTAGTTTTTGCTTTCTGCCATAAGAGTGGTATCTTCTGTATATCTGAGGTTATTTATATTTCCCCTGGCAATCTGATTTCAGCCTGGGCTTCATCCAGCCCAGCATTTCGCATGATATACTCTGCATATAAGTTAAATAAGCAGGGTGACAATATACAGCTTTGATGTACCCTTTTCCTAATTTGGAACTAATCTTTTGTTCCATGTTCACTTCTAACTGTTCCTTCCTGACCTGCATACAGATTTATCAGGAGGAAGGACAGGTGGTCTGGTATTCTCTTTCAGAATTTTTCACAGTTTATTGTGATCCACACAGTCAAAGGCTTTGGCATAGTCAATAAACCAGAAATAGATGTCTTTTTGGAACACTCTTGCTTTTTTGATGATCCAGCGGATGTTGGCAATTTGTTCTCTGGTTCCTCTGCCTTTTCTAAATCCAGCTTGAACATCTGAAAGTTCATGGTTCACAAACTATCGAAGCCTGACTTGGAGAATTTTGAGCATTACTTTGCTAACATTTGAGATGAGTGAAATTGTGTGGTAGTTTGAGCATTCTTTGTCATTGGCTTTCTTTGGAACTGGAATGAAAACTGACTTTTCCCAGTCATTAATAGTAAGGATCTTTATTTAGTTTTTATGTTTGCGTGTAGAAATATCTCTGGTGTTTCATTGCTACATTCAATATTTTCATTTAATTTAGCTATTAACCTTAAAAATCCTTCTGGAAAGATTCTAATATGTTTATGTGTATTTTCGGGAATGTTTATTTAATTTTCTCTAAAGATCTTTACTAACACCAAGATAGTTTTGTTCAGTTTATTGATGTGATTCAGCAAACAGATGTTAAATCAACCTTACATTCCTGAGGTAAACCAACTAAGTTACAAAGACTTATACTATTAAATTATCTTTGAGAATAAATTATCCAGTATATTTATGTGTATATTCAAAAGTGAATTTATTCTACCATTTTATTATGCTTAATTTCTTTTTCTTCCTTTTTTTAACTACACTCTTCTCTATTTCTAGAACATCATATCCTTTTTTGGGAAAAGCAAGGCTGACACAGTGTTTTAGAACCAGAGAGGGAAAAAAATAGGACAGCAAAAATGATAGCCAAGAAATGAAATTCTAAACACAGAAAATGTCCTGTTTCTGTGAGGAAATGTTCATGTAAAGACACAGGAGAAATCTCTCATTATACCTCCAGAGTAATAATTATCTATTAGGCAGCATGGTCTGATAATATGTCTATTTTTATATCTATATATTTTCAATTATGAAGTGAATGAGTGAACTAAAGATTAGGTGAACATTAAATTTAAATTCTAGTTTATTTTTAAACATGTTACCTGTCATTTTAATGCATAGCTCCAAATATTTGAGAGACTTATGAGACTTTAAAGGGAAAAAAAATCCCCAGTGTGAATTTTTTATCCTGAATATATGCATTTAATATATTTAGCAGTCTAAGCATGTTCACCCTAAAATCAATAGAAAGAAACTGAAAACCAGCTAATTTCTAAAAATTTGGAGCTTATTCCAATATTATGCCTCTGAAGAAAAGGAAAAGTAAGGAAGAAATTAAAGTTTTTTTTAAAGATCATAAATCTACTAAGAAATGTCAAAACATCTCATAAAGATTAATTGTTTAAGCTTCACTGCATCTCAATAAGGTGGAAATCTTTTTTTGTTTAAATAACTGCAGTTTATAGACACTTTATAGACAAAGATAGTTGGAAATTATACAGGAATTTACAGTACCAAATTTTTAAAAAATGTAATCCAATTACTTGTATATGAATCAAAAATAATGCATATAAACCAACAATACCTATTTAGCAAGAATAAAATAAACCAAAATAAACTCATCAAACATGTTAGAAGGAATGTCTATTATGAAAGAGAAAGGGAGGTAGAGTGTAAGGACAAAAGATAGAAAAAAAGAAATTTTGTAAAAGCTTTTCATTACTAATCTACCTTAAGGAAGTAAACCTATTTTTGAGTGTCACCATAAAGCTTTTAAAGTTTAATTAGCTGTTGACTAAAACAGTTTTCTAGTTGTCCTAGAATGATACAGCCTCTAAAATCTCATGGTTAAAAATACAGGGAAAGATTAATATGTTTGAATAAGTGGACCCTTTTTTTTTTGTTTGATTAAGGATATTAGATGGTCCTGATTCAAAAATATATAAGGTAGTCATCATGGAAAAAAACTCCTCAACCTCCTGTATTCACGTCCTTTTCTCAAATACAAACAAGAAGACAGTGAGAGTTCACTTTCTACCTAAATAAATACATAGAGTTTACCAGTTGCCAAAGACTATGGATTCTATTGGATCAATTTAAATTGAAAGTAGAATTACTATACAATCCAGAAACCTCTTCTGGGTTTATTTCCAAAAGAACTGAAATCAGGATCTCAAAGATATACATGCACCCATATGCTTATTTCAGCTTATTCATAACAGCTGAAATGTGAAAACAACCCAAATACCCATCAACAGATGAATGGATAAAGACAATGTGCTATATACATACAATGGAGTATTTTTCAGCCTTAAAAAGGAAGAAAATCCTGCCATTTGCAGCATGAGCCTGGAGGACATTAGATTAAGTGAAATATCAGTATCAGTTCAGTCACTCAGTCATGTCCAGCTCTTTGCGAACCCATGGACTGCAGCGTGCCAGGCTTTCCTGTCTATCACCAATTCCTTAAGTGAAATAAGCAGGGCACAAAAGAAAAAATAGTGAATGATTCCATTAATACGAGATATTTAAAAGAGCCAGACTCACAGAACCAAGAGATAAATGGTGGTTGTTTGTGGCTGAGAGGAAAAAAGTAGGGAGTTGTTATTCAGTGAGGATAAAGTTTCAGTTATATAAGATGAACAAGATCTAGAGATCTGCTGTATAGCATTAAGTGTGTAGTCAGCAATATGGTAAACTTTTTACAGGGTAGATCTTGTATTAAGTGTACCTACCACACACAAAAATTTGTTTTTAACAAATTTTAGTTGGAAAATTTAATTTCTGATCTCTGTTTGAAAGGAAGAGCAGGAGATAAAACACTGCCAACTTCACCTTCATACATGGCCAAGTTTAGTGGGTACTATTGGGAAGCTTCTCCCCACCTATCAGGCCCCCTTCCTGTAATTAAGACAAGTCAGCAGTTAAGTCAGAGAAGGCAGTGGCACCCCACTCCAGTACTCTTGCCTGGAAAATCCCATGGACAGAGCAGCCTGATAGACTGCAGTCCATGGAGTTGCTAAGAGTCGGACACGACTGAGTGACTTCACTTTCACTTTTCAGTTTCATGCCTTGGAGAAGGAAATGGCAACCTGCTCCAGTGTTCTTGCCTGGAAAATTCCAGGGATGGGGGAGCCAGGTGGGCTGCCATCTATGGGGTCACACAGAGTCGGACACTGCTGAAGCGACTTAACAGCAGCAGCAGTTAAGTGGCTACAATATCTCACTTCATGCTTCCTAAAACTGATACAGTCTGTTCATGGCTATCACTGTGCTCACATTGTCGTTCTCCTTGAATCAGAAGGAATGGGATATAGTACTGTTCCCTTGTCTATAACTGGAAGGAAAAAAAATTATATATAGAAATGAAGATGCCATTCAACCAGCTTCAATCAATCTACCAACCTGGTCCATGAATGCATTCAAGTTTGGGATCCCTGCTGTATGAAACTGAGGTACAGCAGATAACTATAGTAACTACTAAAAGAATTAAGATTTTCTATTTTTCATGAAAAAATAGAGCATCAAAGCCTATTTATTGAAGGTTCCTAAACTATAATACTACCCAATCTTAGTTTTTTTATTTTCATGAATTGAATTAATTACCCAGCTGGTCATAAAACTTTAGGAAAGAAATAACAGCAACCTTCATAGACTGCTGCCCTATTCAGGCTGCACCCCCAATTCAGAAACTCTTCTGACAGTCTTATCACCATGGCAGAAAAATTTTGGTATATTTAGTAATTTTCATAAAACTTCAATCAGGCCTAATAGTGTCTACTGTGTAAATCAAACATTCTTTTTTGTTGTTATTGTTGAAAATTTTCATAGATTAATGGGGAATATTATGTAGATCAGGTTATCTAAAACTTTAGTTTGAATCAAAATCGCCTGGAGGGCTTATTAAAACATTTTTCTCAACCACATTCCCCAAATTTTTGACTTAGTCAATCTGGGATGGTGACTGAGAATTTTTATTTCTTTAAAGATCTCAGGTGATGCCATTGGTCCATGGTTCATATACGAAGAAACACTGAAACCATAATACAATTGGGAAGTAATATATAAATTTTTTTAATCAAAGGCTACTAATAGAATTTATGTCATGGTAAATATTTACGGCTTCAAATAACATTTTTATATAAAAGCAAGTAGCTTGACCTCTGTATTAGCACTTCCTAATGGGTAAATCCTCTAAGTATATTAGCACTTCCTAATGGATAAAACCTTCCTCTAACTTCAATACTTTTATTTGTATAAGTGGCCTCTCGTTAGCATATAAAGTGATTCTTTCATAGCAAGTATCATTTTTTTTTTGGTGTATCTTTAGGAAAAACATAGAGGGAAAAAAAATAGTAGCATCTTAGTACTCTGCCAAAAGGAAAGATATCTAGCTCAGAATTTTATAGTTTATTAATTTTTAAAACAGATCTATATTCAGGATCGTAAAAAGCTTAAAAGGAATTTTTTTTAATGTTGAAAAGGTAAAATGTCTTACTGAAAATAAACCTTTAAAAAATTATACAAACACATATTTGTCAAAGCTGTGGTTTTTCTAGTAGTTATGTATGGATGTGAGAGTAGGACCATAAAGAAGGCTGAGTGCCAAAGAATTGATGCTTTTGAACTGTGGTGTTGGAGATGACTCTTGAGAGTCCCTTGGACAGCAAGGAGATCAAACCAGTCCATCCTAAAGGAAATCAATCCTAAATATTCATTGGAAGGACTGATGCTGAAGCTGAAACTCCAATACTTTGGCCATCTGATGTGAAGAACTGACTCATTTGAAAAACCCTGATGCTGGGAAAGATTGAAGGTGAGAGGAGAAGGGGATGACAGAAAATGAGATGGTTGGATGGTATCACCGACTCAATGGACATGAGTTTGAGCAAGCTCTGGGAGATGGTGAAGGACAGGGAAGCCTGGCATGCTGCAGTTCATGGGGGTCACAAAGAATTAGGACTGAGCAGCAATGAACAACAAAATTCTCTAATATCTATCACTGTTCATATTCAAAATTGTACATTTCATTCAAGTCATGATTCAAATATAATTCAAATATATTTGACATATTATGTAAATTATACTCTTGAAAAATTAATGTATATAAAATACATTTGAAAATATTCATGTACATTAACTCATTCATAAGCTTAAACCTATTTTCCATGGGGTAAAAATAAATTAAACATTTTTAACCATTTTGAATGCAGCATATAAGCTCATTCCAAAACAAAATCCATATTAAAGATGCCACCAAATTTTACCTATTTAAACACCTCTTATGTCTTTTACAAAAATTACAGTTATCAATAATTCTAAAAAATAAAATTAAGAGAACTGACTTTATTGGAATATTTCATTAAAATACCTTCCTCCATATATATATTCTTATTAGCACTTGCATATGAAAATAAACAAAGACCGCCCGACCAGAGGGTTTCCCTGGTGGCTCAGAGGGTAAAGCGTCTACCTGCAATGCAGGAGACCTGGGTTCGATCCCTGGGTCAGGAAGATCCCCTGGAGAAGATAATGGCAACCCACTTCAGTACTCTTGCCTGGAAAATCCCATGGATAGAGAAAACTGATAGACTACAGTCCATGGGATCGCAAAAAGTCGGACACCACTGAGCAACTTCACTTCACTTCAGAACCCGACCAGAACAGAGACTATTCAGAGCTTGTAATAGCAAGGAAGTCTAATCATCATCACTTGTATTAAATAGAGAAACAAAGGCAGGGAGGGAAATGAGATAGTTTTTGTAATGAAAAGAAAAGAGGGCTCAGGTATATTCAAACTGGAAGTTGTTGGCATGAAGCTGAAGGTAGGCTAACTGGAAGCCAAGCACCTTATGTGAATAATTTGGGGAGCCTGTTTGGCTTTTCTGGCTGGTCCTGAGTTGGAAGCAGGGGCAAAATATAGTGAAGTTGTCGCTATTGACTAAATCCTGACCATTCTGGGCTGACTGCTACAGAAGTTATGGTTTGGCTCCCCAGGTCAGATACTGCAGAAATCTGTGGGAATATATGATCTGGTCATTGTTCATTTGCATATTCAATAACTCATCCGTATTACATTCAAACAAGATCCTACATGTTCATGTAAACCAGCCATCAGTAATAGATTAACATAGCATGAACTCAGAGCAACTAAAATTAACTCTATTGATATTCCATAATATAAATTATAATTAAAAAGATAAAGAGATGTCAAAATAATTATTTTTAATCTAGCATCATATGGTCACTATTGTATACACATAATACTGAAATGAATAAAACGTTTCAACAAGTATTCATTGAACACTACAGTGTTTGGTTGTCAAATCCCAGGAAACCTAAAGCATTTCTGTAATATTTCCTTCACACTAACAGGTATCCAGATTTCTCTTGGGGTCCCCTAAAGTCTCTGAATTGCTGGCTCTTTCAGCTGCCATATTCCAGACCTAAAGTTACCCCTAGTGGGGTAACTGATCACCCTGCCTCACATTTCCTCATTCAAACCACCATTACTTCCTTCTCCATAATGAATCCCCCAGATCTTAATGTCAGACTGCACCAGATTTCCCAACGGGTGGTGCCATCTGCAGACTGATCTCATTCCTTCAAGATTTTGGCATCCTGCTCAAATACTTTCTTGTATTTTCTATTCCTATCATTGTTATCTGTGATTTCACAATCCAAAGAAACAATAAAACCAAAGCTTAATTTTTTCATATCAAATGGAATTAAGTGATTCCCATAAGCAGCTAGGGGTGCAAACCAGGGTCATAAACCAATCATTCTGCATATCAACAGCACCTGGGAACCTTTTTTTTTTTTTTTAATTTCAGTATTCTGGTTCTACAGCCCAGACCAACTAATGTACAATTTCAGGAATGGGGCCAAGTAACAGGCAATAAAGGAAGGAAGGCAGGCAGGCAAGAAGGAAAGAATAAGTAAATGGATGGTAAACAAGACAATTTCCTGAGGGATTTTAACAATAAGTTAGAGTTGAAAAAGCAGTTCTACTATAGACGTTTTCATTACCAATAGTTCCCTTGCCTCTAAAATCATTTTTTTTAATTGAAAAAATTTTAATATCTCTGAAATTTCATTTCCCACAAAGGGCCTGAAACCAACCACATAGAGACTTCTGATCTGTTGACTTTTCTCCCTTATATTCACATTTCCCTCCCTAATCAATTTAAATTCCAAATTTACAATTTTATTCACTTACAAAAATGCTCAGATCACTTGTCCCACTCTTTTCCTGCTATAATAGTGAACTGGTCTTACTCCATTTATCTGAACTATCCTTCTTGCTCACTGTAGGACTTTTTTCCTACAGTTGACTGTTCTATCTCATTCATCACTAATGTCTCTTTCACTGGATTATTTCCATCATCAAAAAATTGTTATGATAATTCTGTATCTAACAATAAGCTCTTATTTTGCATTCCTTTTCAGTTAGCATCCCTTTAACTTCTCCTTTTCACAGCATACCTCTTTGAAATTCTGTCCCCATTTATTATCTTTTCAGTCTTTTTCAACCTACTCCAATCATCAAATTCATTCTTGTCAAGGTCGTAGTGACTTCTACATGAAAAAGTACAGTGGCCAATTTTTAGTTCTTATATTATTCTACCTATTAGCTAGCATTTAATGTAGACAGTCACATCTTTCTTGTAGAAATACTGATATTTGATCTATATCATACTGCAGTTTTTTTTTTTCCTTCCACCTCACTCCTCCTTCCTAGTTCAGCGTCCTCTTTCCTGAATGTTTATTTTCTTCCCAAACTCTAAATAACAGAGTGCACAAGGGTCTGTCCTTGGATATCTTATTTTACCTATGTACATTCAATCTCTAGGTGACCTTAGTCCGTCTCATTGTTTATACGCCATCTTTATGCTAATGACTCACAATTTAATTTCTTCGGCCTTGGCTTTCTTCTGAACTTAAGACTCCTAGATCCCATCTGCCGCTTTAATTCAGCCTTGCAAATAGGAGCCTCAAATTAAACATATCCAAAAACAAACACTTGATGTTTCTCCCCTACTTTTTTCTCAATATCCTCTACCTCAATTAGTGATGATAACATTCTTCCAATTCTCAGAATAAAAATCTGGCATTTACTTTTGAGATCTCTCTTTGTCTTATACCCCAATCCAAAAGCAAATCTTGCTCTTATTCCCTTCAGAATCCATCCCACCCTGCTTCAACCATCCATTGGGGCCATTACCTCTCACCTGGGCCACCTCACGAGCCTTCTAATTACCTCCCCTGTTTGACTCCTACACTCTTCCTGTTATTTTTATCTCCACATATTAGTCAGTGTGATTCTTATAGAATATATGTCAGATCAACCGTCACTTTCTCATCCTAAAGAGAAGTAAAAACCATTCTTTAGAAATACAATTTAAAAGTTTTACCCGGTTCCCAGATATCCTACCTCCTGTGATTTTATTTTACACTCACTTTTCTCCAGACTTAATAAACATTTTCCATTATCTGCTCCTGCTGCTGCTGCTAAGTCACTTCAGTCGTGTCCAACTCTGTGTGATCCCATAGACAGCAGCCCACTAGGCTCCCCCGTCCCTGGGATTCTCCAGGCAAGAACACTGGAGTGGGTTGCCATTTCCTTCTCCAATGCATGAAAGTGAAAAGTGAAAATCAAGTCGCTCAGTCGTGTCCAACTCTTAGCAGCCCCATGGACTGCAGCCTACCAGGCTCCTCCATCCATGGGATTTTCCAGGCAAGAGTACTAGAGTAGGGTGCCATTGCCTTCTCCTTCCATTATCTACACATCTCCTCAAACAATACTATTTCAGGGATTTTACACATGCTCTACCTTGTGCCTGGAAGGCTCTTCTCCCAGATATCGCAGTGACATGTTTCCTCACTTAATTCATCTCTGTTGCATATCATCTCCCCAGGCAGGATTTATCTGAACACCATAACTAACAGAGCACCTTTCATGGCTCTCTAATCTCTTCCTATAGTTTTAAAATTTTATTTTATATTTTTCTTATTCTTTTATTTATACACATACTACTTGTATTATTTATCTTTCCTCACAAAAGTCTTAAGTTTAAAGAGCAAAGACTTTGTCTATGTTTTCACTATAGTATTTGGGGAGTCTAAACCATGCCTGGCACATACTGAATGTCTGCTGCTGCTAAGTTGTTTCAGTCATGTCCAACTCCATGCAACCCCAGAGACGGCAGCCCACCAGGCTCTCCCCTCCCTGGGATTCTCCAGGCAAAAATGCTGGAGTTGGTTGCCATATCCTTCTCCAGTGCATGAAAGTGAAAAGTGAAAGTGAAGTCACTCAGTTGTGTCCGCTAGAAATCTGCAAATTATTAACCAGTGACTTTGGTAAGAGATAACTATGGAAAAAAGCTTGCCTCTATTTCTTATTTGAGCTGGATAAACGGATGATGGGCGGGACAGAATGAACATTATTAGGAGAATTAAAGTAGAGGCAAGAACAAGCCAAGGTATTTTAGCCTAGCATAAGAGGTTCAGACTAGAAAAGGTCTTCAGCATCAAACTAAAAAGAACCTAAGGTTTCAGAATAGGGAAATGATAGTATGAGAATGATTTTTAAAAGACTATTGATTTGATAGGATGAGTGAGCAAAGCTGGAAAGAGTCAGAACATTTAGAATGAGGTAATAAGGGGGAGCATCAAGGAGGAAGTACTGACAATAATAACTAAAATGTCAGAGAACACGGGTAAAAATGGTCTAACTTCCTTTCACATGTGTAAGGACAGGAAGTTAGTATTAACTAAGAGATTTAAAAATATTATAAATACAATAGTAAGCAAAATAATAATAATAATAAATAGTAAGAACAAAATAATCTTCAACAGGTTTTTCAGATGTCTACTTGCATGATTCTTGAAACTCCACTAAGAGCTCAGGAGCAGTTTGTATTGCCTTCTTTTAATGGAGTTTTGGGAACAAAATTTTCTTTAATGAAGAAAAGCCTTTGAAGGATCAAAGTGACACCCAGAACTTTATTCGATTCCTCCTGAAGTTTTGCTTCACTTTGTTTTCTTTTAGTAAGCTGAGCACGGAGTTTTAACACCTCTGATTTGAGACTGCTATTTTCATCTTTCAATTTCACAACAGGCTTGATTTTTTGCTTTAGATTCTGATGACCCAATAATGTAGCATATGAATCTCTTAGATTATTTAGTTGTTCCTGAGCCACACAATGTTCCCTCAACAAACCGTTTCTCTGCATCAAATGCATCCAATTGTAGCTGAAAAGGTTTTGTTTTATTATATAATTCTTCATAGAGGAGACACCACTTACTCATTTCCTCAGTTAATTCTGCTACTGAGTTTTCTTTTTCAGCTTTTCTTGCTTCTTCCTCTTCCAGTTGTTTCTTAAAGTCTTTGCTTTGTTGTTTGAGTTGGTTCTGTAAATCAGTTATTCTTTTAAAAGAAGAAACAGTAATTTCTTTGATTTCTGCTTCTTTAAGTGCTGATTTGGTCTGCAGATCTAGAAGCATCCATGCATATTATTGATTTGAGTTCTCAGTTGCCAATATCTGATCTCAGACATCCTCTGCACTTTGCTCAGCCTTGGCCAGTTTTTCCTTAAGTGATTCATTCGGCACTTTAAGATCTTCTAGCTCACTTGCTGTTGATGCTTTATACATTTCAAATTGAGCAGTAACATCTTCCAGATTCTGCACTGCACTGTTATGTTCTTCTTGCAAAAGTAGGGTGGCCTGAGTATGAGCAGCATTACTTTCCTCCAGTTCAGCTTCTTTCCGTTTCAGCTTTTCTTCGAGGAGTTTTAGTTCTACAGCTCTAGATTCTGCTTCCTCTTCCAGTTGCTTAAGCAGGTTTTCCGCTTGTTCCTCCTTTTGCTGTAATTTATCCAGCTCATCCAAGGCCTGCTTTAATTCTCCCTCAAAGAGAGTTCTCGCTTTAATCATTTCTTCTTGAAAAGAACAGAACTTCTGCTGAAGACCAGACGATAATTCCTTCTCTTGTTGCCGAAGTGAAACCATTTACAATACTTTTTCTTGTACCTCTTCAGGTTCTTGTTTTTCATGAATAAACCTCTCTTTTAAGAATTTAGATTTTCGTCCCGTTCTCTGTTCCTATTGATGAGGTCTTCTTTTTCTTCTTCAGGCACCTGGCATTTAGCCTTCATGTCTTCTACTTGTTTAGACAATATAGCAATATTTTCCTCAGGAGACTCTTAAGGCTTAAAACATAAGAAATAAGTTGTGCATCAGATCGAGTGGAAAAATACAAGCTAGGTATTGCCCAGTTAGAAGAAAATCTGAAAGAGAAGAATCATGAAGTGAATGTTTAAATACACTTAAATGAAGTTTTGAGTAAACATTTACTCTAAGCCAGGCTTTTTTTTTTCATGTCCTACCCTCTTGTAGAAAATAAGCAAATAGAAAATAAACTTACCAAAACAAAAGTCAGATAATTACAAATGGTAATAAGTACCCTGAGGGAAATGCATACAATGATGTATTTTATGAGATTACCTTCAGTTGGCCAGGGCAGGCATTTCTGGGGAAGTGCTATTTAACTGGATGCATATAGGCTAAGCAGAAGCTAACTGAGAAAGCTAGAAGTAAAACAGTCTAGTAGAAGAAACTACATATATTAACATTCATGTGTTTAGTCACTCAGTAGTGTTGGACTCTGCAGTCCTATGAACTGTTGCTCACCAGGTTCCTCTATGGGATTATCCAGGCAAGCATACTAGCATAGATTGCCAATTCCTCCACCAGTGAAAGTAAAGTTGCTCAGTCATGTCTGACTCTTTGTGACCCCATGGACTGTAGCCTACCAAGCTCCCAGATCCATGGGATTCTCCAGGCAAGAGTACTGGAGTGGGTTGCCATTTTCCTTCTCCAGGGGATCTTCCCAACCCAGGGATCAAACCCAGATCTCCAGCATTCCAGGCAGACACTTTAACCTCTGAGCCACCAGGGAAGCACCAGTAGGATCTTCCTAACCCAGGGATCAAACCTGCGTCTCCTCTGGCTCCTGCATTGATGGTCAAATTCTTTACCACTGAGCTACTTGCTGGTGCTGCTAAGTCACATCAGTTGTGCCCAACTCTGCGCAACCCCATAGACGGCAGCTCAACAGGCTCCTTTGTCCCTGGGATTCTCCAGGCAAGAATACTGGAGTGGGTTGCCATTTCCTTCTCAACTGAGCTGCCTGGGAAGCCACAAATATTAAGATCCTATATTAAAAGAAAAATCTAAATGCTATGTAATTTACAGGAGGACTAAGACTACCACAGGGGAGGTATCTGAATGAATACAGGAGTAAATCAATGAATCTAACAGCAGGGAAAGAGATGTCACTTGAGAGGATTTGTATAATTATCTGGGTCCATGGTAAGATTCATTTTTACCATGATGACTTTCTGCATTACCAATGCCCTGCTGCTGCTGCTGCTGCTAAGTCACTTCAGTCGTGTCCGACTCTGTGCAACCTCATAGACGGCAGCCCACCAGGCTCCCCCGTCCCTGGGATTCTCCAGGCAAGAACAATGGAGTGGGTCGCCATTTCCTTCTCCAGTGCATGAGAATGAAAATTGAAAGGGAAGTTGCTCAGTCGTGTCCGACTCTTCATGACCCCATGGACTGAAGCCCACCAGGCTCCTCCGTCCATGGGATTTTCCAGGCAAGAGTACTGGAGTGGGGTGCCATGGCCTTCTCCGACCAATGCCCTAAGGCCTAAATATTACCCTGACCGTTTTCCCAACAAGAGTTACTTCCCCTGCAACATATGGGCTAAGATATTCCACACTCATTCTAACCAGCATTACACACATTGTCATTCTTCAAAAATACAAAATATACAGCTTAATTAGAGTATCTTGACATCTGTTTAAACAACATTGTGAGAGTTTTTAAAAAATGATTACATCTGCTGCAAAGACATAAAAATGAATTCTAGTTCCAGTTAACAGCTTACAGTTATTATCAATACATTACAGTGTTATCAATACATTAGTGACTTCAAGTTTCTACATCTCAGTTCTTTTTATCTGCATAATAATGGAATTTGGCTAGATCACTGGATGGTAAATTGTGTGCGGAGGAACTGACATAGAGGTCTCAGGGAAGAGCTAATCAGAGCAAATGGACTTCTGGACATCAAACTCTAGTGTGATAAAAGCATCCTTGAGTTAATTTTAGGAAATATTGGAGTCCCATATAAGACTAAATTTTAAAATGTACATTTCTGTACACATTGACAGACTTGTGATAAAATATAGTTAAAATTTTAATAGTAGAACATGCTGTGAATATACTGTTCACTATGAAATTATTTCTAATTTGCTTTCTATTTGAATATTTTCTTAAAGTGTTGTTAAAACCGTGTTTCACTATAAAAAAATTTGTTACAGAATCTTTTGGACTTTATTTTAAAGCTTAATTAGCACTTATATCCTATGAATCAATGAAATTGTAATTTAGCCTTTGGATTTAAGGAACAATTTTTAACATACTAGTAATACACCATGTTTATATTGTAAAGAAATCATTAAACCTACATAATCTTTTGGAAGCCTGTATACAGCTTTTTAAGGTAATTTATTTTAATTGGAGGATAATTACAATATCATGGTGTTTTTTGCCGTACATCAACATGAATCAGCCNAGAGAGCAGACTAACTTAAAACCATAATCACAGAAAACTAAACAATCTGAACCCATGGGCCACAGCCTTGTCTTATTCAATGAAATTATGAGCCATGCTGTATAGGGCCACTTAAGACAGATAGATCATGGTAAAGAGCTCTGACAAAACGTGGTCCATTGGGGAAGAGATGATAAGCCACGTCACTATTCTTGCCTTGAGAACACTACGGACAGTATGAAAAGACAAAAATATAGAACACTGAATGATAAACTCTCCATGTCATAGGTGCCCAAGATGCTACCTGTCTCTTATACACATCTCCGTTCATCTATTTTACATATGGCAACATACATGTTTCAATGCTATTCTCTCAAATCATCCCACCCTAGTCTTCTACCACAGAGTCCAAAAGTCTGTTCTTTACATCTGTGTCTCTTTTGCTGCCTTGTATATAGAATTGTCATTGCTGTCTTTCTAAATTTAGAAGACTGTATGCAGCTTTGAGGCAGAGATACTCATTTTTTTCCATGCTTCTAGGTACTAGAACAGAGACAAGCTCATTAGAGGCTCATAAATATGCAACTGTAAGGGAGATTTTTAACGAACTAATAGAGAGATGGCATAATAGCTCAGTACTCATTTTGCTAAATAATTTCATTTTATTTTATTAAGTGATGAAGCCTTCAAGATCAATTTGTATATTTGAGTTTACATGGTTGCTTTTGTACAGGTGTAATATTCCTTTGTTTCCTTTCTTTGGCATATGTTAAAAAATAATACAAAGCAAACAGAATAAAAAAGTCTGAGTTCAGTAAAAAGTACTTACCAAAAAAGGCCCTGTGTACATTCAAAGCCACCATTCCAGCAAGGGATAAAACTAACTTGCATCATAGTGTCCCAAATAACGCAGTAATTAGCATACCTCTCTCTCCTCCATGCCCAGTGAACGAACAGATTTTTTCCTTTCCCTTTTCAAAACAGTGTAAGTTTTCACTCAGCCTCACAATGGAGTAGGAAACGGAAACCCACTCCAGTTTTCTTGCATGGAGAATCCCATGAATAGAGGAGCCTGGTAGGCTACAGTCCACGGGGTTGCAAAGAGCTGGACATGACTGAGTGACTGAGCAGGCACATAACCTTACAAAATCAATCCTTTGAAATGGAATTGAGGTTGTCTAGTTTTGAACCTTTATTGCAAACAACTGATTTCCTTGTGTTCACTTGGCACAGAGATTGGGATATCAACTCCTTCATGGGTGTCTCTTAGCACATTTTAGAGAAACCACTTACCATAAAAATTATCAAAACAAAACAAGCAATTAATTAAAACCTGAAGTTCCAATAGTCATACAGGAGAAAACAAATAATAAAACATACAAAGGAGTTTCACGCCTGGCTCACAGGTTGTGACAATAAGCAGTCAGATATTTCAATTAATGTTGACTACGTTTCGTCATGATGGTAGTAGGAGGTTACAGTTTCATTCATGATCTGCTGACACATTAGCAAGTAAGTACTTCTTCCCAAATGTAAATATCTTCCACTAAAGGAGTAAACATGCAGAGAATCTTACTTGTGACCAAATGGAATTTTTCTCCCAAACTTTAATACGTTTGAAATGGTATGTGTTTATTTTACTTGTTAATTACAGTCATGTGCACAAGAATGCTGATGAAAATCTCATTCACTCAAATTAGGACTGAGTGGTATATTTCCAAATGTCTTCACTAGTGAGAAGGTAGCCCACTAACAGAGCAAATAAAACAGAGTCTCAAACAACCAGCTGGGAAGGTTATGCCCTGAATCACTATGGTTGAGAAGTCATTCCTTAGTGTGTTCCAATAAGAAAATAAAGAATGACAAACTGCATGCTTATTTTGTACCAGGAACTGCAATGAATGTTTCAATGCTTAACCTCATATAATCCTGACCATTTATGGAAGGAGATAATTTGATCTTAATTTCAAAGATGAGGAAACTGAGGACTGGTGAGGTAAATTGTTCAAGGTTACCCAGCTGGTAAGTAACAAAGCTGTCTCAGCCCAGTTCTATTTGATTCTAAGGCATAAATGCTTAACCACCAATTTGATGGCCCCTGTTCAGTCATGCCTCACTGTAGCGCAGCACCTTGACTAGATTGTAGGAAACTAATTTTCACCCAGAGCTCTTTCGTTTGCATAACAGTTCTAGTCTGTGGATACAGAATATCAAGGTGTCAACTCTTACAGGCATGTCCTTTCTGAATTCCCTTCTCAGCATAGTGAAAGTGAAAATTGAAATGTTAAAAAAAAAAAGAAAAAAAATCAAGTCAAAGTTACCACAACTTTACAGAGTATATTTTGACAAGGAATATATATGTTTTGTAAATTAAGTATAAAAATATGTAATGACCAGTAAGATAGTAAATTAAGTAACCTTCCCTTTTTTTTGTTGTTGTCATCTTTTTTTTAATTAAAAATAATAAATTTACATGAGTTCCCAATCTTGAACCCTCCCCCACCTCCCACCCCATATCAACTCTCTGGATCATCCCCGTGCACCAGTCCCAAGCATCCTATAACCTTCTCTTTTAAACTTATTTTTCATTTGCCAATAAAAGTGAGGACATGACACTAATTAACCAATTGATTAACATTCTTTATTTACAACCTTTATAAGAATAATGGGCTTTGCAATACTATGATCAGTATTATTACTTAACAAATATTTTCTATTTTGACATGTAAAATATGAATAGCTCATTAATATCCTGTGGTATTATTAACTTATATATATCAAGGAAACATTTTCCCAAAGTGCTTTGTTCTCTCTTTTTCTCCTACAAATACATCAAAAAACACATGACTTTATTTAAACTTAAAGGAATGATTTCATTGTTTGAAATCATTATGCCCAGTATCTATTTTTCCCTTCTGCTAATTAGTACCTTGATTTTCTTCTGGTGGGTCCCCCTAACTTATGCTCAGACAATGTGATTAAAGGGGTCTGAGACTAGTCCAAGGACTGAGAGATTAGCATATGGCCAGTCCGAGCTACATATCATGATTTAAATGTGGCCAAACTTGCCTGGAAAATCCCATTGACGGAGGAGCCTGGTAGGCTGCAGTCCATGGGATCGCTGAGAGTTGGACATGACTCAGTGACTTCACTTTCACTTTTCACTTTCATGCATTGGAGAAGGAAATGGCAACCCACTCCAGTGTTCTTGCCTGGAGAATCCCAGGGATGGCGGAGCCTGGTGGGCTGCTATTTATGGGGTTGCACAGAGTCGGACACGACTTAAGTGACTTAGCAGCAGCAGCAGCAGATGACCTGATATAGGCCAAGCAACTCAAGCCTAGAATTTTTGTTGTTGTTTTTTGAATTGGAAAATAAGATATCTTTCAAAGAGGGTTACTAAACTGGGGAACTGTGAGCCTGAATATCCTGGTGGTCCTTCTCTTACTTTATAGGACAGCTTGCCAGAGACTAAGGCCAACTTCTAGGACAGCAGATCCATGAAAAGGAACAGAAAGATTCTTGGAGACATTTTCAAACACCTGGATCCAACTGTGCCAGAAGCTTGGATCTTTCCAGACAGATACTCATTTCCTAGGCTTCTAAATTCCTTATGTTGTGTAATCTATGTCAGCTGGGTTTTTATGACTTATGCCCCAAAGAGTCTTGCTAGTATAGTTTGACCCAAAGGAAAGAAAAATATTCACCAAGATGCTACAACACACAAAATTGAGAGGGTTACTTATTTCAGACTAAAACTAGCCTTCCTATAGGATTTCTCTTCTCTGTGATATAAGGCAATTAGGTAAGGTGTGGAAGTTTTATGAAACAGACTTTTAGGCTTAGTCTTCAGAATTGCTACATAAACCCAATATAACACAGCTAAATCTATTTGCTTATTCTAGAGTTAGGGGTGCTGCAGTCCATGGGGTCACAATGAGTCGGACATGACTGAGTTTCTGAACTGAACTGATTCTAGAGTTAACGCCAAAAAATCTATACATTCTTTTTGATTGCAAAAGTAAAGAATTAATAACTTAAAAGCTTTCTTACAAAACAAGGAGATACTGTCAAATAAGAGACAATACATAAAGGTAAAGTTGAATCAATAGACCTGGTTCTAAGCCCCTGTGACTTTTCCCTTTCTGCTTATCAATTTCCTAATTTATATATAAAATGAAGATGATAAAATATTCTCAGTAGTAATAAAGCTCCTCAGTTTTATTGGTAACACTACAGAGTATTTATATGTGGTTAATTGGAAGACATGACCCACATAAATAGTGAAGCTTTATTGTCTGGATTCATTTAAAACCTATTTCACAACAGAAGGCTGACTTTATAAACCAGAAATCAGTTTTTACTGTCTCAACAGAAACATGTTATGACATTTTTCAGGGCATTTTACTTGTATAAGTCATACTTCCTTATTTTCCCAGACACTTGAGGCAGAATAAAAGGGAGAAAACTAAGCATGTCTATCTCCTATGTGTTGGCAACCAGGCCATTTCTGAGAACCTAGAAGGAGATTCACAGATCCCAACCCTGAAGTTGATTACTAGCATTCCTCCAGTGGTCCCTACCATATTCTTATAGGGTATTAAATTGTCTTCTGTAAATGCTATTGGCTGTTCACCTCTATGTCCTGCCACACATGACCATCTTCTGTTATCCTGCTGATATTGTCACTTCACATGTGCTTTAGCAGAGTTTGAACTGGCCACGCCCTTTATCCCCAAATGACTTTAGCTACAGTCTGGGAAACTAAATGCCAAAAGGCATCCCATTGACCATCACAGGATGCCTGTCTGAGCTTTTCAGGAAAAACTATGAAGAAAAACACTTGAGTTCACTGCCACACACAAATCCCCATCATTCTTGCACCCCCTGCTGTGTGGCTGCCTGCACAAGGTGCCATGCTCATAAACTGGCATTTATTAGCAAATCTAACCAAAGATGATTGTAATTAATCACACAATTATGAACATTTCAAGTTTAATCCCCAGAAAATTACTTCATGAACTATGTTATGAGCCTGGCTCAAAGAAAATAGGTATGACTACTTTTAAGTCACATTTGGGGCTTCCCAGGTGGTGCTAGTGGTAAAGAATCCATCTGCCAAGGGAGGAGATATAAGAGACTCAAGTTTGATCCTTGGGTGGGGAAGATCTCCAGGAGAAGGGCATGGCAACCCACTCCAGTATTCTTGCCTGGAGAATATCATGGACAGAGGAGTTTGGTGGGCTACAGTCCATGGGGTTGCACAGACAAGACTGAAGTGATTTAGCAGGCATACAAGTTGCATTTAATAGTCATTTGCCAACAATCCAAGCAACCAGCTTAAATATGCAGAATTCTGATTATGTATATGTTTACTGATATAATATTAACGTCTCTAATTTTGCACACTTTTCCAAAGACATGGTGTGAACCTCATGCCACCTTTGGCATTTAGTACTGCTTTGTTGGGAGAAGGCAATGGCAACCCTCTCCAGTACTCTTGCCTGGAAAATCCCGTGGACAGAGGAGCCTGGTAGGCTGCAGTCCATGGAGTCGCTAAGAGTCAGACTGCTTTGTTAACTCAAATTAAGTCATGTCCTATAGTGGTACAAGTTGCTCTGCTTAAGTCAAAAGGAAGTTCTCTTTCCACAAAAGATACGCTTCGTACCTCCTTGCCTCCTGATTTTTATCTCTTTCTCTCTCCATTCCCTCCTTCTTTCCTATACTTCCTCCTTCCTCAGTCTTAACTGAACTCCTTCTATATTTTGGAGACCATACTAGCGTGTAGAGAATATAATATTGAATAAGACAGAAGCTCATTTTCCTTCAAGGATATTAAAATACAGCTGAAAAGAGTAAACTGGAATAATGATTAGATTAAGGGATGGATAAATGGACAGATATGCTAATGTGAATATACCAAAATATTAATTATGAAATTTAGGTGGTAGAATTAATATAAATTCTCAATCTGCAATTGTTTCCTTTTTTCTGCACGTTAAAAAATTTTCACAGAACTATGGAGAAAAATTCAGTAGAAGAGATAGAAAATAAAACAAGCAGTTCTATAAAGTATAATAATTGCTCTAAAGAGAGATGTACAAAATATTAGAGGAGCAAGTCTTATCTACCCTGGAGAAGGAAATGGCAACCCACTCCAGTGTTCTTGCCTAGAGAATTCCATGAACAAAGCCTGGCAGGCTATACAGTCCATGGGATCTCAAAGAGATGGTCACTGACTGAATGATTATCACTGAGTATTTTCTGAAGATTGAAATTTCTTTCCTTACATTTTTTAAAAGTGATATGGAAGCCATTATGTCTCACTTTTTGAATAGTGTGATATGGTTTGTTTGACAGCTAGGACTGCTACATTCATTTTTCTATCATGATCAACAAGACTTAACATGTGACTGACAATTGAGATCTTCATGCCATCTTAGAACCAGTAATGCAGACCAAATCTAAGGCCACATTTACATCTAGATTTTCAAATTATGAGAGACAATAAAGTTCCTATATTTTTAAAATTACTTTGTGTTTTCAATTATTGCAACAGAGAATCCAAGCTTGTATAGAGGACCATTTTTGTTGCTCATTTGTTTGTTTTATTTCTAGTTCCCAGTTTACCTCTGATTCCTGGTTTATCAATTTAAGGGACTAGTTTTTCCAGTGCTTTGCAGCCCTTGACATGCAGCCTCAGGTGATGAGTAAAAAGACACAAATATGAATGAAAATACATTACTATACCAAATACTATCTCTAGATTAAGATATATATGGTAACAAAGCTGGTATATTTTGACCCTCTCTCCCTGGTTCTGACTTGCTTAGCTGTTGTCAACCCCAGTCACTGTAATCTAACTTATCCTCAACATTCCAAAATTTTCAATTTAGTCATATATTAAAATGAACAATAAACCTTTTATTATTATAAGACAACAAAATTTTGAAAATGTAACATTCATTGGCCCAGAAGTCTTTAATTTCTTATCACAGGTAAGTTTAAAAATAAATAAATAAAGGGGCTATTTGGAAATAACTCAATCCATCTGTATTTTGTTACTATATATAAAACAAAATCTTCTCATGTATGTCATGGTTAAAAAAATGATTCAGTGTTTGGGAAATGAGGGGGTTTCTTTCTATGTAAGTATTGAATATATGACATTGGCTTACTTTTTACACCTATGTCTGCATATTTGTTGAGAGGAAAATTAAAAAAAGAAAAAAGTTCTGAGTATTTTTTGAGCTTTGAGAGTCAGGCCAACATATTTTATCCCCTACAGCAATCAGTAAAAATTCCAACCTGTCCTCCATTTTTATTGGTCCTTCTTGCAGTTATCAAATAAGTATCTTTTGATCTATAAATGGCGGTAGTACTATTCTATTGGGAGAGACATGTTTAGGGTGAAACCACTTAAGATCAGGAACAGCCAATCAAAGATTAGCTGCGTCTTCAGTAGCCTTCAAATTGTTTTTTATGGTCCTCCATTTCTTTCCCAATTCTGTTTCCCATATCCATCCCTACACATAGCATACTTGGTGCTGGGATGTAGTCTTTATCCATATGGCTCATTTTTTTTTTTTTTTTTTTTTTACCAGAAGTCCAATATCACTCTTTATTCCCATCTTTTCTTATCCCCTTGTATTAGCTTTCTATTTCAAAACAAATCACCATATGCTTACAGGCTTAAAACAACCCAAAATTATCACATCACAGTCCTGAAGGTCAGAAGTCTGGGCTACCCCTGGTTCAGCTCGTTTTCTGCTCTAGGTTTCACCAAGCTGAATTAATAATATTTCACTGTATGTATATATCACATTATCTTGATCCATTTATCTGCAAATGGATAGTTGGGTTATTTTCATATCTTAGCTATTGTGAATAATGCTGCAGTGAACATGGGAGTACAGATATCCCTTTGATATTCTGATTTCAGTTCTTTTGGGTATATACCCAAAAATGGAATTCCTGGATCATGTAGTAAGTGGTTCTGTTTTTAATTTCTTGAGGAACCTCCATACTGTTTCCTAGAGAGGGCTGCAGTTTTTTACATTCTCACGATAGTGTTAGTTCAGTTCAGTCGTTCAGTTGTGTCCGACTCTTTGAGAACCCATGAATCACAGCACGCCAGGCCTCCCTGTCCATTACCAACTCCCAGAATTCATTCAGACTCACGTCCATCCAGTCGGTGATGCCATCCAGCCATCTCATCCTCTGTCGTCCCCTTCTCCTCCTGCCCCTAATCCCTCCCAGCATCAGAGTCTTTTCTTATGAGTCAACTCTCCTCATGAGGTGGCCAAAGTACTGGAGTTTCAGCTTTAGCATCATTCCTTCCAAAGTACAATGGCTCAATTTCTCCACATCCTCTCCAAAGCTTGTTATTTTTTTGTACTTTTGATAATATCCATACTAACATGTATGTGGTGGTACTCATTGTGGTTTTGCCGTTTCTTGGATAATTAGCTACGTGGGGCATTTTTTCACATACTGAGTAGTCATTTTATAGATCTTTGGACAAACATGTTATCATGTCCTTTGCTCCCTTTTTGTGTTACTTGTTGGTTTTTTTGTTTTATGGATATTGCGTTGTACGAACTCTATAGATATTTTGGATGTTAGCCCTTTATCTTACAAATGGTTTGCAAGTATTTTTTCAGATTTTATAGATTGTCTTTTGACTCATTGTTTTTTGGGAACTTTTTTGTTTGACATATTTCCACTTGTCTAATTTTGCTTTAAAGTAGTGTCAACAAGCTTTTCTCTGTATTTTCTTCCAGGAGTTTTACAGTAGATATCTTATGTTTAAGTCTTTAATTAGAGTTGATTTTTATATACAGTGTACAGTAGAAATCTAATCTCACTCTTTTGCATAAAGATATATAGTTTTAGAGTCATTTATTGAAATAATATTTTTCTCATTGTGTATTTCTGGCTCCCTCGTCAAAGATCAGTTGAACGTATATGTGTGGGTTTATTTAT
Source organism: Neotragus moschatus (assembly GCA_006410615.1). Lineage (NCBI taxonomy): Eukaryota > Metazoa > Chordata > Mammalia > Artiodactyla > Bovidae > Neotragus > Neotragus moschatus. Next base: position 168,563 of record SJYA01001042.1, on the reverse strand, counting down.
AGTCTGTTTTGTTCCATTGATCTGTGTCTCTGTCTTTATATAAGTACTATACCATGGTTTTGTAATATATTTTGAAATCAGGCACTGTATTGCCTCCAGCTGTGATCTTCTTTTTTTTTCAAAGAAGAAAGAGAGGCTTTCTTGGGTCTTTATGGGTCTACATAAATTTAAAATAATTTTTGCAAAAAAAAAAAAAAAATTGTTCGATTTTCATCGGGATGGAATTAACTATATAAGCCATTTTAGGTAGTATGGACATTTTAACAATATCAAGTCTTCTGATTCATGAACATGGGATCTTTCCATTTATTTGTCTTTAACTTCTTGTATTAATGTTTTGTAGTTTTCAGTACACATGTCTTTTACCTTCTTGCTTATATTTACTCCTAAGTATTTTATTCTTTGTGATGTTATTTTAAATGGGATTATTTTCTTAACTTCCTTTTCTGATAAGTTCTTGTCTGTACATAGAGTAGGGATCGGTTTTAGTGTGTTGATTTTCCTTTCTGTAACTACAAAATGTGTTTGTTACTTTAAAGTTTTTGGCGAAATTTAGAACTTTCTATGTATAAGACCTGTCATCTGCAAAAAAGACAATTTTATTTTTTTCCTTTCCAATTTTAATGCCTTTTATTTAACTTTCTTGCCAAATTGCTCTGGCTATGACTTTGAGTACTGTATTAAATAGAAGTGGCCAGAGTGGGCACCCTTGTTGTGTTTCTAACTTGACAATGTTTTAGTTTTTTACTATTGAGTGTGATGTTATCTGTGACCTTGTCATATATGGCCTTTAATATGCTAAAATATATTCTTGCTATACCCAGAAAAGCAACAAAAAAAGAGGGAAGAGTTTTTTTTTTTTGTTAAAGGATGTGTTGATTTTTTGAAAAGATAAAACTGACAAACTTTTAGGTAAATTAAGAAAATTAGAAATAAAAATAAAATTAGAAATGAAAGAGAAAATATTACAGCTGATGTTATAAAAATGCAAAGAATCATTAAGAAACAATGAGCTGCTGCTAAGTCACTTCAGTCGTGTCCAACTCTGTGCAGCCCCATAGACAGCAGCCCAGGCTCCCTCGTCCCTGGGATTCTCCAGGCAAGAACACTGGAGTAGGTTGCCATTTCCTTCTCCAATGCATGAAAGTGAAAAGTCAAAGTGAAGTTGCTCAGTCGCATGCGACTCTTAGCGACCCCATGGACTGCAGCCCACCAGGCTCCTCTGTCCATGGGATTTTCCAGGCAAGAGTACTGGAGTGGGGCGCTATTGTCTTCTCCAAGAAACAATGAGCAATACACTAAAAAATTGGATTATGTCAAATAAATGAATAAATTCCTGAAAACATATAACCTATCAACAAAGAATCATGAAGAAGTAGAAAACCTGAACAAATCAAAATCAATAAATATATTGAGTTGGTAATCAAAATGGCCATCATTAAAAAGTCTCCAAATAATAAATGCTGAAAAGGGTGTGGAGAAAAAGGAACCCTCCTACACTTTTGGTCAGAATGTAAATTGATGCACACTCTGTGGAAAATGTTTTCAAGTTTCCTTAGGAAAAACACTAAAAATAGAGTTTGTATATGATACTGCAATCCCACTCCTGGGCATATATCTGGAGAAAACTCTTAATTTAAAAAATATATGCAAATTAGTACAGCCACTATGGAGAACAGTGTGGAGATTCCTTAAAAAATTGCAAATAGAACTGCCTTATGACCCAGCAATCCCACTGCTGGGCATACACACTGAGGAAACCAGAATTGAAAGAGACACCTGTACCCCAATGTTCATCGCAGCACTATTTATAATAGCCAGGACATGGAAGCAACCTAGATGTCCATCAACAGATGAATGGATAAGAAAGCTGTGGTACATATACACAATGGAGTATTACTCAGCCATCAAAAAGAATACATTTGAATCAGTTCTAATGAGGTGGATGGAACTGGAGCCAATTATACAGAGTGAAGTGAGCCAGAAAGAAAAACACCAATACAGTATACTGACACATATATATGGAATTTAGAAAGATGGTAATGATAACCCTGTATTCGAGACAGCAAGAGAGACACAGATGTGTAGAACAGCCTTTTGGACTCTGTGGGAGAGGGAGAGGGTGGGAGGATTTGGGAGTGTGGCATTGTAACACGTATGATATCATAAGGGAAACGGATTGCCGGTCTAGGTTCGATGCAGAAGGCTTGGGACTGATGAGCAGGGATGATCCGGAGGGATGGTGTGGGGAGGGAGGGGGAGGGGGGGGTCCGGATTGGGAACTCAGGTACACTTATGGCTGATTTATGTCAATGTATGGCAAAATGAGTACAGTATTGTAAAGCAAAACAAAGTAAAAAATAAAAATAAAAATACGTGCAACCTACTGTTCATAGCAGCACTGTTTACAACAACCAAGACATGGAAGCAACCCAACTGTCCATCAACAGGTGAATAAAGAAGATGGGATACATCACTTATATGTAGAATCTAAAAAATGATACACATAAACTTATCTACAAATTAGAAATAGACTAACGGACATAGAAAACACATTCATAGTTTCCAAAGGGAAAAGGGAGAGGGGGGTCGGATTAGAAGTTTGGGATTAAAATATACAACTACTGTATATAAAATAGATGACCAAGAAGGATTTACTGTAGGGCACAGGGAACCATGCTCGGTCTCTTGTAATAATACCTAATGGAAAATCATCTTAAAAAAGAATACTGTGTATTTAGCTGTTTACTTAGCTAAAGCCTGTTTTAGTTGCTTTCAACCAAGAACACTGAACAATATAGAACATTAAATGTGCTATTGGAGACTCTGAAGGAGCTAATAGAACTTCACAGGAGACCTGATTTACTGCAATCCCAAGGTCAGATTCTGAAAGAAAGAAATACAGCCTTGCCCATGATGTAGTTTTGCCACTCATCCAGGGATTTTCACTTGAAAGGATGTAACTATGCATTTGGAAAATGCCAGTTTCTCACTTTGTTTTTGTTTTGCTATCATGTCATTTTTTTCTGTTTACATGACTAAGTGTTCACTGAGTTGTAAGCAAAATAAAAATTTTCAATTTTGACATATTTACATAAGAAATTAGTGTAATGATTTTTAATTGCATTCCAGTAAAATAAATTCGTAGTTGCAGTAATTCAGATGGAAAACCATGCATATTTTTCTTTTAATGAAAAATGAAGTTTCTCATTTAGAAAACTAAAATTAAACTCAGCTATGTTCTTAAGAAAGTCTTGAAAGTAATTTCAAACAAGAATAACAGAAACAGTAAAAAGTCAAAATTAAACATTATACCTAGCTTAAATCCTTCATTTGGCCACAACATTCATTTTTAAAATTCTTCAGTTTCCCACTCTTTCTTCTTTTGCTGTAGATAATATGGAGCTAAAGAGAACTAAATATCTAGTGCTGGCAACCTCATCAACAATTCGAATGATGAGTAAAATAGAAGGCAGACATCTCTTACATGTGAATGCCAATTAAAAGCAAATGAAAAGGAAAAGAACACGAAAGTCACATATCAATATTTATTGATCAGTGAAACCACTTTCATTTTATTTCAGATATTGGCTAGAAAGGGAAACAGTCAAGTTACCCAGAATACATCTTTGTATTCTTTATCCTAGCTTAAAACAAAGGCAGGTTCTGAGTCTGGATAGTGAGTATATATGACTTGATTCTCTTTACATATACTTGATTTATTATGAGATACAGTTTTAAGTGTAATATTAATACTAACCAATTCTTTAAAGCATGACATTTTGATGAATTATGATTCTTTCCAGTCAAGCCTAAAGGAATCAACCATGAATATTCTTTGGAAGGATTGATGTTGAAACTGAAGTTCCAATACTTTGGTTTTCTGATGTGAAGAGCTAACTCACTGGAAAAGATCCTGATGCTGGCAAAGACTGAAGGCAAGAGGAGAAGGGGACAACAGAGGATGAGATGGTTAGATAGCATCACTGACTCAATGGACATGAATCTGAGAAAACTCTGGGAGATAGTGAAGGACAGGGGAGCCTGGCATGCTACAGTCCATAGGGCCACAAAGAGTTGGACATGACTTAGTGACTGAACAACAACAACAGCCAGTCTCGTCAAAGAAACTTTTTACCAGAAACATTATTTATTTTGTGCCAATTTAAAATTCATAGAAAGCAGATTCCAAGACTTCCTCTCTCAGCAGTGACTAGCTTTAACAAATTTTTATTAGGAAGTCATTTCAGATGATTGTTTTACTAAATTAGAGTTATTTAGTCTTATTAATCTCAATTGCAATAAACAAGTATTTTCTGAGCACTAGTGTATATGTTTCAGGGTGTATATGTACATTTCTGTGTGTGTGTGTGTGTGTCTGTGTTTGTGTGTGTGTGTGTCCATCCAATGCTCCACGCCCTTCTTCTTTGAAAGGAATCTTTCACTAGAAATATGATTGGGGAGGATATTTTCCATCACATCCCCCTTTAGAAGGCTGGTCAGTGGAGAACTAAAGAATCTTTAATCCTTATTCTGCCCCCTTTGCTGACAGTTGTATGCAAACACATGGACTATGTCACTAATCACAAGTTTGCAAATATCCTCTTATTCATTTGATTGTGAGGTAAAGAGGATGAGCACCTGCCTCTTTAAACACAGCATATACTTCCTACTATCATATCAGCTTTCTTTCTACATGCCCCCCCACCACCACCCATATGCACACTTGACAAGTTTGGTTCTCCAGTCTTTATTTTCTTCTGTGAATTCCAAAAAGCTTTTTATTAAATTTCTTTTTTCAGGATAGCTAGAGATGGTTTTAGCTGCTTGCAATAAGGAAACTTAAAACTCAAGAGGCCTGATACACTAGTTAAAGGATGGAACTGACTACTCATACATGCCATACATTCAGGAAAAGTAACTGCACGTGTGAGTAAAAGGGATGGAAGAGAATATTGATTGATGCTAGTTTTGCAAAGGCTGATTCACTTAAACACCCTGACTTTCCATCTCCTTTTTTAAACAATCTTAGAATTACTGAAAGAAAATCTCTCAGTATTCTCTTTTCCAAGTAAGATTGTCCCACTTTTAAGGTTTAAAAATGTGTAGCTTAAAGCTTTCTTTTAGCAAATATGTACCCTTAAAACATTAGAAAACTAAACATTTATAAAATAATCTTTGCCATCATCATTACATACAAAATTTTAGGAAACTAATTATGTTCACGTCTCTACTCTTCTATAGTGGAGCCTATGTATTTTCACTGTTTAAATTTTATTTGACATAGATGAAAAGGAAAGTAGCTTTAAAACAGATCTGCAACTAGCATCATTGTGTTAGAGTTGCAGGCGACCCAACTCAGGCTCATGAGCTTGCCTTCAGATTTAATTCTAGATGTCCTTTCTCTCCTGCACATATGAATAAATAGGGAAATGATTTCTGTTAGCTAGATCTCTGGTTTAAGCAGAAATGCAATCATCATGGTTCCTAAGTGTTGTGTGTACACTCTCTAACTCAATTTTCTCAGCATTATTTAGACACGCTCACTGCTTAAACCTGATAGGAAGCCTTCCCGCCCATACCAATTAACCTAACCCTGCAATTTAGTTTTACCCAGTCGTCCTTGAATCCTCCCTTGTTCTCCTCTGTGCTGCCTATTTGAATTGGTTTGAATCTTTTCCCAGAAAGTGTTTCTAATCTAAAAATTGTCTTAATCACTTTGGTCCAATTTTTTCCTGCTCTTTAATTTCCCATAGGATCCAAGTGGATTTCCAAACTTTTCCACACATCACATGGAACACGATTTTGTAAGTAAAATTTTCTTTTTGTGTTTTGCCCACGGGAAATGGTACTCTAAAAACAGCAGTCAATGGCCAAACTGCATGAAAGAGCTTCTCGTCTTCCAGTTCTCCTGGGATTTCTAGATGTTTCTCGCACAGGACCCAGGAGGGAAAAAAAAGACAAAAATATGTCTTACCTGCCAAGCTAATGCCACTCTCAACAGGTTAGGCATTGGCAAATATAAATCGAGTGCTATGGAGTCAATTGTGCCCTTGGAATGACTAATTCTATGGGTATTTGGGACCAGATTTACACAAATAAATGAAGCTTAGAGAAATCTTCAGTTTGGCTCAAGTGGGAAATTAATTATTAACCCCCTATCACCTCTCATCATAAAAGCAAGATAAAAGCATCAGAGGAGATAAGCTCTGTGAAGTTTTCACTTAAAACTTGGTTGTCTTTTAAGTCCTCACCTTTACATTTCCTATTATTACCCTCAAAGTGATGATATGGATTCATAGGTTTAATTGGCTTGAGTACATAAAAGATGATGCTGTAGAAGTGCTGCACTCAATATGCCAGCAAATTTGGAAAACTCAGCAGTGGCCACAAGACCGGAAAAGGTGAGTTTTCATTCCAATTCCAAAGAAAGGCCATGCCAAAGAATGCTCAAACTACTCCACAATTGCACTCATCTCACACGCTAGTAAAGTGATACTTAAATTTCTCCAAGCCAGGGTTCAGCAATATGTGAACCGTGAACTTCCAAATGTTCAATCTGGTTTTAGAATAGGCAGAGGAATCAGAGATCAAATTGCCAACATCCACTGGATCATTGAAAAAAACAAGAGAGTTTCAGAAAACCATCTATTTCTGCCTTATCGACTATGTCAAAGCCTTTGACTGTGTGGATCACAATCACCTGTGGAAAATCCTGAAAGAGACTGGAATACCAGACTATCTGGCCTGCCTCTTATGAAATCTGTATGCAGGTCAGGAAGAAACAGTTAGAACTGGNGGAGCCTATGTATTTTCACTGTTTAAATTTTATTTGACATAGATGAAAAGGAAAGTAGCTTTAAAACAGATCTGCAACTAGCATCATTGTGTTAGAGTTGCAGGCGACCCAACTCAGGCTCATGAGCTTGCCTTCAGATTTAATTCTAGATGTCCTTTCTCTCCTGCACATATGAATAAATAGGGAAATGATTTCTGTTAGCTAGATCTCTGGTTTAAGCAGAAATGCAATCATCATGGTTCCTAAGTGTTGTGTGTACACTCTCTAACTCAATTTTCTCAGCATTATTTAGACACGCTCACTGCTTAAACCTGATAGGAAGCCTTCCCGCCCATACCAATTAACCTAACCCTGCAATTTAGTTTTACCCAGTCGTCCTTGAATCCTCCCTTGTTCTCCTCTGTGCTGCCTATTTGAATTGGTTTGAATCTTTTCCCAGAAAGTGTTTCTAATCTAAAAATTGTCTTAATCACTTTGGTCCAATTTTTTCCTGCTCTTTAATTTCCCATAGGATCCAAGTGGATTTCCAAACTTTTCCACACATCACATGGAACACGATTTTGTAAGTAAAATTTTCTTTTTGTGTTTTGCCCACGGGAAATGGTACTCTAAAAACAGCAGTCAATGGCCAAACTGCATGAAAGAGCTTCTCGTCTTCCAGTTCTCCTGGGATTTCTAGATGTTTCTCGCACAGGACCCAGGAGGGAAAAAAAAGACAAAAATATGTCTTACCTGCCAAGCTAATGCCACTCTCAACAGGTTAGGCATTGGCAAATATAAATCGAGTGCTATGGAGTCAATTGTGCCCTTGGAATGACTAATTCTATGGGTATTTGGGACCAGATTTACACAAATAAATGAAGCTTAGAGAAATCTTCAGTTTGGCTCAAGTGGGAAATTAATTATTAACCCCCTATCACCTCTCATCATAAAAGCAAGATAAAAGCATCAGAGGAGATAAGCTCTGTGAAGTTTTCACTTAAAACTTGGTTGTCTTTTAAGTCCTCACCTTTACATTTCCTATTATTACCCTCAAAGTGATGATATGGATTCATAGGTTTAATTGGCTTGAGTACATAAAAGATGATGCTGTAGAAGTGCTGCACTCAATATGCCAGCAAATTTGGAAAACTCAGCAGTGGCCACAAGACCGGAAAAGGTGAGTTTTCATTCCAATTCCAAAGAAAGGCCATGCCAAAGAATGCTCAAACTACTCCACAATTGCACTCATCTCACACGCTAGTAAAGTGATACTTAAATTTCTCCAAGCCAGGGTTCAGCAATATGTGAACCGTGAACTTCCAAATGTTCAATCTGGTTTTAGAATAGGCAGAGGAATCAGAGATCAAATTGCCAACATCCACTGGATCATTGAAAAAAACAAGAGAGTTTCAGAAAACCATCTATTTCTGCCTTATCGACTATGTCAAAGCCTTTGACTGTGTGGATCACAATCACCTGTGGAAAATCCTGAAAGAGACTGGAATACCAGACTATCTGGCCTGCCTCTTATGAAATCTGTATGCAGGTCAGGAAGAAACAGTTAGAACTGGACATGAAACAACAGACTGGTTCCAAATAGAAAAAGGAGTACATCAAGGCTGGATATTGTCACCCTGCTTATTTAACTTCTATGCAGAGTATGTCATGAGAAATGCTGCGCTGGAAGAAGCACAAGCTGGAATCAAGATTGCCAGGAGAAATATCAGTAACCTCAGATACGCAGATGACCCCATCCTTATGGCAGAAAGTGAAGAGGAACTAAAAATCCTCTTGATGAAAGTGAAAGAGGAGAGTGAAAAAGTTGGCTTAAAGCTCAACATACAGAAAACAAAGATCATGGTATCTGGTCCCATCACTTCATGGCAAACAGATGGGGGAACAGTGGTTGTCTTTATTTTTCTGGGCTCCAAAATCATTGCAGATGGTGATTGCTGCTATGAAATTAAAATACGCTTATTCTTTGGAAGGAAAATTATGACCAACCTGGACAGTATATTAAAAATCAGAGACATTACTTTGCCAACAAAGGTCTATCTAGTCAAGGCTATGGTTTTTCCAATGGTCATGTATGGATGTGAGAGTTGGACTATAAAGAAAGCTGAGCACCAAAGAATTGATGCTTCTGAACTGTGGTGTTGGAGAAGACTCTTGAGAGTCCCTTGGACTGCAAGGAGGTCCAACGAGTCCATCCTAAAGGAAATCAGTCCTGGCTGTTCATTGGAAGGACTGAGGTTGAAGCTGAAAGTCCAGTACTTTGGCCACCTGATGCTAAGAGCTGACTCATTTGAAAAGACCCTGATGCTGTGAAAGATTGAGGGCAGGAGGAGAAGGGGATAATACAGGATGAGATGGTTGGATGGATGGCATCACCGACTCAATGGACATGGGTTTGGGTGGACTCCGGGAGTTGGTGATGCACAGGAAGGCCTGGCATCCTGCAGTTCTTGGGGTCACAAATAGTCAGACACGACTGAGTAACTGAACTGAACTGAACATAAATTCGTGACTCTCTACAAAAACTGGCACATATTCATGTCTCTCTTTCTGTGTTTACATTTTGGTTATATTTGGTGAGAATTGTGTTGATTGATATTCTTCATCCAGTAAACAAATTGAGCCCTGTAATTATATGTTATATAATAACGAACTGACTGACCTTGTATCTTACATCTCCAAAACACAGATTTTATATGGAAACAAAAACCAAGTAACATAAAATATGATAACATATCTAATTTCTCTTTGGCTTGTTAATGATTTTAAACGGTGCCTCTAAAAAATTATGTATGTTGAACAAAATTAGTTTAAATAAATTAAATGTCCAGGGTTTGTTTTTACTCCTCCATTTCTTCAAACCTTCTCGATTGTTTTCCTTCACAAAATATGAACCAAAGAGTCTAACAATAATACCTTAAATGCTAGACATTATATTTGCATCAATTCAGTTTGTCTCAAAATAAAATAAGTATCCACATTATTTCAATTTTTCAAATGGTGAGACTCAGAATTGTTACCTGCCCAGAGTGACACACCTAGCAGCTTTTAGAGCCAGTTTCAACACAGGACTATGTGGGTCTGTGTGTGTGTGAGTGTGTGTGTGTGTGAGTGTTTGTGTGTGTGTGTGTTTGTTGCTCAGTCATGTCTGACTCTTTGCAGCCCCATGCACTGTAGCTTGCCAGGCTGCTCTGTCCATGGGATTCTCCAGGCACTGTTGTATGTTGTCATTTCATTCTCCAGGGGATCTTCCTGACCCAGGGATTGAACCCAGGTCTCCTGCCTTGCAGGCAGATTCTTTACCATCTAAGCCACTAGAGAAGCCCCTATGTGATAACATAGTTCAAATTCTTAAATATATCTTATTTTCATGGCGAATCGCAAATGTTTATATCATAAATGTAAGTCATACAGACGACAATTTTGAGATTAAATCTACACTTGGTAGGAACAACTGTACTTTGCTATTTATCTTTGGCAGTGGGAGGAAAAATCTTTCTCAGATACACCAGTTTTCCATTTGTGCAATAATGATTTGCATTTCTCTCTGAAAGAGTACAGAAGATTCAAAATTTCTCCAAAGACAGTGACATTACCAATCTACTTGGAGCTTTTTGCTTAACTTGAAATTATATTAAATTTTATGTCCAAAAGTTCCAAACACTAAGAATGAACATACTTGGAAACAGTGACCGGGTGATTCAGTATTTTTGAAGTATTATATAATGGACCAGGATAATATTAAATATATATCCTAGATAAACAGGAGTACAGTTGCACATGTGGCTTTTAGTATACATGTAAAAAATATGTGTAGGAGTTTGCATATGGTGGACATAGGGGAAAAAAGAGAATATTCAAAACTGTCTAGTCTCACAGATTTATTTTAGGAGTCATGAAATAATATATGTCTTCAGAATATCGGGTATTTTAATCACTATCTAAACAATCCCATGTATCCTGTAATTCATGCATTAGTTGTTTTCTTTAATATTTTAAACTTTTATCCATTAAAAGTATGCAACCACAGTTACACGCTCTTGAAATTGTCTTTCTTGAGTTTGATTTACTGCTCTGATGTTTGCTGAATAGAAATATATCAGCACAGGCTAAAATAAATAGTTAACCACATTATAGAACACAGCCCTAAGCTGTGATAAGCCTAAAACTGTATGTCTTCTGTTTTACCATATGTAAGTAATTTTCAAATTTAAAACAATTTACAAAATAATTTTTTTTCTCAAAATAGACATTTCACTATTTTTCTTTTTGTTCTAACATATTTGAAAGAGAATTTGTGACACTTGATATATGTGTGTTATAAGTCAGAGGCCACAAAATTAGAGACCACAGGCTTTTGTTAGTTCACAGTAAGGTTTACTTCAGTATAAATCTGAACCATGTAAAAATACAGACTCTTCACGTTAGCACTCTCCTATGTAAAATGTAATTGTTAGACAAGGTGATCTCTGAGTGCTTCTTTCTTTCTATTGGGGTATAATTGCTTTACAATGTTGTGTTAGTTTCTGCTGTACAAAGTGAATCAGCCATATAGATACATATATGCCCTCCATCTTAGGCCCCCCCCAACCCTCCCTGCCCCACCCCTCGAGGTCATCACATAGCACCAAGCTGAGCTCCCTGTGTTATACAGCAGCTTCACATGAGCTATCAGTTTTACATACAACAGTGTATATATGTCAATCCTGCTCTCCCAGTTCATCTCACTCTCCCTGTTCCTGCTCTGGGTCCACATGTCCATGCTCTACATCTGTATCTCTATTCCTGACCTGCAAACAGGCTCATCTATACCAGATGTCTAGATATACTCTGAAAAAATACTGTAATTCAAAAAGACACATGTACCACAATGTTCACTGAAGCACTATTTATAATAGCCAGTACATGAAAGCAACCTAAATGTCCACTGACAGATAAATGGATAAAGAAGATATGGTACATATGTACATATGGAATGTTACTCAGTCATAAAGAGGAATTACAAATTGGGTTATTTGTAGTAAGGTAGAAGGATCCAGGGTCTGTCAAACAGTGTGAAGTCAGAAAGAGAAAAACAAATATCATATATTAATGTGTATATCTGGGCTTTTCTTGGTGGAAAAAGTTTGACATGCTGAGTGCTGAAAATTGCTATCTGCTGATTTAAAACGGAAGAAGGACTGCTGATTTCCACTAAAGTGATATTTTCCCTCAGTAGAGCTGAGGAGGTAGTTGGTAGGAGTGCATAGTAATGTTGCTTGCAAGTCTGTAAGGCAGTACTTTTGAAAAGATAGAGTGTAAAAGAATCACCTAAGAACCTGAGAAATTGAGAATTGAGAAATTTGGAGGCCACACCCCCAGAGATTCTGACATAATAGTTTTGGAATGGAAAGCTGAGTATTTGCATTTTTTTATTTTTTAATTTTTTTATTTTTACTTTATTTTACTTTACATTACAGTATTGGTTTTGCCATACATTGATATGAATCCGCCACGGGTGTACATGAGTTCCCAATCCTGAACCCCCTCNGGCATGAAGTGATGGGATTGAATCCCATGATCTTAGTTTTTAGAATGCAGAGGATTTTTTTGGTTTGTTTTTTTGTTTATTTTTATTTTTACTTTATTTTGCTTTACATTACTGCATTGGTTTTGCCATACATTGACTTGAATCCACCACGGGTGTACATGAGTTCCCAATCCTGAACTCCCTCCCACCTCCCACCCCATATCATCTTTCTGGATCATCCACGTGCACCAGCCCCAAGCATCCTGTATCCTGTATCAAANTTTTATTTTTACTTTATTTTGCTTTACATTACTGCATTGGTTTTGCCATACATTGACTTGAATCCACCACGGGTGTACATGAGTTCCCAATCCTGAACTCCCTCCCACCTCCCACCCCATATCATCTTTCTGGATCATCCACGTGCACCAGCCCCAAGCATCCTGTATCCTGTATCAAACATAGCCTGGCAATTCGTTTCTTACATGATAGTATACATGTTTCAGTGCCATTCTCCCAAATCATCCCACCCTCTTCTCCCTCAGAGTCCAAAAGTCCGTTCTGTACATCTGTGTCTCTTTTGCTGTCTCTCATACAGGGTTATCATTAACATGTTTCTAAATTCCATATATATGTGTGTTAGTATACTGTATTGGTGTTTTTCTTTCTGACTTAACTTCACTCTGTATAATTGGCTCCAGCTTCATCCTTCTCATTAGAACTGATTCAAATGCATTCTTTTTAATGGCTGAGTAATACTCCATTGTGTATATGTACCANCACGCGGGGCATTCCAGCCCGATTCTTACAAAGCACTGCTGCCCGTGCCTCCCGCGCCTCCCTGCCCAGCCCCCACTTGCTAGTGGCGGATGCAGGCATCTGTGCTGCTTCTCCGCTGGGGGAGTTACCGTTGGGCTCATAATCTGTTCGTTTTAATTATTTATTTATTTTTCCTTCCTGATATGTTGCCCTCTGTGCTTCCAAGGCTCGCCACAGACTCGGCAGCGAGACTGTTTCCTCTCTTCTTAGGATTCTCTTCCCGGGACAGAGCTCCCTCCTTACCTCCTTTGTCTCCTTTTTCGTCTTTTATATTTTTTCCTGCCTGTTTTTGAAGACAATGATCTGCTTTTCTGGGTGCCTGATGTCCTCTGCCAGCATTCAGAAGTAGTTTTGTGGAATTTACTCAGCGTTGAAATGTTCTTTTGATGAATTTGTGAGGGAGAAAGTGGCTTCCCCATCCTACTCCTCAGCCATCTTAGGACCGCGCCTCCTATTTCTCTTTTTCATTGATTGATGAAGGCCATATTATTGATGAACTTATAAATCATATGAGATTGCATGAATTGTATTAAAAGAAAGCAGCAGGTCACCAAAAGTCTTAAGCAGCAGGTTAACAGACTTCTGCCTTTAAGTAGAAGCAGTGATTACTCTCTGGAGAAGGCAATTGCAAACGAACAAAACCATCAAACTATGTAAAAGGCAATATCACATTGGATTAGGGAGTGGTTATGTAACTGAAAATCTGTGGATGAAACTGACATGCTATTCTGAAAACAGAATTGGGAGGGCCTGGTTAAAAAAAGAGAGAGAGAAAAAATTTTGAAAATAACCTCTGATGTGTAATTGGATGATGCCCGTTTACTGAGACTGAAATCACTGAAAGAGGAGTTCGTTGGGTAGAGTTGGTTCGTTTAGACTGGGGCAAAACCTCACCCTATAAAATGAAAAATAAGAAGAGAAAATTGAGCATATTCCAAGATAACAGGAACATTTAGGTAACTGAAGACAACAGTGTCAGGGAAGAGAATTAGAAGTGGCAGTCAAAGGGGAGAGAAAATCGATATAATATGGCATAACTGCATGATAGCTGTCAGAACCAAATGACGAAATTCTGTACCATGACAGATATAAGTAAGGTAGGCAATGAAGAATCCTTTGTTTTATCAGTAAAATCATTTCACTGCACTCCATCAGTGCAGGTTTCTTTTTTAATCTTATAGTTGTTTGGGCTTGAGGGCCTTCTGAGTTTATTTGCAGGCACAGAAAACTAATATTGCAAATTAGTTCCTTAAAGGGCTGTCTACTTTTGTTTTTTGTACTTATGGTGAAATTTCACTTTAGGACCGTTTCATCCAGCACTGAATCCTGAAGAAATACAATCTGTATTGGCAGCTTGAAAAGTTGTAAATGCTGCACAGCATTTTAGGAAACAGAACAATTGAAACACAAATTATTTGTTCCTTTGGAGATTTATTTGGAATCGAAGCTGCCATTTGTTCTGTAGTGACAAGTCCAGCTCTAGTATTTCTCTTGGAATTCTCTTTGCAAGCTTTATTTCAGCCATGGCAATTGCAGGATAGGACATTCCTGGAGATTAATGACTGCCTGGGAGGGGTTGTTCTTTGGTCAGTTAACCCTAACCAGTCATTAATTTCCATGAAAGATCCTGCATGAAAGTTATTATTGCTAATATGAACTGAAAATGAAAGAAACATGCAGTAAGTGTATTGATTTCATCCTGCCTTTCAGGATGATGCAGCCATTTCATCTCCATAAGGATCTCCAGAAAACTGAAGGTCCTGCCTGTAAACCAATCACTTTGCTGTTCTTGGCAATCTCATTTTGCCTACACTGAAACAATTAACTTAAAAGGAAATTAAGAGTGCAGAAGTCCCCAGATATAATCTAAAAGTCTTGATCCAGCCAACAAATGTTCAGCTTAACTATAATTTATGTTAAACGCAGTAGATTGCCTTAGTTTATACTGGGATCTGTCATAAGTTTGACAGAAATAGTTCTGTAAGAAGTAGATTTTGGTTTTAACTTACAAAAGGTACACAGCAACTATTTACTGTCTTAAACTATTCTAAATTAACCTATAAAGACTAAAGTAACATTTTGTCATAAATATATAGTACTTTTAAAGATACTTTTCACAAGACTTACTGATACAAATCATTATGCCCTCCAAAAAAATGTGCTCTAAAGAGCAAAATAGGATCATAATGTTAAATCTTATACTTTGAATTCATTTTCAGACTAGCAAACATTTCAAAATTTATTTGATAAAACTTATGAAGAAAAAACTAGGTAATATTTTATACATGTATGTGGCAAACAATGACAGTTAAATTATTTTTGAAATATCATGATATATTTATTTCAATGAAATTCAATCCTCATCTTTCATCTTACAAAATATTTTATACTTTCAATCTTTACAAAGTTGTCATTATATGCTAGAATGTTAATTACCAGACAAACCATTTTTGGCAGTATATGCTTTTATCTTTGATGAAATGAATAGCAGATTTAACTAGAGATTTGGTATATAGTAGTATATATATGTTTGTACTTGGTATATTAGTAGTATATATGTATATATATACACACATATAACAAACAAGGTGTGCACAGATATATACATACATATATGTGTTTGTGTGCAGACATATACACACACTCTCACATGAGCATATGTGTACATTTAAGTATATGCTTATATATACTTATACATATGCCCCTGAAAAATGTGTGTGTAATTAATAACCAATTTCCAACACATTCAAGCTACATATTTGCTGAAGGAATACTGAGTTATGCATCACATCACCTTTTGACTTTATAAATAAATTTAAGTCACATTTGCATTAATTTATTATAATTCAGATAATAAAAAACAAGCCTATTCAGTGATTTATAATAAAATATAGTCACATATTATCTCTATAACTTAATACTTCATCATCTGTCTTATAAAATCTGTTTACATACTTTCAAAAATGTTTATGTTTATTTCCATTGAAATGTATAATAAATTATTCCCTTAAGAGAAAGTGTATGACTTATCTGATTAGATAAACAATAAAGATTCCTTTAGATCTATGCATCATTCTTCTATATTGAATAACCTATACCTAGAATATTAAGTATTGACAAAAATTATTTAAATTTATGATAACATAAAATATTTTGTCAAAGTATATCATGATGTTAAAAGTATACTGTAAAACTTTAACACATCATTATTAAGTTATTAAATGGGGTGCTCTAAAGTGAAAGAGTCAAAGATATAATTAAAAGATATTTGATAAAATCTTATAAAACTTTTTTGATAGAATTTTCAGAATCTGAGAGCAGAAGTGTCATTACTGAATTGATAACAAATTATTTTGCAAATAATATGGATTCCAATCTGCTTTCAACATTATTAAAGGAAAATCTCATCAATTATCTGTTGATAGATCATTACAAATATTTTTGATGATAAATCATGCTTATTATTTTGGCTTATAACTGAAAAAAGTTTAAAAACTTGATTGCATTTTTATAACAAATTCATTACATTTTGATCTAATAATCTGCATCAATAAGTTTTCTCTGCATTTATATCTATGCAAATAAAGAGTAGTCACAGTCTAAACACAAACAGTAAGCCACCATTGGCTATATTAACAAATGAAGTCAACACATCCACGTATATAAAGCAGTCTAAGGTTCTTATTAAACATGCATTTGAAAAATAGTCTTTCTTTTCATATTTAATCATAATTTAGCATTTTGACATATGTTTTGCATCAATTGTACTAATAAAATTATATTTTAAAAAATTTTAAACTTGGCATCATTATTTTACATAAATTTAAATTTCAAATTATGAAGATTTTAATGCAGAAAGATATGACAGAATGATCACATAAAAGCTTTCCATAATTAATAACTATCATAATAGGAGAAATTTATGAGAGTATATAAAATAAATTTAGTTTAATAAAAGAAACAGATTTTATTATCATTTAAAAATCTGTATGTATTCAATTCAGTTGAATTCAGTTCAGACCCACAGTCATGTCTGACTCTTTGTGACCCCATAAACGGCAGCACACCAGGCCTCCCTGTCTAGCACCAACTCCCAGAGTCCGCCCAAACTTATGTCCATCAAGTCAGTGATGCCATCCAACTATCTCACCCTCTGTCATCCACTTCTCCTACCCTCAATATTTCCCAGCATCAGAGTCTTTTCAAATGAGTCAGCTCTTACCATCAGGTGGACAAAATATTGGAGTTTCAGCTTCAACATCAGTCCTTCCAATGAACATGTAGGACTGATCTCCCTTAGGATGGACTGGTTGGATCTCCTTGCAGTCCAAGGGACTCCCAAGAGTCTTCTCCAAAACCACAATTCAAAAGCATCAATTCTTTGGCGCTCAGCTTTCTTTATAGTCCAACTCTTTTTTTTTTTTTTAACTTCATTTTACTTTACAATACTGTATTGATTTTGCCATACATCAACATGAATCCACCACGGGTGTACACATATTCCCAATTCTGAACCTCCTCCCATGTCCTTCCCCATATTATCTCTCTTGGTCATCCCAGTGCACCAGCCCCAAGCATTCTGTATCCTGCATCGAACCTAGATTGGTGATTTGTTTCTTATATGATATTGTACATGTTTCAATGCCATTCTCCCAAATCATCCAACCCTCTCCCTCTCCCACAGAGCCCAAAAGGCTGTTCTATACATCTGTGTCTCTTTTGCTGTCTCACATACAGGGTTATCATTACCATCTTTCTAAATTCCATATATATGTGTTAGTATACTGTATTGGTGTTTTTCTTTCTGGCTTACTTCACTCTGTATAATTGATTCCAGTTTCATCCACCTCATTAGAACTGATTCAAATGTACTATTTTTAATGGCTGAGTAATACTCCATTGTCTATATGTACCACAGCTTTCTTATCCATTCATCTGCTGGTGGACATCTAGGTTGCTTCCATGCCCTGGCTATTATAAACAGTGCTGCAATGAACATCAGGGTACACGTGTCTCTTTCAATTCTGGTTTCATCAGTGTGTATGCCCAGCAGTGGGATTGTTGGTTCATAAGGCAGCCATGACTAAGTGGGCTTTATCCCAAGGATGCAAGGATTCTTCAATATCTGCAAATCAAACAATGTAATTCACCATGTTAACAAATTGAAAAATAAAAGCCATATGATTATCTCAATAGATGCATAGAAGGCCTTTGACAAAAGTCAACATCCATTTATGATAAAAACTCTCCAGAAAGCAGGAATAGAAGAAACAGAGCTCAACATAATAAAAGCTAGATATGACAAACACAGGAAACATTATCCTCAATGGTGAAAAACTGAAAGCATTTCCCCTAAAGTCAGGTACAAGACAAGAGTGCCCACTTCCACCACTACTATTCAACATAGTTCTGGAAGTTTTGGCCACAGCAATCAGAGCAGAAAAAGAAATAAAAGGAATCCAAATTGGAAAAGAAGAAATCAAACTCTCACTGTTTCCAGATGACATGATCCTCTACATAGAAAACCCTAAAGACTCCACCAGAAGATTACTAGAGCTGATCAATGAATATAGTAAAGTTGCAGGATATAAAATCAACACACATCCTTTGCATTCCTATACACTAATAGTGAGAAAGCAGAAAAAGAAATTAAGGAGACAATTCCATTCACCAATGCAACTAAAGGAATAAAATACTTAGGAATATATCTACCTAAAGAAACTAAAGATCTATATATAGAAAACTATAAAACACTGGTGAAAGAAATCAAAGAGGACACTAATAGATGGAGAAATATACCATGTTCATGGATTGAAAGAATCAATATAGTGAAAATGAGTATACTACCCAAAGCAATCTACAGATTCAATGCAATCCCTATCAAGCTACCAGCAGTATTTTTCACAGAGCTAGAACAAATAATTTCAAGAATTGTATGGAAATACAAAAAACCTCNAGATGGAGAAATATACCATGTTCATGGATTGAAAGAATCAATATAGTGAAAATGAGTATACTACCCAAAGCAATCTACAGATTCAATGCAATCCCTATCAAGCTACCAGCGGTATTTTTCACAGAACTAGAACAAATAATTTCAAGATTTGTATGGAAATACAAAAAACCTCAAATAGCCAAAGCAATCTTGAGAAAGAAGAATGGAACTGGAAGAATCAACCTGCCTGACTTCAGGCTCTACTACAAAGCCACAGTCATCAAGAGAGTATAGTAATGGCACAAAAACAGTATTTGAATTTTTAACAAGCTTCCCACAACCCACTCCAGTGTTCTTGTTTGGAGAATCCCAGGGATGGGGGAACCTGGTGGGCTGCCATCTATGGAGTCATACAGAATCGGACACGACTGAAGCATCTTAGCAGCAGCAGCAGCAGCAAGTGATGCTACTGTTGTTGGACCTTAGACACATGTTGAATAACACCCACTGATCTGAACATGAATCTCAAACTTTAGGCATTCAACTCACATCATACACAAAAATAGCTCAAAATGTGATCAAAAACCTGAAGATGAAAACTATCTTAAAAATCAGTAAAAATCCTATGTTATTAATAAATAAAACTTAGGCACAAATATTCATCACCTTGAATTATGCACCAGCAACTACAAAAACAAATAGATAGATATTATCAAAAGTAAAACATTTCTGCTTCAAAGGACAGTAATAAGAAAATGAAAACACAATTCATGGAATAGGAAAAACAAAATTGCAAATTATGTCTATGATAAGGGGTTCTTACAACTCAACACCACATAGAAATTTGTGCAGAAATGTTCATAGCATCCTTGGACACAATACCCAAAAAAGGAGAAACAATCAAATATCTATCAATGAATAGATAAATAAAATATGTTGTATCCACACAATGGAGTATTAGTTGGCAATAAAAAAAATGAAGTACTGATACATGCTACTATATGGATAAAACTTGTAAACTTTATGCTAAGTAATAGTATTCCGTTACATATGAGCACATAATGTATTGTTTCACTCATATAAAATATCCAAAATATGTAAATCGATACTTTGGCCACATGATGTGAAGAGCCAACTCATTGGAAAAGACGCTGATGCTTCAGAAAGACTGAGGACAAGAGGAGAAGCAGGCAACAGAGAGTGAGATGATTGGATGGCACCACTGATTCACAGAAATGAGTTTGAGCAAACTCCAACAGATAGTAAAGGACAGGGAAGGCTGGAGCACTGTAGTTCATGGGGTCAAAAAGAGTTAGACAAAATTTAACAAATGAATAACAACATAGAGTCAAAAAGTAGATTTATAGGTGCTGAGTGCTGGGGAAAGGGGAATATGAGGACTGTTGGGTTGTCTACTAACAGGTGTAGGATTTTTTAGGCTAATAACAAAAAGTTTTAAAATTGGCTTTTGTGATGGATGTACAACTCTGAGAATATATTAAAAACTATTGAACTATGTACATGGATGAATTTCAGGTAATGGGAATTATTTCTCAATAATGCTATTTTTAAAAACACATTATTCATTGAGCAATTAATTTGTTTTGAGTACTATCTTCTCTCTCTTTTTAACTTCTCATGTATTGGGTTAAATAGTATCTCTCTGGAAAAGTTTTCTAATTTTCACCTTTCCCAGTGATTTGATCATTTTTAGTAAGTGCTTTCAACACACCCTCTAGTCAGGTGGTGCTAGTGGTAAAGAACCTGCCTGCTAATGCATGGGATGTAAGAGACANAATTGGCTTTTGTGATGGATGTACAACTCTGAGAATATATTAAAAACTATTGAACTATGTACATGGATGAATTTCAGGTAATGGGAATTATTTCTCAATAATGCTATTTTTAAAAACACATTATTCATTGAGCAATTAATTTGTTTTGAGTACTATCTTCTCTCTCTTTTTAACTTCTCATGTATTGGGTTAAATAGTATCTCTCTGGAAAAGTTTTCTAATTTTCACCTTTCCCAGTGATTTGATCATTTTTAGTAAGTGCTTTCAACACACCCTCTAGTCAGGTGGTGCTAGTGGTAAAGAACCTGCCTGCTAATGCATGGGATGTAAGAGACATGAGTTCAATCCCTGGGTCGGGAAGATTCCCTGGAGAAGGAAATGGCAACCCACTCCAGTATTCTTGCCTGGAGAATCCCATGGACAGAGGAGCCTAGCAGACCACACTCTGTGGGGTTGCAAAGAGTCAGACACGACTGACCCCTCACACTATGCTACTTCCCCTGGCAGTGTGTGTGACACTTTAATGCGACAGAGTGTTTAACATTCTGTCATGGTGCTCAAATTCCATATTTCAGTGACCATGAAGGCTTTGTCTGCTTCCTCATAACAACACAGGTTTTGGAAGGGTTGCTGCTTAATTTATTATTCTAAAAAAAATTAATGAAGGGTTTATGATCTTATGAAACAATAAATTTCCTTCTTTATAGTCTCATAACTCTCTGGTAACAAAAGGTGAAGAGAAAGTCAAGCACTTCCTAGGCTATCCATGGGCATACAGGCATAGTTACTGTAGAGACATGGTGACTTTTGGTTGCAATCAAAGAAGAAATCAAAATAGCTTAAAAAGGAGCATAGCATTACGGAAGATTTAGAACAAAATTCTGACCAGGTTTTTGCTATTGTTTCTGTTTTAAAGCCATGCTGCTATGAGCGAGTTGCCTCAATCAACTGAACTTTAGTTTCCTCATCACTAGAACACTGGTAAAGATACTCACTTCTTTCCTCTTTGGTTAATTTTGAAGAACAAACAAGATAACACAGATATTAACTCCTTGCAAAGATATAAAGCTGTTTAAATATAATTTACTAAAGGTGTGCCATACTGGTAAAGAATTATTAATATTACAACTAAAAAAAGACATTTGTTTAGATCAGAATGTAATAGCAGACATTCTTAATTGTCCTCATAAAAGCTATTTTCCCTTCCTTTCTTGACTGTCAGGTGTCCTCCTTAAGAAATAAATTACAATTGGTCCAAGCAAATCATTAAAATTATATTTCCTTCACCTACAATTGGCCTTGGGATAGACATAAATTCAATTCTGCCCAGTGACAGGTGAGGTGGATCTATTTTGTATTCCAGGGAAAGATTTTCCTTCTTGAAAAGAGGCACACAAGAGAATCCTTTAACCACCACACATCCTACTTCCTATGTGAGATTCTGTCTTGTAAGTTCTTCAGGCAGAGCTCTGCTGCCTTCAACTTCCAACCAAGAAGGAAGGGACAAGATGACCATGGGGCTGCTGCACCAATGCTTGGTACTGACCCATCAACCTGGAAACCACCTCCCACCAGACATTTCAATACAAGAGCAGAATAACTGGATTTAACATGGAAGCTGCTATTAGTAGGTTTTAAAATAGTTGGTTTGTTGGGTTTTTTTGTTCTTCATTAATTGATTTCTTCTCTTAACTTATTTTTTCTTTTTTAAATTGTGAAAATATGATAACACATTTACAGGGGACTTGGAAAATATACAACAAGGTTACCCATAGTTCCACTATATATTACAGTTATTATTTAAGTAGATAAATCAAGATTTTTTAGGTGGGAGTTTCAATATCAAATTGTCAAAAATTAACAGAATTAATAGACAGAAAAGTAGAGGGATAGAGTAGACCTCAAAAGCACTATGAACCAGTTCAACATAATTAAGATTTGTCCAATTGTCACACAACACCAGGATACAAATTCTATTTAAGTTCCCATAGACTGTAAACAAAGAGACATTGTAGCATATTCAGGGACATGAAACAAGATGCAAAAATTTCATGCTCTAACAGAGTCTGTTCTCTTATTATTATGGAATTATGTTAGATATCAATATCAAAAGATATTTTAAAATAACTCATATTTTGAAGTGCGATATGACATAAAATAGTTGTTTTTGAAATCCATTCTAACAAATTCCGAGTTCTCTGGGGACATACAATGGCATGGTGACAAGGGAAAGACTAGGAATCTATCCTAAGGGCATCTCAGCTCTGTAAAGCAGTGGTAGTCCAATATCTCCTTGTATTTTGCATGTTAGAGGTATAACAATAGGTAATTAAATTTTTGAAAATTGGAAAACTTGCTCTTGCAGCTTAAGCAGATTAATTGAAATGATAAAAGGTATCTTTAAATGTTCATGTCTAAGTACTTGTCCCACTAATTTTGATAAAAGAAGAGAAGACAAAACACAGGCGAAAAGAGGATGAGCTTTCCAAGCCTGGAGGATGTGCTGATCTCTAACGCAGATTCCTATGGGTTCACAACACTGTTTTAAACAAGGTACAATGGATAGTTGAAGGCTAATTATGCAATTTTCTGTGTGACTTTTTGTAGCCTTACTGTCTCAGTCAGCATTTGTCTCTTATATTAGAGTAAACACATCAAAGCAGCTGTGAGGTCCAGGAATGCATAAGCAGAAACACACATACACACGATTATTTATGACAATTTTTTGAAGAAGAAATTAGATTTAATTTCTGCCCACTTGGGTTTGAAGGATAGTTTTTGAAACTATACAAGTGCTAACTCTTAGTTAAAAAAACAACAACAACAAAAAACCCCCACCTACTGGGAAGGCAAACAAGGATCTTAAAGTTTCTTAACACTGTGTCTAAAGGGAATAACTACTGATGTACAGTTCTCAGTGAATGTTTTTCCTCTTCTCTTCAGAGATAAACCCACAGCAGTCTCAGCCTTGGGAAGTATGGATAAAGCTGAAAGATTCTAACACACAGTAATGAGCCATTTGTCTAACAAGGCTAACTCTAAGATCATCGATAGCAAGGCCTTTCCTTTGCCTTAGTCACTATGGAGTTCCCAGTCCTGGGCAAAGTGCCTGGCATACAGTAGAGGCTCAAAATATTTTTGAGGAATAAATGTTTGAATGAATGAGGGAATGGGCAAATCAGTAATTCCCCAAATTTTACCACTACAATTTCTTTTTCATTTCTTTTCTAGATCATGGACGCTGTTTTCTAATACCTCAGGGTTGTATTTCCCATATATCCTGAGAACAAGTGTCTCCCATCCCAAGCCAAAGTAGAAACAAAGACTCAAAAAAGACACTGATATCGGTATACAGCAGAGTATGTGAAGCAAAAGAACGAATCAGTGAGCTGGAAGATAAAATGGTGGAAATAACTTGTGAAGAGCAGAATAAAGTAAAAAGAATGAAAAGAGCTGAGGATAGTCTCAGAGACCTCTGGGACCATATTAAATGCACCAACATTTGAATTATAGGAGTCCCAGAAGAAGAAGAGAAAAAGAGAGGGTATGAGAAAATTTTTGAAGAGACTATACTTGAAAATTTCCCCCAACATGGAAAAGGAAATAGTCAAGTCCATGAGGCACAGAGTCCCATACAGGATAAACTCAAGGAGACACACACCAAGACACATACTAATCAAACTAACAAAGGTTAAACACAAAGAAAGAATATTAAAAGCAGCAAAGGAGATGCAACAAGTAACATACAAGGGAAACCCCATATGCTTAACAATTGATCTTTCAGAAGAAACTCTGCAGGCCAGAAGGGAATGGCAGAATATATTTAAAGTACTGAAAGAGAAAAATTTACAACCAAGACTACTGTACCTGGCAAGTATCTCATTGAAAACTTATAGAGAAATCAAAAGCTTTTCAGACACGCAAAAATTAAGATAATTCGGTACCACCAAACCAGCTTTACAACAACTGTTAAAGGGACTTATATGGTCAAGAAATACAAAAGAAGAAAAAAGTCTACAAAATCAAACCCCAAACAATTAAGAAAATGGCAATAGGAACATGTATATCAGTAATTACTTTAAATGTAAATGAATTAAATGCTCCAATGAAAAGGAACAGATTGGCTCAATGGATTCTAAAACAAGACCCATATATATGATGTCCACAAGAAAACCACTTCAGACTTCAAGAAACATATAGACTGAAAGTGAGAGGATGGAAAAATACAGTCCGTGCAAATGGGAAGCAAAAGAAAGCTGGAGTAGCAATCCTCATATCAGACAAAAGAGACCTTAAAATAATGAACATTACAAGAGATAAGGAAGGACACTATATAATGATCAAAGAATCAATCCAAGAGGAAGATGTAACAATTGTAATTATCTATGCATCCAACATAGGATCACCTCAGTACATAAGACAAACACTGCTGCTGCTGCTGCTGCTAAGTCGCTTCAGTCGTGTCCAACTCTATGCGACCCCATAGACGGCAGCCCACCAGGCTCCGCTGTCCCTGGGATTCTCCAGGCAAGAACACTGGAGTGGGTTGCTATTTCCTTCTCCAATGCATGAAAGTGAAAAGTGAAAGTGAAGTCACTGAGTCATGTCCAACTCTCAGTGACCCCATGGACTGCAGCCCACCAGGCTCCTCCATCCATGGGATTTTCCAGGCAAGAGTACTGGAGTGGGGTGCCATTGCCTTCTCCAAGACAAATACTAACAAATTTAAAAGGAGAAATTGACAGTAACACAATAATAGTAGATCAGTAGTAGATCTGTCCACTCATCAATGGACAGATCATCAAAATAGAAAATTAATAGGGAAACACTAGTCTTAAATGATACACTAGATGAGATGGAGCTCACTGATATCTTTAGGACATGCCATCCAAATGCAGAAGAAAACACCTTCTTCTAAAGTGCACATGGAACATTCTTCAGGATAGATCACATCTTGGGTCACAAATCAAACCTCAGTAAATATAAGAAAACTGAAATTGTATCAAGCATCTTCTCTGACCACAATGCTATAAGACTATATATCAATTACAAGAAAAAAAACTAAGAAACAAAAACACATGGAGATTAAACAGCATGTTTCTAAATAACCAACAGGTTACCAAAGAAATCAAAAGGGAAATCAAAAAAAAATCTAGAAAAAAATGACAATGAAAACATGACAACTCAAAACCTATGGGATGCAGCAAAAGCAGTTCTAATAGGGAAATTTACAATCCTACCTCAAGAAACAAGGAAAACATCCAATAGACAATCTAACTTTATACCTAAAGCAACTGGAAGAAGAAGAAGAAAAAAAAACCCAAAATTAGTAGAAGGAAAGAAATCATAAAGATCCAAGCAGAAATAAATGAAAAAGAAATGAAAGAAACAAAAGTAAAGATTAATGAAACTAAAAGCTGGTTCTTTGAGAAGATAAATAAAACTGACAAACCCTTATCAGACTCGAGATAGAGAGAAGAATCAAATCAACAAAATTAGAAATGAAAAAGGAGAGGTTACAACAGACAACACAGCAATACAAAGGATTATAAGAGACTATTATTAACAACTATATGGTAATAAAATAGATAACCTGGAAGAAATGGACAGATTCCTAGAAGAGTTCAGTCTAACAATACTGAACCAGGAAGAAACAGAAATTATGAACAACCCAATTACAAGCACTGAAACTGTGATCAAAAAATCTCCATAAAACAAAAGCCTGGGACCAGATGGCTTCACAGGAGAATTCTATCAAACATTTAGAGAAGTGCTCATGCCTATCCTTCTAAAAAATTGCAGAGGAAAGAACACTTTCAAGCTCATTCCACAAAGCCACCATTACCCTGATACCAAAACCAGAAAAAGACAACACAAAAAAAGAAAACTACAGGCCAATATTACTGATGAACATAGATGCAAGAATCCTCAACAAATTTTAGGAAACAGAATTCAGCAACACATCAAAAAGCTCATACATCATGATCAAGTTGGGTTCATTTCAGGGATGCAAGGATTATTCAAAATATGCAAATCAATCAATGTGATACACCACATTAACAAATTGAAAGATAAAAACAATATAACATCTCAATAGATGCAGAAAAAGTCTTTGACAAAATTCAGCACCCATTTATGATTAAAACTTCAAAATATGGGCATAGAAGGAACCTATCTTAACATAGTAAAGGTCATATATGATAAGCCTACAGCAAACATTATTCCCAATGGTGAAAAACTGAAAGCATCTCCCCTAAGATCAGGAACAAGACAAAGGTATCCGCTTTCACCACTATTATTCCACATAGTTCTGGAAGTCTTAGCTACAGCAATCAGAGAAGAAAAAGAAATAAAATGAATCCAGATCAGAAAAGAAGAATTAAAGCTCTCACTGTTTGCAGATAACATTATACTGTATATAGAAAGCCCTAAAGATAGTATCAGAAAATTACTAGAGCTAATCAGTGAATTTAGCAAAGTTGCAGGATACAAAATCAATACACAGAAATCACTTTCATTTCTATATACTAACAATGAAAAAACAGAAAGAGCAATTAAGGACTCAATCCCACTCACCATTGCAACAAAAAAATTAAATATCTTGGAATAAACTTACCTAAGGAGAGGAAAAAACTGTACACAGAAAATTATAAGGCACTAATGACTCATTGGGAAAGACTCTGATGCTGGGAGGGATTGGGGTCAGGAGGAGAAGGGGACAACAGAGGATGAGATGGCTGGATGGCATCACTGACTCGATGGATGTGAGTTTGAGTGAACTGCAGGAGTTGGTGATGGACAGGGAGGCCTAGTGTGCTGCAATTCATGGGGTCGCAAAGAGTTGGACATGACTGAGTGACTGAACTGAATGGAAGAAATCAAAGATGACATAATCAGATGGAGAGATATTCCATGTTCCTGGGTAGGAAGAATCAATATTGTGAAAATGATCATACTACCAAATGCAATCTACAGATGCCATGCAATCCCTATCAAATTACTAATGACATTTTTTTTCACAGAACTAGGACAAAAAATTTCACAATTCATATGGAAACACAAAAGACCCTGAAGAGCCAAAGTAGTCTTGAGAAAAATGAATGGAGCTGGAGGAATCAACCTTCCTGACTTCAGGTTATACTACAAAGCTATAGTCATCAAGACAGTATGTTACTGGCACAAAAATAGAAATATAGACCAATGGAACAAGATAGAAAGTCCAGAAATAAACTCATCCACCTATGGGTACCTTATTTTTGATGAAGGAGGCAAGAATATAGAATGGGGCTAAGACAGCCTCTTCAATGAATGGTGCTGGGAAAACAGGACAACTATATGTAAAAGAATGAAACTAGGACACTTCCTAACACCATACACAAAGATAAACTCAAAATGGATTAAAGATCTAAATGTAAGACCAGAAACTATAAAACTCTTAGAGGAAAACATAGGCAAAACACTGGATGACATAAATGAAAGTGAGATCCTCTATGACCCACCTCCTGCTACTGCTGCTAAGTCGCTTCAGTTGTGTCTGACTCTGTGCGACCCCATAAACGGCAGCCCACCAGGTTCCCCCATCCCTGGGATTCTCCAGGCAAGAACACTGGAGTGGGTTGCCATTTCCTTCTCTAATGCATGAAAGTGAAAGTAAAGTCCATCAGTCTGTCTGACTCTTAGTGACCCTATGGACTGTAGCCCTCCAGGCTCCTCCGGCCATGGGATTTTCCAGGCAAAAGTACTGGAGTGGGTTGCCATTGCCTTCTCCAATAACCCATCTCCTAGGGTAACAGAAATAAAAACAAAAGTAAACAAGTGGGACTCTATTAAACTTAAGAGCTTTTGAACAGCAAAGGAAGCTATAAGCAAGGTGAAAAGACAACCCTCAGAATGGGAGCAAATAATAGCAAATGAAACAACTGACAAGGGATTAGTTTCCACAATATACAAGCAGCTCATACAACTCAATACCAGAAAAACAAAACAACCCAATCAAAAAGTGGGAAAAAGACCTAAACAGACATCTCTCCAAAGAAGACTTACAGATGACTAACAAACACATGAAAAGATGCTCAGTATCACTCAAATTAGAGAAATGCAAATCAAAACTACAATGAGATATCACCTCACACTGGTCAGAATGACCATCAGAAAATCTACAAACAATAAATGTTGGAGAGGGTGTGGAAAAAAGGGAACTCTCTTCCACTGTTGATGGAAATGTAAATTGATACAGCCACTATGGAAGATAGTATGGAGGTTCCTTAAAAAACTAGGAATAAAACCACCATGACCCAGCAGTCCCACTCCTAGGCATATTCCCTGAGGTAACCAAAACTGAAAGAGACACATGTATCCCATTGTTAGTTGCAACACTATTTACAATAGCTAGAACATGGAAGCAACCTAGATGTCTATCCACAGATAAACGGACAAAGAAGTGGTGGTAGATATACACAATGGAATGTTACTCGGCCGTAAAACGGAATGCGTTTGAGTCAGTTCTAACGATGTGGATGAACCTAAAACCTATTATACAGAATGAAGTGAATCAGAAAGATATATACCATATTCTAACACATACATACAGAATCTAGAAAAGTGGTACTGAAGAATTTATTTACAGGGCAACAATGGAGAAAGAGACATAGAGAGCAGACTTATGGACAGAGGAGAGGGAAGGAGATGGTGAGATGTATGGAAAGAGTAACATGGAAAGTTACATTACCATAGGTAAAATAGATAGCCAATGGGAATTTCCTTTATGGCTCAGGAAACTCATACAGGGGCTCTGTATTAACCTAGAGGAGTGGGATGCAGGGGGAAGATGGGAGGGAGTTTCCAAAGAGAGGGGATAGATGTATACCTATGGTTGATTCATGCTGAGGTTTGGCAGAAAACAGAAAACTTCTGTAAAGCAATTATCCTTCAGTTAAAAGATAAATTAATTTTAAAATGCAGGTTAAAAAAAAGTTACTGTGCCTCCCCATGAGTATTAGAAAAAAATACTTATCCCTATGCTTTCTTTTTATTTTCTCTCTAGATCATTGATCCTGTGCTTTTATAAAAGCAGAGTTTGCAGAAAGGCCAGAAGAAAGTGGGGGAAAGACAGCAGAGTTTTAGTGACTAAAGAAAAAGAAATTCACATTCTGGAGGACCAGGAATTTGCTTAGAAAGAACAACTCTCCCAACTGTCCTAGAAAATGGAGGACCTATTATCTAAGGCAACTCACACTCCCAACTTTTCTGCTCACTTTTAAGTCCCTGAACTAAGTGTATTCAAGTTTATAAAATGTTATGTAGTTTTTTTCCACCTGCTCTGAATTAGGAAGGTTTGGTTTATATATTTGAAAGGATTCTGTAAAAACTATCACTATATCTATATACTTTACAAAGTGAAGTGAAAGTGAAGTCGCTTAGTCCTGTCCAACTCTTTGCGACCCGCGGACTGTAGCCCACCAAGCTCCTCCATCCATGGGATTCTCCAGGCAAGAATACTGGAGTGGGTTGCCATTTCCTTCTCCAGGGGATCTTCCTGACACAAGGATCGAATCCAGATCTCCCGCATTGCAGGCAGACGCTTTAACCTCTGAGCCACCAGGGAAGCCCATATACCTCACAAATTCACCTCCATTATAAAGCTCTAAAGATCAAGTGAAAATGAAAACAGTAGCCACTCAGTCGTGTCCAACTCTGAGACGCCATGGACTATAGCCTGCCAAGTTCTTTTGCCCATGGGATTTACAAGGCAAGAATACTGGAGTGGGTTGCCATTGCCTTCTCCAGGGGATCTTTCCGACCCAGGATCTAACCTGGGTTCTTGCATTGCAGGCAGATTCTTTAGCATCTGAGCCATCAGGGAAGCCCATAAAGGACAAAAATGGTATTCAATTTGTCCCAAGGGCATAGTAATTATCCTATTAATCCATATATTCAATTACCAAGATGCCTTATTCATTAAAAACATACTTAACAACTGGATGCTCATTTAGACACAAGAAAGCATAGCCTTCTGAAAGACCAGTAAATATCAAATGGCAATAATACTAAGAAATGATTACAGTCCGTTTCCATCCTCTACCATCCAAGCAAACATCAAACTCAAACTGCCATCTTTTGATCCTAAATCATATAAAATTTTAACAAGGCTAATGACTTTAAAAACAAAGCAAAGCACAAAGCATTTCTATTATAGGGAGTACAATTAGGGAATAAGATGCTCCCAGAAATTTAGGTTTTTGTTACTAGTTAATCAAAAGAATTGAAAAGCGACTTCTACCATTTTCACCCTTCCATATAAAATATAAGTACTAGTTAAGAAAGTTCTCAGGTTTGTCTGTGCATAATTTGTGACATCATTAATCAAAAAGGAATTGATTATTTTTACCAGCTAATTAGTGAAACAAACCTCCACTTAGCACCTTGTGCTGAAAACGTGTCAGCACTTCATTACACAGATATTGGAAACTGCAATCTGGTTGCTATGGTAACAACAAGATCCAATGGGGATTTTTATGTTTAGCTGACATATCTAGATCAAACAGAATACGATTAAATGGAAAGAATCTAACATAAAGCACTTTTGTACTCAAAACACTGCAAAAATTGTTTTTGAAACTGCCAATTTCAAATACTATGATCCCATAAGCCTCCATAGAAAATTAAGAAAAAAAACTTCTTTTTTGTGTTTGTATCCTTGGAC
The DNA here is from genome assembly GCA_006410615.1 of Neotragus moschatus. Lineage (NCBI taxonomy): Eukaryota > Metazoa > Chordata > Mammalia > Artiodactyla > Bovidae > Neotragus > Neotragus moschatus. The sequence goes on along the minus strand of SJYA01001042.1, from coordinate 137,006 downwards.
CTGTATTTTTTTTTTACTTTGAAAATGAAAAATCATTATTGCAGAAATACTCAGACTATAACCTCCATTGTTTCAATATTTTATTGATTATAATAATGTATAGATCATGTTAGAAGTCACAGTTAAGCCAAAGCAAAGAAGACAAAAGATGTATGGCCTTAAAACAACAAATAAACCAGGAGCAGAGATCGCTTTATGTTAATATGTTTTTGTGACAGTAATTGGCAGGGAAGCTTGTTAAAAAGGCAATTCATTAAAAGTTATAGCTTTGGTTGGCAGGATCCCAGATTTTCCCCATCCATCCTTTATGCCATGCCTCTGTCTTCATTGAAATACCTGATTTGTAGAATTTGACATAAGTATAATGGAGTTTGTGGATCAGTATTAAAATACAGAAAGTATTCCTGTCAGCAAATAATTATTGAGCCCTAACTCACTCCGAAATAAATATAACACACTATAACTTTTACACTTTAATTTACCTTTTAAAATTTCAGTTGATCTCAAAATAAGCAATGTCTGATTTGCACCATCTGATTCAACATCTAAACAAAGAATAATGCTGCCTGTCAAGACTAAGGTGCCATTAGCAAAAGAGCAGGCAAGACCCAAGAGAGGAAGCAAAGCCTAGAGTGGGTGTGTCTTGTCCTTAACTATGTGAACTCTAGAGCAAGTAATGCCAGAAAAGTGTAACAGATAGAAAAGTTGCTTGACTGTTGGAACCCCAGATGATCAGTGCCCAGGAAAGGCTCTTAGCTGCAAAAAGGATTTGAGATTTAATTGCAGCAAAGATTTCCACCATCGAAAAACATAAAATGTTGAGCAGGAAAGCAAGGTCTTGGTGAACCTGCAGCCTAGTTTGGAAAGCTATTTTAAGAAATAATTTCTGCTGATGCAGAGTTAACAGGAGCCAACAAGCCATTACTGAAGTCCCATATGACACGGAATAGTTAGCTCTGGTGCTGAACATGAAGTTTGAGCAGAGGTAACTCTTTTGAGAATCTGACCATACAATATATTAGAATATACTAGTGAACAATGACTCAACAGAGCACTAAGTACAAAAGCGTGTTCATAGAAAATCTTTAAACAGAAACCATTTCGCCAGTCTTAATAAAGAATTAGCAGGATTATAAACACAGGAGACCCGTCCACACAACTTCAAGAGTCATAACCAAAGCCTTTAGTATAAATTATTTTGCTGGCTTCAACTTCACTGAAAGTACAAAAGGTAAACCATCTTCTAGAAAATAAAATATTAACCCAGACTTTGATAATGTAGATCTCATTTACTCAAGGAAAAATATATATCAAATTTTCCATATTTCTGTAGAATTCTTAATTAAGTCAGTAGTAGTCATGTGTATAGCATGTCTTCAGGGCTATTTGATGGCTTCAGTTTGGTGGTGTCACTTTTAGCTGTCTTTATGCTACTCAAGCTTTCATCTCCATGGCTAGAGCTATAATGCACAGTCTTATAGCTGTGGAGCAGATTTAAGTTTTATGCATGATGTATAAATGACTATCTAAGCTTTAAACATGATTATTAGGTCAATTTATTTCAATTTCTACTTATCATTTAGGAAGATGGATGACTATATTTTTGAGCTACACAATAATACTTGAACATCAGTCTCTAGACAAATGTGAAAGGATACACTATTTTTTCTGTTTGTTTTATAACTAAACCTCTTGTGTTGAGGTCATTTTAGATCCAAACACAGTTTTAAGAAATACTATTAAACGGTCCTATGTACCTTTATTCAGTTTAACTCGATGGTAACATCTTGTAATACTATAGTACAATATCCTAGTTGGGATATTTGTATGTGGAATATAAAAAGCAAACAAAAATACTGTTGGACTTTGAGATATCTTTATATACTCTAAATTCTAGTATTTTTTACCTTCTTCACAGAGGAAAAGTTTTAAATTTTAATCAAGTCCAATTAATCACTTTTTTATTTTACATATTATGTCAAGTGATAGAATGTTTTGCCCGGCTGTGCATCCTGAACACTTTATCATAACTTCTCTTCTAAAAATTTTATGACCAATATTAACTCAATGTTTTTATAGTGTGTGAGGCTTAAGATGACACTCATTTTTTTGTATGTTTATGCTACATATTTGCTTTGGCACTGTTTTTTTCTCCATTGAATTTGAATTAATTTACTCCCTTGCTGACAATCAGTTGGTCATATTTTTTAACAACCTTAGAGTGCAGGCTCCATAATTGTAGCACATGGGCTTAGTTGCTCTGCAGCATGTGGAATCCTCCCAGTGAAAGTGAAAGTGTCACTCAGTCTTGTCCAGCTCTTTGTGACCCCATGGACTATTCAGTCCACGAAATTCTCCAGGCCAGAATACTGGAGTGGGTAGCCATCCCCTTCTCCAGGGGATCTACTTGATCCAGGAATCAAACTGGGGTCTCCAGCATTGCAGGCGGATTCTCTACCAACTGAGCTATCAGGGAAGCCAGTATCTTCCCAGACCATGGATCAAACCAGCGTCCCCTGTAATGGCAGGCGAATTCTAATCTACCACACCAACAAGGAAGTCCCATTTCTCTGTATTATTCTGTTTAATTGGTCTATATCTACCAATATCATTTTTTTGGGATTATAAGATTCAAAAATAAGTAAATTGGTTCTTCCCACTTTATTCATCTTATTCAAAATTGTTTTAGCTTTTCTACATCCTTTGTCTTTCTATTAAATTTTAGAACAATTTTGTCTGTACAAAAACTGTTGCTGGGATTCTGATAGAAATTGTGTTAAATTTATATATCCATTTAGGGAGAACTGATATCTTTATTAGCTGAGTCTTATGGATGAACATGTTACATCTATGTATATATTTAATTCTTCTTTGAATTCTTTTATTAACATTTTATAGTTGTTAATGATTATAAGCAGCTTTTTAACTTCAGTGTCCCAAGTTCATTGCTAACATACTGAAATACAATTGATTTTTTTTAAATGCATCTTGTGATCTTGATGAATTGACTTATTAGTCCTAGGAATTTTTCTGGACACTTTGGATAGTTTATGTAGAAAACTATGTCATTTGAAGATAGGGAAATTCTGAGATCTTCATTTCCAGTGTGTATGCATTTTAATATATCCATTTTTCACCTGTTAGACTGGCTAGAAATTCCAGCAATATGTTGAGTAGGAGTGTCAAGAATAGACATCTTTGTTATCAACCTTTAGGTGAAAAGTATCTAGCTTTTCACCATTAAATAAAATATTATATGTATTTTGTGAGATTATTTTTAGATGCTCTTTACCAAGTTGAGGAAGTTCCCCTCTATTCTTATTTTTCTGAGAGGTTTTTATGATGAATGTGTGAAATTTTGTCAATTTTGTCAAATACTTAAATTGTGTGATTTGTCATATGATTGTTATTATGGTACATTGTGCTGATTTCTTATATTGAACCAATCTTGCATGCATGGACCGAATCCAACTTGGTAATGGTATATAATTCTTTTCATGCATTGCTCAACTCTGTTTGATTATATGTTTTAGGGTTCTGCATCTTATTAATGAGAGATATTGGTCTATAGACTATTTGTATTTTTTGCACTCTCTTTTTTGGGTACTGGCATCAGGGTGATAATTACTTTATAAATGACTTGATAATTGGTCCTTCATTTATTTTTTGGAAGCACTTGTACAAAATTGGTGTTAATTCTTATTTCAATGTTTTGGAGAATTCTTCACTTAAACCTTTATTCACTGGAGGATATCTTTGTGGGAAAGCTTTTACTTAAAAATTAAATTTCCTTCATAGTTTTAAAGCTATTCAAAATACTACTTCATACTGGGTGATGTATATTAGTTTGTACTTTTTGAGAAATTTACCTATTTCATCTGAGTTGTCAAATTTCCACGTGGAGAGCTTTTTTTGTTTGTTTTTTCTTTAACAGTATATGCTTACAGTCTTTGTGTGATTAGTAGTTTTTATGTGTAGTAGCTTTGTGTGTCTGTAGTTACATCCCCTGTTTCATTCTTGCTATTGCTAACTTGTACTTTCTCTCTTTTTTTAATATTTTCTCTATCAGCCTTACTAGAATTTTGTCATTTTTACTGATTTTTCCTAAGAGCAAAATCTCTCTTTAATAGATGTGTTCTATTGTTTCTATTTTAACTTAACTGCTCTCGGCTCTTATCCCTATTATTTTCTTCCTTCTGCCTATTTATTTGCCCTTCTTTTTGTATATTTTTGATGTAGAAGCATAAGCTACTGAGTTTTTCTTATTTTGTGCTATAAATTTTCCTGTCAGCACTGCTTCAACCATTTAGTCTCACCGATTTTTATATGCTGTAGTTTCCTTTTCATTCAGTTAAGTATTTTTTTTTAATTTCTCTTGATACTTTCTCTTTTACTCATAGATTGTCTAGAGGTGTGCTGTGTACTTTTCAAGTGTTTGGAGGTTTTCCTGATATATTTTATTAGGATTTCTAGTTTAATTTCATTTTAGAGTACAATTTATATGATTTCAATAGCTTTTTATAAAAAGGAATGCATTTGAGTCAGTTCTAATGAGGTGGATGAAGCTGGAGCCAACTATACAGAGTGAAGTAAGTCAGAAAGAGAAAGACAAATACTATATATTAACACATGTACATGGAATCTAGAAAGAGTGCCGATGACCCTACATGCAGGGCAGCAAAGGAGACCTGATGTAAAGGACAGGCTTTTGGACTTAGTGGGAGAAGATGAGGGTGGGATGATTTGAGAGAATAGCACTGAAACATGTATATTACCATACGAAAAACAGATAACCAGTGTGAGTTTGATGTATGAAGCAGGGCACCCAAAGCCACTGCTTTGGGACAACCCAAAGGGAGAGAGTGGGGAGGGAGATGGAGCTGTTCAGGATATATATATATTGGGCTTCCCTGGTGGCTCAGTAGTAAAGAATGTGCCTGCAATGCAGAAGATGTGGCAAGCAGAAGCTACAGTTTCAATCCTTGAGTCAGGAAGATTGCCTGGAGAAGGAAATTGCAACCCAGTCCAATATTTTTGCCTGAAAAATCCCAAGGACAGAGGAGCCTGGTGGGTTACAGTCCATGGGGTGACAAAGTTGGATATGACTGAGCAACTAAACAACATAGTATATATAGTTTACCTCCCTTTCATTATCATTAAACTCCAGTTATAATTGTCTTTTTTAATTTTATTTATTTATTTTATGCTGGAGAGGGTGTGGAGACAAGGGAACCCTCTTACACTGTTGGTGGGAATGCAAACTAGTACAACCACTATGGAAAACAGTGTGGAGATTCCTTAAAAAATTGCAAATAGAACTGCCATATGACCCAGCAATCCCACTGCTGGGCATACACACCAAGGAAACCAGAACTGAAAGAGACACATGTATCCCAGTGTTCATTGCAGCACTGTTTATAATAGCCAGGACGTGGAAACAACCTAGATGTCCATCAACAGACGAATGGATAAGAAAGCTGTGGTACATATACACGATGGAGTATTACTCAGCCATTAAAAAGAATACATTTGAATCAGTTCTAATGAGATGGATGAAACTGGAGCCAATTATACAGAGTGAAGTAAGCCAGAAAGAAAAGCACCAATACAGTATACTAACTCATATATATGGAATTTAGAAACATGGTAATGATAACCCTGTATGCGAGACAGCAAAAGAGACACAGATGTATAGAATGGACTTTTGGACTTTGAGGGAGAGGGAGAGGGTGGGAGGATTTGGGAGAATGGCACTGAAACAGGTATACTATCATGTAAGAAACGAATCATCACTCTATATTCAATACAGGATACAGGATGCTTGGGACTGGTGCATGGGGATGATCCAGAGAGTTGATACAGGGTGGGAGGTGGGGGAGGGGGTCAAGATTGGGAACTCATGTACACCTGAGATGGAAAAAAATAAAAAATAAAAAAAATTAAAATAAAAAATAAATTAATAAAATAAAATTTATTTATTTTAATTGGAGGCTAATTACTTTACAATATTGTATTGGTTTCGCCATACATTGACGTGAATCCGCCATGGGTGTACATATGTTCGCCATCATGAACCCCTCCTTCCACCTCCTTCCCTATCCCATCCCTCTGGATTATCCCAGTGCACCAGCCCTGAGCACCGTGTCTCATGCATCGAACCTGGACTGGCAATTCGTTTCACATATGATAATATATATGTTTCAATACTATTTCTTAAGTATTTTCTCTGCATACATTTAAAACCAAATCTGATGGGTTTTATAATTTTCACTTAAACCAATTAAAAATTCATAAAATTCAAGAGAAGTATTTGCTGATATTTTTGCTTGCTGCTGCTGCTGCTAAGTCGCTTCAGTCGTGTCCGACTCTGTGCGACCCCATAGATGGCAGCCCACCAGGCTCCCCCATTCCTGGGATTCTCCAGGCAAGAACACTGGAGTGAGTTGCCATTTCCTTCTCCAATGCATGAAAATGAAAAGTGAAAGTGAAGTCGTTCAGTCGTGTCCGACTAGTAGGGACCCCATGGACTGCAACCCACCAGGCTCCTCCATCCCAATCTCCGTCCATGGGATTTTCCAGGCAAGAGTACTGGAGTGGGGTGTCATTGCCTGTGTTCAAATGTACTAAGATTCCTATTTATTTTACTGAGACTTTCTATTTGTCCATTTTTTCAGGTACATTCATAATTTGTACCTGAAATATGTTTATTATGGCTGCTTTAAAATATTTCAGAGAATTCTAACATCCCTGTCATCTTGATGTTTGTATATCATCAAGACTTTTTTCCTTCAGTGTGCAATCTTTCTGCTTCTTGGTATGACAAGGCATTGCCTGTTAAAGTCTGGATATTTTGGATATTACATTATGAGATTCCCATAATTACAAATCCAGAGGTCAAGATCAATCCTTATCTTACTTGATCTATCACTAATAGTTAGCATTTGCTAGATCCTTCTTCCCTGGTGGCTCAGACAGTAAAAGTGTCTGCCTACAATCCGGGAAACCCGGGTTTAATCCCTGGGTCAGGAAGATCCCCTGGAGATGGAAATGGCAAACTACTCCAGTACTTTTGCCTGGAAAATCCCAAGGATGGAGAAGCCTAGTAGGCTACAACGCATGGGATGGCAAAGAGTTGGACACGACTGAGTGACTTCATTTTCCTTCTTAAAGGACTTTCTTCATTTGACCTCTTATCATCTTTCAACTCCATTAATCTTCCCTTCTCTAGTTCCTCTTGTAACTACTGAAATCCCCAAGATAAGGCTCTAGACCTATTTTCGTTCTACATTCCCTAAGCAATCTATTCCAGGTTTTAACATACTATAATATATAGTCAATTCAATACACACAGGTTAGACTTCATCCATAACTCAAGATTCTTATATTCTACCAACTACTCAATGTCTTCATATGATTGTCTAATAGGCATTTCAAACAATATCATAAATGGAATTCCTGAGCTGTTCTTTCAAACCAGTGTTTCCTGTCATCTCGCATATTATCTCAGTAAATGGTCATACATTCCTTCATTTGTTCAAACCAAAGACCTAGAATCATTCTTAATTTTTCTCTTTGAATATATTTTATTAATATTTTATTAGAGTATAATTGCTCTACAATTTTGTGTTAGTTTATGTTGTACAATGAGGTGAATCAATCATATGATGTCAATCATATATCCCTCCCTCTAGAGCCTCCCTCTCACCCAACTCCCCCAATATAATACCTTTAAATAGGTCTACAAATTCTTTGACAATCTTTCCTTCAAGAGATGGCAGTATATTCCCTTCCCCTTGAATGTGAGTTGGACATAACTGATACATTTCTTCAAACAAACAAACAGAAACTCTCTTTATTTTAAATTGGGGTATAGCCAATTAACAATGATGTAATAATTTGAGGTGAATGGCAAAGGGACTCAGCCATACATATATATGTTTCCCTTTTACCCCAAACTCCCCTCCCATCCAGGCTGCTACATAATACTGAGCAGAATTCTATGTACTGTACAGTAGGACCTTGTTTGGTATGCATTTTACATATCCCATAGAGTAGCGCTCCACTTCCCTGGTGGCTCAAACAGTAAAGCTTCTGTCTACAATGCAGGAGACCCGGATTCGAGTCCTGGGTTGAGAAGATCCCCTGGAGAAGGAAATGGCAATTCTCTCCAGTACTATTGCCTGGAAAAATCCCATGGATAGAGAAGCCTGGCAGGCTGCAGTCTATGGGGTCGCAAAGAGTCGGACATGACTGAGCGACTTCACTTTACATATCCCAAACTCCTTAACTATTCCTTCCTCCCATTTTTCCCTCCTGGCAACCATAAGTTTGTTCTCACAGTCTATAAGTCTGTTTCTGCTTTGTAAATATTAATAAGTCCATTGTATCATTTCTTTTTAGATCCCAAATATAAGGGATGTCATACAATATTTCTTCTTTTCTTATTTATTTCACTCAGTATGACAATCTCTAGGTCCATTCATGTTGCTGTAAATGGCATTATTTCATTCTTTTTCGTGGATGAGTAATATTCCATTGTATATATGGATCATCTCTTCTTCATCCATTCCTCGGTCGATGGAAGGTTGGTTCTGTGTCTTGACTACTGTGAACACTGCTGCAATGAACACTGGGGTGCATGTATCCTTTCAGATCATGTTTTTCTCCAGATATATGCCCAGGAGTGGGATTGCAGGTCATATGATAGTATCTGTTTTTAGTTTTTTAAGGAACCTCTATGCCGTTCTCCCTAGTCACTGTACCAGCTTATATTCCCACCAACAATGTAGGAGAGCTTCCTTCTCTCCACACCCTCACCAGCATTTATTGTTTGAGGATTTTTTGGTGATAGCCATTCTGGCCAGTGTGAAGTGATACCTCATTGTAGTTTTGATTTGCATTTCTCTAATACTAGTGATGTTGGACATCTTCTCATGTGCCTCTTGGCCATCTGTATGTCTTTTTTTGAGAAATGTCTATTTAGGTCTTCTGCCCATTTGTTTATTGGGCTGTTTGTTTTGATGCATCATGAGATGTTATACATCATGAGCTGTTTGTAAATTTTAGAGACTAATCCCTTGTCAAACACATAATTTGCAAATATTTTCTCCCAATCTGTGGGTTGTTTTTTCATTTGTTTACTGTTTTCTTTGCTGTGCAAAAGCTTTTGAGTTTAAATAGATCCCATTTGCTTATTTTTTCCCATTATTCTAGAATATAGATCAAAAAAGATATTGCTACATTCATGTCAGAGTGTATTCTATCTTTGTTTTCCTCTACGAGTTTTATAGTATCTATTCTCACATTTAGGTCTTTAATCCATTTTGAGCTTATTTTTGTGTATGGTGTTAAAGAATAATCTAATGTTTAATTTATTCTCTTACTTCATATTTAATTCATCAGAAAAAAAGAAAATCTTTTAAAATATATGTAAAATCTTATTAGTTCTGCAAACCACCATTGCTATTATCCTGGCCCATCATTGCTATTATCTGACTCATCATTTCTCACCTTTCTTCTTGCTTCAGTGCTTGTCTCCTTACAGATTAGTTTCTCTTCTACAGTAGAAACGAAGAAGGCAATGGCATCCCACTCCAGTACTCTTGCCTGGAAAAAGCCCATGGATGGAGGAACCTGGTGGGCTGCAGTCCATGGGGTCGCTAAGAGTTGGACACGATTGAGCGACTTCACTTTCAGTTTTCACTTTCATGCATCAGAGGAGGAAATGGCAACCCACTCCAGTGTTCTTGCCTGGAGAATCCCAGGAAAAGGGGAGCCTGGTAAGCTGCCATCTATAGGGTCACACAGAATTGGACACAACTGAAGTGATTTAGCAGCAGCAGCAGCAGCAGCCCCATCTATTTAAAATAACCCAGTCTTTAATANTCAACTCCATTAATCTTCCCTTCTCTAGTTCCTCTTGTAACTACTGAAATCCCCAAGATAAGGCTCTAGACCTATTTTCGTTCTACATTCCCTAAGCAATCTATTCCAGGTTTTAACATACTATAATATATAGTCAATTCAATACACACAGGTTAGACTTCATCCATAACTCAAGATTCTTATATTCTACCAACTACTCAATGTCTTCATATGATTGTCTAATAGGCATTTCAAACAATATCATAAATGGAATTCCTGAGCTGTTCTTTCAAACCAGTGTTTCCTGTCATCTCGCATATTATCTCAGTAAATGGTCATACATTCCTTCATTTGTTCAAACCAAAGACCTAGAATCATTCTTAATTTTTCTCTTTGAATATATTTTATTAATATTTTATTAGAGTATAATTGCTCTACAATTTTGTGTTAGTTTATGTTGTACAATGAGGTGAATCAATCATATGATGTCAATCATATATCCCTCCCTCTAGAGCCTCCCTCTCACCCAACTCCCCCAATATAATACCTTTAAATAGGTCTACAAATTCTTTGACAATCTTTCCTTCAAGAGATGGCAGTATATTCCCTTCCCCTTGAATGTGAGTTGGACATAACTGATACATTTCTTCAAACAAACAAACAGAAACTCTCTTTATTTTAAATTGGGGTATAGCCAATTAACAATGATGTAATAATTTGAGGTGAATGGCAAAGGGACTCAGCCATACATATATATGTTTCCCTTTTACCCCAAACTCCCCTCCCATCCAGGCTGCTACATAATACTGAGCAGAATTCTATGTACTGTACAGTAGGACCTTGTTTGGTATGCATTTTACATATCCCATAGAGTAGCGCTCCACTTCCCTGGTGGCTCAAACAGTAAAGCTTCTGTCTACAATGCAGGAGACCCGGATTCGAGTCCTGGGTTGAGAAGATCCCCTGGAGAAGGAAATGGCAATTCTCTCCAGTACTATTGCCTGGAAAAATCCCATGGATAGAGAAGCCTGGCAGGCTGCAGTCTATGGGGTCGCAAAGAGTCGGACATGACTGAGCGACTTCACTTTACATATCCCAAACTCCTTAACTATTCCTTCCTCCCATTTTTCCCTCCTGGCAACCATAAGTTTGTTCTCACAGTCTATAAGTCTGTTTCTGCTTTGTAAATATTAATAAGTCCATTGTATCATTTCTTTTTAGATCCCAAATATAAGGGATGTCATACAATATTTCTTCTTTTCTTATTTATTTCACTCAGTATGACAATCTCTAGGTCCATTCATGTTGCTGTAAATGGCATTATTTCATTCTTTTTCGTGGATGAGTAATATTCCATTGTATATATGGATCATCTCTTCTTCATCCATTCCTCGGTCGATGGAAGGTTGGTTCTGTGTCTTGACTACTGTGAACACTGCTGCAATGAACACTGGGGTGCATGTATCCTTTCAGATCATGTTTTTCTCCAGATATATGCCCAGGAGTGGGATTGCAGGTCATATGATAGTATCTGTTTTTAGTTTTTTAAGGAACCTCTATGCCGTTCTCCCTAGTCACTGTACCAGCTTATATTCCCACCAACAATGTAGGAGAGCTTCCTTCTCTCCACACCCTCACCAGCATTTATTGTTTGAGGATTTTTTGGTGATAGCCATTCTGGCCAGTGTGAAGTGATACCTCATTGTAGTTTTGATTTGCATTTCTCTAATACTAGTGATGTTGGACATCTTCTCATGTGCCTCTTGGCCATCTGTATGTCTTTTTTTGAGAAATGTCTATTTAGGTCTTCTGCCCATTTGTTTATTGGGCTGTTTGTTTTGATGCATCATGAGATGTTATACATCATGAGCTGTTTGTAAATTTTAGAGACTAATCCCTTGTCAAACACATAATTTGCAAATATTTTCTCCCAATCTGTGGGTTGTTTTTTCATTTGTTTACTGTTTTCTTTGCTGTGCAAAAGCTTTTGAGTTTAAATAGATCCCATTTGCTTATTTTTTCCCATTATTCTAGAATATAGATCAAAAAAGATATTGCTACATTCATGTCAGAGTGTATTCTATCTTTGTTTTCCTCTACGAGTTTTATAGTATCTATTCTCACATTTAGGTCTTTAATCCATTTTGAGCTTATTTTTGTGTATGGTGTTAAAGAATAATCTAATGTTTAATTTATTCTCTTACTTCATATTTAATTCATCAGAAAAAAAGAAAATCTTTTAAAATATATGTAAAATCTTATTAGTTCTGCAAACCACCATTGCTATTATCCTGGCCCATCATTGCTATTATCTGACTCATCATTTCTCACCTTTCTTCTTGCTTCAGTGCTTGTCTCCTTACAGATTAGTTTCTCTTCTACAGTAGAAACGAAGAAGGCAATGGCATCCCACTCCAGTACTCTTGCCTGGAAAAAGCCCATGGATGGAGGAACCTGGTGGGCTGCAGTCCATGGGGTCGCTAAGAGTTGGACACGATTGAGCGACTTCACTTTCAGTTTTCACTTTCATGCATCAGAGGAGGAAATGGCAACCCACTCCAGTGTTCTTGCCTGGAGAATCCCAGGAAAAGGGGAGCCTGGTAAGCTGCCATCTATAGGGTCACACAGAATTGGACACAACTGAAGTGATTTAGCAGCAGCAGCAGCAGCAGCCCCATCTATTTAAAATAACCCAGTCTTTAATACATTTCATAGAAGAGAATCATAAGGCCTTACCATGAAATATTAAGCCTTGTATGATTTTTTTTTTTTTTTGTATTTTAACATTATGACGCAATGGACAAAAAGTGGTAAAAGTAGCAAGTCCTGTAGTAGCTATATCTATTGAATATTACTTTTATATCATCTTTTCTGTTGAAAGTTAAATAAAATACTTGTTCATACTGTTTTAGGGGAGGAACTGGATTACTTAGGGCAGTAGTCTCCAACCTGTTTGGTACCAGGGGCTGGTTTCATGGAAGAAAATTTTTCCATGTACCAGAAGTGGAGGTAATGGTCACAGGATGATTCAAGGGCATAACATTTATTGTGCATTTACACTTTATTTCTAATCTAATGTTCCTGCTGATTTCCAGGAGGTACTAGGTCTCAGCCCAGAGGCTGGGGACCCCTGACTTAGAAGGTTACTAGCAAGTACTTTTTAAAATCAAATTTTGTAGTGTTTTCTAAATTTAATGATTATCTTTATGAAATGGAAACCTTTCCATAGCAATCAATTCAAACAGAAATTGTGGTTAGAGTCTCACAATTCACTATGAAATCTTAGTATATCATGTAAAACTCAGAAGAAACTGTACTCTAAAAATCACTGTTCTATAATTGTCACGGCCCATATTTTTGAATCCTCAAAAGATGTTTCATAACTCCTTTAATACTCTACCTTAAAATTAAAAACAAAAAACAAAAAGCACAATGACCTTTGTTTCGTGTCAAAGCATGGCATGGTATACCATGCTAAAATCTGTGAAATACCCCACTTTAATTCAAAATAGTATACAGTTAAGAAAAGAGACATTTTATATTTGGAAAGAGTTATTGGGAAGATAATAGGGAAAAATTCTATTCTAGATAAAGAGCTTTCTAGGTTTTTTAAAGAGTTCTTTTAAGATTCTCTTTATCACAATCATCAATGGCAGGTCTATGATCGTTATGCAGATATACACATCAAAGTTCAAGAACTGCTAACATCAAGGATCCATAACACCTAAGCCTGTTTTTATTTATTCTTTAGCCTAAACAAAAACTGAGCATCTACTTTTATACAAAGAATTATATTTGACATTCTTATATTTGATGAATGTAAGCAATAAAAACTCTTAGTGACCTTCTCTAAATTCAGGCCCACACATTTAGTTATATAAACTGGGGATTTGAATGACATTTTGGAGCAGAATATGATTTTCTCATCTAATCAGATTATCAATTTATTTTCTTAAGTGTAGAATTCAATTTCTTTCCTACATATATACATTCCAGGAGGCCTTTTACAAGTTGCCTCCTGCTTTTAATGTGACAGGTAGCTGTATTTACTGGTGTATGACATATTTATGTCATTTAAAATGTTTATGGCATATTTTTTGACCTCTGAGTTATATAACTGGCATTTGTCATTATCATGACAAATGTAAAAAAAGTTTCACAACTTTTACAAATGTAAAAAATGTTTTTAAATATTGTCAATACTCCTACCTCAGGCAAAATAATATACTTATTAGTTGTGAATAATGGTTAGGTACTGTAGCTTATGTCCTACTAAACATGAACTTGAACATCTGTGTTAAATGGGTCTATATGTTTAGAAGTTCTGTTCATTCCTCTATGCTGGCAGGCCAGTATCATGCTGTGTTATAGTTGTCTCATCAAATCATAGTGCATTGATCCATGTTTTAAACCAATAGTAATAACTTCATTGACAGATAAGAAATTATAGCAGAGATTATAGAGGAGTCTGTCATTTTTTTCTCATTTTATTTCTCCTAGAGAAATAAAAGGTGGGATACCTGGCCTCTTGTTTGCTCTGACTTCATACTGACTCAGACTCAAATCGATAAGGCCTCCTGCTACTCCTACCCCAGGATTTTCATTTGCTGTATCCTCTATCTGAAATGCTATTGCCTGAGCTATCAGCATGGCTTGTTTCTTCTTTGTGGGTATTTACTCAAATATCAGATCTTTGGGAAGGTCTTCTCTAATCACCTGATACAAAATATCCCTACCCCATCACTCTACTTTTTATAACTTTTCAGTGAGTTGTAAACTATGTCAAATATTCCTGTTTGATCTTTCTAATGTCTTTGCCTTGAACTCAAATTTTTCTTATATAAATATCATCATCTCTGTTTCTATGTTTTTTTATTTCTACAATACTTTTCCATCCACTTATGTTCAGTCTTTATGTATTCCATATAACTGTCCTCTATATAGATATAAGTCAATGTGATCATCAACCAAAGGATCAATAGAAAGTTTTGCATAGACCTTAATAGTAAGCATAAGAAAAAGTTTCATAGAAATGTATCACTATTACGGACTGGAGAGACCCTTGTAAGTCAGTCATCGTTCCATTCACTGCCAGGGAGTATATTTGAGCAAACATGTCTCAGCAGAAAGGATCTTAAATGCTCAAAGTTTTAGAGTTATAATTTCTTTCTGGTTAATATAACTGCCTTCCCAACCTAGAAAACCAGCTTTTTTGTTTACTTTATAATTATACAGCTTGCTTACTTCCAAAATAAACTTTAGTCAACTTATCAAAAAAACACCTACATATATAATAAAGCACAATAAAACATACATATAAATAATGAACCATGAAAACGAAAGAAAACATATGGCAAAAATCTCAGCTAATGTGGATTCTACATGTACTTGATTCTCATTTATATTAGTTTGAAGTTGATTTATTTTCATAGCAAAATAGAAGAGGGAGAAATAGGAGAGAAAGAGAGAGAAAATGAAGGGGGAGAGGGAGAAGGATATGAGTTGAAGCAATGGGCAAGAGGAAAATAAGAAACACTGTCAACTTTGTCATAGGAACTGTAGTAAGACATATGCACACATATATATTACCAAGAATACCTCATAAAAATTCTTTGAGATAATAAATATTAACATTACAGTTAAAAAATTTAGCCCCCAAAAGATGAATAATTTTCCAAAGTTCATATGACTGGCAGGTGGCATAGCTGGCACTGAGTTTTGGTCTTTGTCTTCATAGATCTTAATTAAGACATAGCAGTTAACTTTTCCCAGACTGTATGATCCAAGAGACAAAACATAAAGAAAGTCCAAGTGTCATTTTTACTTATTCACTATCACTACTTCCATATTTCCAATTGTTAGGAGAAAATCAGCAAATTCAGGCCACAGTCAAAGCAAGAAAGTAAACAGGGTTACTGGGTAAGTGTGGGGGAGGGATGATTTGGGGAATTGGGACTGACATATAAAATCTACTATATATAAAATAGGGATTCTCTGACAGCTCAGTTGGTAAAGAATCTGCCTGCAATGCAGGAGACCTGAGTTCGATCCCTGGGTTGGGAAGATCCCCTGGAGAAGGGAATGGCTACCCACTCCAGTCTTCTGGCTTGGAGATTCCATGGACTGTATAGTCTATGAGGTTGCCAAGAGTCAGACCCAACTGAGTGACTTTCACTATGAATAAAATTGTTGATGCAGACATATACCTATCAGAATTTAAAGATACCATGGAGTTATCTTCAGTGGTGGTTGAAACCATTTATCTTCCATAGTAATCATAACTGAATGTGCCTTTTCACCTATATCATAACTGCTATGGTTATTTATTAAACTTTCTTAGCTTTGCCAGTCAGGCACTTAAAAAATATCAACTTGTTTGTAGTTGTAGTTCCATTAACTGTATAGTCCTTCAGCTTGCAATGAGTTGGACACAACTGAGCCACTTTCACTTTCATATATAAAATAGATAACCAATAAGGATCTACTACACACCTCAGATCATGAGCTCCTTATTGCCAAATTCAGACTTAAATTGAAGAAAGTAGGGAAAACCACTAGACNGAGTTAAATTTACCCATTCCAGTCCATTTTAGTTCACTGATTCCTAGAATGTCGACCTTCACCCTTGCCATCTCTTGTTTGACCACTTCCAATTTGCCTTGATTCATGGACCTGACATTCCAGGTTCCTATGCAATATTGCTCTTTACAGCATCAGATCTTGCTTCTGTTAGCAGTCACATCCACAAATGGGTACTGTTTTTGCTTTAGCTCCATCGGTAAAGGGTCATTATCAGTTCCTTTTGGAAGAATCAAAAACAAATGATGCCAACTTCTTATCCTTTAAATTTAATTATGTATGCTACTGCTGCTGCTAAGTCACATCCATCGTGTCCGACTCTGTGCGACCCCATAGACGGCAGCCCACCAGGCTTACCGGTCCCTGGGATTCTCCAGGCAAGAACACTGGAGCAGGTTGCCATTTCCTTCTCCAAGGCATGAAAGCAAAAAGTGAAAGTGAAGTCGCTCAGTTGTGTCCGACTCTTAGCGATCCCATGGACTGTACCCTACCCAATATGTTCAAAAGATTTTAGAAATTCCTTCTTGAAGGACATTGGATAGGAAGGTGGGAAGGAGGAAAGGAGAAAGCCAGAATGTAATAAGGGAAGAGAAAGAGGAGAAAAGGAAGGAAGAGTTAAGATGGGGAAAAGAGGAAGAGAGAACTTCACTGAGAACTTCCTATCATGTTTATTAGAATTATTCATCAAGCTGTAGAAGCAAAAGCTTATTTTAAAAGTTGTCACTGGATTTGAAAAGATTTTTAAAAGTTCTGGAGATAGTTGATCATGCCCATTGCAGAACAATGTGAATGTATTTGTTGCACAGAACTAAACACTTACACAGCTACAATGGTCAGTTTTATGTTATGTATATTTTACCACAATGAAAAGTCAAAACCATATTTTGTACTTTTAGTGTGCTGATAACTTTAATATCATAGTAAAATATTAAAGGAAGATTTTTTAATGAAAAAATAAACAATCTACTCTGCAGAAGTCTACTCTTTATGTTCAAATGCTAAATATGAAAAATTGGTCATCTGGCTTTTTGAATTTCTACCACGTCTTTGACTTACAATGTGTCCTTTGTAATCAGAAAAATGGTCCTGGCTTGTAGTCTAAAGAGATATGAGTAAGTGGTTAATCAAAAGATGAAGAACAGGAATGCCTCTTTTCTAGATCTTTCTGTTTTTGGTAGATCTATGTTATCTTATCTGTTTGCATCTTTCTAGTCCTCCCAGCAGAGAGATAAGAAAACTTCAATGTCAGTAATCAATCCCAGATTTACCTCTCAACCTCTACTCCACACATAACTAGTAAATTAATTTGCTAAGGTGGCTATACCCAAGTATCATACATTGAGTGCCTTAAAATAACAGAACTGTATTTTCTGACAATTTTGAAGGCTAAAATGATGTTTAAGGTGTTTACAAGGTGAGTTTCATATGAGGCCTCTCTCAGAGACTTATTAGATGACCATCTTCTCCCTGAGTCTTTCCTTGTCTTGTTTCTCTGCATGTCTGTATGCTAATCTCTTCTTATAAGAAAAATCAGTCATATTGCATTAGAACTGATCTAAGGGCCTCATTTTAATGTAATCAGCATTTTTGAGGCCTACCTACAAATTCAGACATATTCTGAGGTACCAGGGGTTAGATTTCAAAATGAGTTTGGGTTCATTTAAAAAAAATGAACAAGGGCCATAATTCAGTGCATAAAACCAGCCTCCTCATCTTTGCTTACTGAGGGTTGGTAGGACATTTCATTCACACAGACTGACCAATGAGAAATTTTGGTGTTCATTTTCTAGTTCTGCACAATCTGAGACTACCTGGAATCAAGAGGGTCACAAAATATAAAATTCAATACCTTTCCAGGAAAAGTTAACTTTGATCATTAATCTAAGGTATAATTTACCTTTGATTATTATTTGCTGCCACTAATCTGGAGGCTCCCTGCTCAACCCTTGGTGAATATGGACTAGTGACAGAATAAATAAATACCTGATAAAATTAAAAATGTCTGTTTTTCTCTGCTCTTACACTTCAACTCTGATACCAAATATGTGAGTTTTTTCCCCACACAGATTAGTTCTCTAACACCAGTTGGATGTCCTACAGTTCTATTTAATTTTGACACTAAGTTGACTGAAGTTAATACAGATACCACAGCTTAAGGGGCCAGTCTCACAAGATCACTCTCACCTTCAGAGCCAATCGTAAGCCCCCAGTTGTCAGCTATACTTCTGCCTGAGCAGTTATAAATTGAAGTTTCCCATGACCTCCTCCTCAGGTCCAATAATTTGCTGAATTGTTCACAGAACCCAGGGAAATAATTGACTTACTATTACTAATTTTCCCAGTTCCATAAGATGGCAGAGTAGAAGGATTTGCATTAATCTTCTCCTGGGAGAACACCAAAATCACAGCTAGCTACTGAAAAACCATCAACAGAAGAATGTTATATCCCACAAAAAAAAAAAAAAAAAAAAAAAAAGATACCCCATGTCCAAGGGAAAAAGAGAAACCACAATAGGATGGTAGGTGGGGCGCAATCATGTTTAAAATCAGACCTCATACCCGGGAGAGATGCTTGGAGGGAGCAAACAAAATCTTGAAAGGAGCATTGACCTCCACAAGAGACTAAGTCAGATCTGCCTGTGAGCATCTAGTGTCTCCTGAGGAGTCATGGTTCAGCAGTGACCTGCCGTGGGGACAGGGGCTCTGGTGGCAGCAGTCCTGGGAGGCATGGCATGTGTGGCACAAGTCCTCCTGGAAGAGGTTGCCATTCGTCCCAGTATAGAGCTGCCGAGCAGATGACCCACAGACTGGAGAACAATTATAGCAAAGAAGTTCAAGCACTGTTGTAAAAGTTTTAGGGCCCACAACAGATTTCCCAACCTGGGGATCTGGCAAATTTGGAAAATTCAGCAGTGGCCACAGGACTTGGAAAAGGTCTGTTTTTATTATAATCCCAAAGAAAAGCAATGCTAAAGAATACTCAGACTACCACACAATGGCACTCATTTCACACACTAGCCAATTAATGTTCAAAATTCTCCAAGCTAGGCTTCAACAGTACATGAACAGAGAACTTCCAGATGTTCAAGCTCAATTTAGAAAAGGCAGAGGAACAAGAGATAAAATTGCCAACATCCATTGGATCATAGAAAGAGCAAGAGAATTCCAGAAAAAGATCTACTTCTGCTTCATTGACTATGCTAAATCCTTTGACTGATTGAAAGATTGAAGGCATGAGAAGGGGACGACAGAGGATGAGATGGTTGGATGGCATGAGCGACTCAATGGACATGAGTTTAAGCAAGCTCCAGGAGATCATGAAGGACAAGGAAACCTGGCAGGCTGGGGTTGCAAAGAGTTGGACATAACTAAGCGACTGAACAACAAAATTACTAATTTACTACAAAGGATATAAGAAAAGATATAAATGAACAGCCAGATGAGGATATACACAGAGCAAGGCTCAGAAGGGCCCAAACACAGGAGCTTCTTTCCCCTTAGAGTTTGGAGTATTCCATCCTCCAGGCACTTGGAAATTCTTGTTAACTAACTCAGAAGTTCTTCAAATCCCTTTGGTTAGGGTTTTTATGAAGGTTTCCTTGTATAGACATGAGTGATTAAATTATTAGCTATTGGTGCTTAACAATCTCTAGCTTCTCTCTCCTTCACAGAGATCGGGGTTGGGGCTGAAAGTTCCAACTCTCTAATCTTATGGGTGGCACACAGCAATCAGCTTCCTATCCTTAGGTACTTTTCAAAATCATCTCAATAAAATAAACTCAGGTGTGTTTGAAAAAGATTTTGTATGAGTAACAAAAGACATTCCTTTTACCATTATCACTTTGGAGCTATTTCAGGAACTGAGGATAAAAATAAATATTAATTTACTTGATTACATTATTTGTATATTTCTTATTATATCACAATGCCATCCCTTTTGGAAAGAGAAGAGTTTATCTGAATCTTCTTCATCACAAAGATAGTATAAAATAATTTTTGGTTGCTACAGGTGATTAAAATTTTATTATTACTTTTAAACATTTCAGAATGAACCAGATCTATTGGGACTAGAAAACAATCATACAAAAAGGCCCAGGGGAGCAGAATCGGTTAATGTTCTTAAGCAAGAGATGTCTCCACTCATTTATCCATCAAAATATTTAGTACATATCATAGTAAAAGTCCAGTACTAGATGTAAATCTCAACAAAAACTAAAACAGACTGTACATGTCTACTTGAAGTTACAGTCTGATGGGGAGAGATACTATAGGCTGCATCCCTTCAGATTATACATCATATAAAATCAATGGATATTAAAATTAAGATAAAAATTTAGTTATCTTACTTATTAAGAATTTGGGAACTTTCAAGTTTCTACTAAGAAATTGTTATTTGACAAACATTCAATTAAAAATAAATTGCTGAATAGACATTTCTCCAAAGAAGATGTACAAATGTCCAATAAGCACATCATTAGCCAGTGGGGAAACGCAAAGCAAAACACAATGAGATGCCACTTTGTCCCTGCTAGGACAGCTGTAATAATTAAAAAGACAGAAATAACAAGTGTTCGTGAGGATGTGGAGAAAGTAGAACCATTATACACTGCAGGTGAAATTGTGATATGTTATACCCACGTTGGAAAACAATCTAAAATCTCAAAATGTTAAACACAGTTATCATGCGACCTGGCAATTCCACTCCTATCTATAGATTCAACTGAAATAAAAACATATGTTCACACACACAAAAAAACTTATACAGCATATATATATTGTTCACAACAGTGGTATAGATAATCAAAATGAGGAAAACCCAAATGCCCATTACCTGATGGTTTGAAAGGCAAATGTGGCATATACATAACAATGGATATTATTTGCAATAGAAAGGAATGAGGCGTTAACATGTTACAGTATGAACAAACCTTAAAAATATTACGATAAATGAAGGAAGCCATTCACAAAAGACTACACATTGTATGATATCATTTATATAAAATGTCTAGAATAAGCAAACCTATTCGGACAAAATGTTCATTAGTGGTTTCCCAAGGCTGAAATGTGGGAGTACAGGAAGTTAGAAAGAAATGGAGGTTGTCTGCTAATGGATATGAGGTTTCTTTAGGAAGTGATGAAAAAAAAATGCTCTAAAGTCATGTTGATTGTTGCAGAACTCTGTAAATATGCTAAAAACTGTTTAATTTTATAGTTTAAATAAGTATATCTTAAAGCTACTGATTTTTTCTGTTGTAATTCCTTTGGTGTATTTTTTTAAATTGAAATGTAGTTCATTTGCAATGCTGCATTAATTTCAAGTATATAGAAGTGATTGTTATGTACATATTTTCTAGATTCTTTTACATTATAGATTATTATAAGATATTCAGTAATATCTGTTCTTTACCTATTTTTTAATACATTAGGTTGGCCCAAAAGTTCGTTCAGGTTTCTCTATAAGGTGCTAAAGAAAACCTGAACAAACTTTTTGGCCAACTCAATAGTTATGTTTTATATATTAATCCCAAACTCCTAATTTATCCCCTCCCCTTTCAAATCCCTTTAATAATCACAAACTTGGTTTTTATAACTGTGAGTCTTTTTCTATTTTGTAAACAAGTTCATTTGTGTCATCTTTTTAGATTCCACCTATAATTGGTATCATTTCATACTTATTGTTTTCTGTCTGATTTATTTCAGTTAGTATGATAATCTCTAAGTCCATCCAGGCTGCTGCAGGTGGCATTATGTCATTCATCTTATGGTTAAGTAATATTCCATTTTATATCTGCACCACATCTTTATCCATTCTTCTGTCAATGGACATTTAGGTCATCCAAGTCTTGTCACAATGGTCACAGCAACACCATTTTCAAAGTCATTATTTTTAAAAAGCCAGTTGCTGTCTATCATTTTAGGTGTCTATCTTGCCAATATGAGCCAATGAAATGTAAAAACAGGCACTAAAGTATAACAACAATTACTGATATAAATTGATCAGGAAGATGAGCAGATTATGTTTTTATTCTTCAAAATTTTCAACAAGATAATGGTTCAACACTAGCAAAGTCAGGTAGGAATGGCATTCTTTTAGCTCACAGAACAATATTCTTTTCATTATATCACTGTGATAGAATCTTTTCCGAGGTGTCACACAACTTTAAAACACGCCATTGAGAGGACAGTGCAGTGAATGCACCCCCTTGCAATTGCACAGTGCACCATGGACAGTGGCACACCGCGATCCTGACTGGGCCACTGTTGCAAAGAGTAATAAAAGGCTACTAATAAGCATTTGAACTTCCCCAAAGTAACATATGGGCTTCCCTGGCAGCTCAGTGGTAAAGAATCCGCCTGCAGTACAGGAGCCACAGGAGACATGGGTTTGAACCCTGGGTTAGGAAGATCCCCTGGAGCTGGGCATGGCAACCCTCTCTGCTATTCCTGCCTGGAGAATCCCCATGGGCAGAGGATCCTGGTGGGCTACAGTCCATGGGGTCACAAAGAGTCAGACATGACTGAAGATTTAGCATGCAGGCACGCAAAGTAACATTCACCCTGGTTTATTTACTGAGATTTACGATGCACCTTGCTTTCTGTTATCCTTACCCAGAACCATGAAATCAGCATTAGGAAAAGCAAGGCATTTACTGACATCTGCAAGATACTGCTTGGAAAAGGAACCAGTATGCTGATAGGAGTCACAGATTGCTGTCTGCATGAACAAACTTGTCTCAGTGATTTTCTACAGTAAAGCAACCCCAAGCAACCTTCAAAACAAAATCTAAATCATTTTAGCTTTAGATGAATGTAGAAAAAGATTAACATAGGATAGAATTTGGCAACTTAATTTGTTTCCCTTAATTTAATTTTCACATGCCCAAAGTGCAGACTAAAGAGGTGTTAAAAATGCAGGGAACAATTTTATAGAATTATCCTTGCTCCCTGTAAGAGGTTATGAAGATGACTTTGGTGAGCATTTCCCTGAACCACTCAATTTCAATGCATGGTTGACTTGGGTATTTTGAGATGAAGTGTGTAAAGGGCTGATTTCCTTGAGATTTCACTGTGTACACAGATCATAAATGCACATCCTTGGCATTTCTCTAAGGTCCTTATGTAGTCCATTTAGAAGGCAGTGAATTACACTAGTGAAATACTGAAGTCATGTCCACTCTATGTGGTTAGCAAGTAAAATTTCTTCTGTAAAAGTTGATTTTGTGAATTAATGAAGAAATAATTTTAAATGATAGACTGAAACAAATAAGTACGTTTAAAAAATAATTTGAAGACAACCTAGTGAAACATGTTCTTCACCAACACTATTTATAGATAAAGTGATAAAGAATGTTAAGGATATTACCTTTATTTTTCGTTAGAAAAGTAATGCTTATTCCTTAAAGAAAACATTGAACATAGAGAATGGTTTTAACACTTTAAGAACCACCATCATATCTATATATATCCATAAAATATCTTAGAAGATTTATGATATGAAAAAAATGGGTAAAATATTGTAAATTCATCATGGTCATATGTTAGTAGTGGTTATGTCTTGAAAGTTGGATTACAGATGATTTATTTTCCTAATACTTTTCTCTATTTCTCAACCTGTTCATAGTAAATATATTGTACTGGACTTAAATAGAACAATGGGTTTTAGTAAAAATAAATAAATAAACAAACAGAAATATGAAGAACAAATAGACAAAAAGGGAAATATCCTTAACTGAATATGTGGGGTTTACTTTAAAATGCTCCACTACACTCTCCCTAATGGTTGGGAGAAAGGTGAAAAATAATGGCAAAATGTTGAACATCACTGAAGGTGAGTGCTAGAAACCCAAGGTTTATTACACTATCCTTTTCACTTTTATGTTCAAAAATATCCAAAGAAACAGGTAAGAAGGAAAAAGAAAAAAACTATCATAAAACAATCAAAGTTTTGCTTAATTTCCTCCCATTTTTCTTCCTCAGGTATAATTTTTTGTTTTACAAAGCATCAGGGACTTCCCTGGTGGTCTGTACAGTAAATAGGAACCCACCTGCCAAAGCAGGAGACATGGATTGGATCCTTGGTCCTGGAGGATTCCACATGCCATAGAGCAACTGAGCCTGTGTACCGTAACTACTGAACCTGTGGTCTAGAGTCTGGAAGCCACGACTACTGAGCCCACCCACTGCAACTACTGAAGCCCATGCACCTAGAGCTTACGCTCCACAACAAGAGAAGCCACCACAATGAGAAGCCCATGCACCACAACAAAGAGTAGCCCCTGTTCGGCGCAGATAGAAAAAGCCTGCACACCAGAAATCAGGCCATGTGCTACACACACACACACACACACACACACACACACACACACACTTCACCTAGAACTCTCATCTAAGAGACAAGTCCTGTTTACTCTTATGTCTTAACTCTAGCCAGAATATATATGTACTTTGAAGATGAAAGAGTCCAGAATAACTACTATTTCTAATTAGTATGTTCCTATATGGGATTATGATATAGTCCAACATCCACGGTGGCACCTCTGCCTTTCTCCAGTTTTCAATTCAACCCCAGGCAACTGTTTTTGAAAACTGTTCGGTTCAGTTCCTGAAGGCTCTTGCGAGTCCCTTGGACAGCAGGGAGATCAAACCAGTCAATCCTAAAGGAAATCAACCCTGAATATTCATTGGAAGGACTGATGCTGAAGTTCTAATACTTTGGCCACCTGATCCAAGGAGTTGAGCCTTTGGGAAAGACCTTGATGCTGGGAAAGATGGAAGGCAAAAGGAGAAGGAGGTGGCAGAAGATGAGATGATTAGCTAGCATCATCAACTTAACGGACATGAATTTGGGCATACACAGGGGCATATCCCTATGACNCTAATACTTTGGCCACCTGATCCAAGGAGTTGAGCCTTTGGGAAAGACCTTGATGCTGGGAAAGATGGAAGGCAAAAGGAGAAGGAGGTGGCAGAAGATGAGATGATTAGCTAGCATCATCAACTTAACGGACATGAATTTGGGCATACACAGGGGCATATCCCTATGACATTCATAGCTATAGCAGTCCTAGAACCCCACTCCCTTCTGACCTGGAGCTTTACAACAATAAAGAACCACTGAATCACTCCATGCTTTTCTATTTTTATTCAAAGTTTCCCTCTGAAGTCCTGTTACTCTTGCCTGATCTCAGAACCTCACTCAGGACCTCCTTAGTCCAGTAGGCTTAGGAGAAAGGGGTTGAGTTTTATTTCTTTCTCTTCAGAAAAGCTCCCTGGCATCTTATGTAAATGAGCCCATTAATGCCAAGACAACCTTCAAGTCACACAATCAATGCTTTTGTCAAGCAGATAAAACAGAATTTTACCTCACCAGGCATAATCACTATATTTTACATTTAAGGCAACATCACCTGGAAGTTAAGAATATAAGTTTTGAAGTGTCAATGGATTCAAATATCATCTTTGCCATTTATTTTCTTTATTATGACCTTGATCAAGATAGTATAAGTTTTCTGTGCCTAGACTTCCTTATCTGTATAACACAGACAATGTACCAGAGTCTTCTTCACAGGAGTGTTATTCCAAGTTAACATAGGTAATGCATTCAGAAAAGCACTTGATATATAGCAAATGTTGAATATGTGCTAGCTAAATTGACCATGCCAAAGCCTTTGACTGTGTGGATCACAAGAAACTGTGGAAAATTCTGAGAGAGATGGGANGGGGGCAGGAGGAGAAGGGGACGACAGAGGGTGAGATGGCTGGATGGCATCTGGTGGTCATGAGTCTGAGTGAACTCTGGGAGTTGGTGATGGACAGGGAGGCCTGGCGTGCTGCGATTCATGGGGTCACAAAGAGTCGAACACGACTGAGCGACTGAACTGAACTGAAACAGTATCTTGATTTTTTCATTCAATATTATGAATATTTTTCATCTTATTTTAAATAGTTGCCTATTTTCTATCAAATGAATAAAAGTTTATCCAACAATTCTCATAATTGAACAGTTTCTTTCAGCTTTATTATTATAAACTATATGGATATAGATATCGTTGTGCATGGATTTCCTCAGGTTCAGTGTCAAATCTTTGCCTTGAAGTTCCTAAAAAGAAATGACTAAATCAAAGAATAAACATTTAAAATTGCCTGATAATTTTTTTCAAAACATAGGACCAATCTGATTGTTTTCATTAATTGTGATGCCAGTTTAGTCCCAGACTTCAAAAGATACAATCTGAAAAAGAAAAAAAAAGATTCTCCCAAGATTTGTAAAACAAATTTTTAAACACAACTTTCAGACATTATTTGGGGCATTATTTATCTTCATCCTTTGCTCTGAAAGCAATAATACTATGCTAAACCCACATGCAGATGTCTCTTTTCTTTGACTTTTCTGGGATTTGAATTTAAACTTGATAAAAATGCAAAAGTGGTTGCTGACCTGCAGTACAAACTGTCAGTTATATACCTGTCTCTAAATATTGTTTCTATTTTCACTGTGTCCAAAGTCTTATAATGGAATCAGAGGAAATAAGGGATGACTCAGAGACAAACACCACAGATACCTGAAATAACTGTTGCTGCTGCTAAGTCGCTTCAGTCACGTCCAACTCTGTGAGACCCCACAGACGGCAGACCACAAGGCTCCCCCGTCCCTGGGACTCTCCAGTCAAGAACACTGGAGTGGGTTGCCATTTCCTTCTCCAATGCATCAAAGTGAAAAGTGAAAGTGAAGTCATGTCTGACTCTCAGGGACCCCATGGACTGCAACCTTCCAGGCTCCTCCGTCCATGGGATTTTCCAGGCAAGAGTACTGGAGTGGGGTGCCATTGCCTTCTCTGCCTGAAATAACTGGGAACACATAAATTCAGGAAAGATGGAGAAAACTTGGAAAACCAAACCCTGCCATCAGAATGTTGCTATAGGATAGCAGTAACATAGTGGTTACTGCAAACTCTGGGTTAGACTGCTTAGTATGAAGGTGAGGTCTATCACAAAGAATTTTTATTTTGAGTTGTTGTTAAAATTAGGTAAAAGCCCATGGAATGATGAATGTCAGTTTTTATTGTGGAGATTACTTTGCATGGTACAGGTATGAATAAGTTTCAGTTGTTTCTGAATATTTAGTTTTTCCCTCCTCATAAAGTTTTATATGAGCATGTGGCCACCTAGCTAAACTGCATTTCCTGGAAAACTTTGCTTCTGAGTTTGGCCATATGCTTGAATTCTGGTCATTGGAATATGAGAAGAAATTATGTGTGCAATGCCTGAATATTATCTTTAAAAGGAGTTAAGTGTGTATCCTCTAGGCTTTGCCCTCTCCTATAGTTTGATAGATGGTGCATGACTGAGCTGGACTCATGTATGGAAGTGTATTTTCTGTACTCTTCCTAATATATGACTCCAACAGAAGTCAAATCATTTTGAATTGTTGAAAAGAATGAAAAAAAATGTCACCAGAAAAGCATATTCAATAATGTCTTCTATACTATTCAGTGATCTTACCCTAACTGCTAGGAGTACTATTGGCCCACCATCTTCATCTGTCAGTTCAGCTCTCAGACATTTGGTCGTGTATGAAACATCCATAAGACATTTGGACTCTACCAAAAAGTCCTTAATATTTAGTTCAGTCCAAAACCAAATGGCATTATCCAAATATGCCCATAGACTTTTTGGACAGGTGTGTGTGTTATTCACTCAGTCGTGTCCTACTCTGCAACACCAGGGACTGTAGCCTGCCAGGCTCCTCTGTCCATGGGATTCTCCAGGCAAGAATACTGAGTGGGTTTCCATTTCCTTCTCCAGGGTATCTTCCTGACCCAGGGATGAAACAAAGGTCTCCTACATTGGGAGCAGATGCTTTACCATCTGAGCCATCAGGTTTCAAATGGACCAAGAGTCTTACAAACTGAATATCTTACAGATGATTTGGGCTGGGCCAAATGTCCTATGAGTGTCAGTTCTTCATAGTTTGCCTCAGCTACGTAAAGCCACGTTGCCCAGGATCACACCCTAATAAATAGCCTTTACACTAAACCTATCTCATGGTCTAATTTGCAGAAGGTTCAACATGCAATAGAATGTACCAATAGTGGTACAAAAATGGTAGGCAATAGAATGGATTTTGCAGCTGGATTAATTGCCTAGCAGTTAGGGTCCCATCATTGGCTATAGATGGAACACAAATAGATCTTGGTAAAATATGATGCTCCAATTGCTAAAACTTTCACTGGTAGTGAACTCTGACAATGTGCTAGTGTGAGGGAGAGTTGGACTGTGAAGAAAGCTGAGCACCAAAGAACTGATGCTTTTGAAGTGTGGTGTTGGAGAAGACTCTTGAGAGTCCCTTGGACTCCAAGGATATCCAACCAGTCCATTCTAAAGGAGACCAGTCCTGAGTGTTCTTTGGAAGGACTGATGCTAAAGCTGAAACTCGAGTACTTTGGCCACCTCATGCGAAGAGTTGACTCATTGGAAAAGACTCTGATGCTGGGAGGGATTAGGGGCAGGAGAAGAAGGGAATGACAAAGGATGAGATGGCTGGATGGCATCACCGAGTCAATGGACATGAGTTTGTGTGAACTCTGGGAGTTGGTGATAGACTGGGAGGCCTGGCGTGCTGTGATTCATGGGGTCACAAAGAGTCGGACATGACTGAGTGACTGAACTGACCTGAACTGAAGGGAGGCAAGAGCTAACATATTTCATCAGGTATTTGAAATATATGGGAAAGTAATAACTATAATGATAATGGAAGTAAGTGGCTACAACTAGGCTCCACTGATGGAGTTAGAGAAAGACAATAAAGAGCTAAGAGCAATTAACAGGCAATTGAAAGCCAAGTGTGAGAGCCAGGCAGCCTCTTTGGTGGTATACAAATAAGCTGTTATCTCCTGCAGCAGGTCAGAGAAAGTAAAGGACCAGATCTAGGATTTAATTGTCACTTAAGGAATTTGTAATTTCTTTCCCCAAAACTCTAGGTTCCCCAGAATGAGAGGTTTTAGTAACCATATAAGGCATACTTCCACTAGGGGACCAAGCAATAGTCCCTTCAAATCATAAACTAGCGGCTGCCTAAGCATTTGGGCTTCTTATGTCCAGAGACCAGGGAGCCAAGAGTCACTACCTTGACAGGGTTACTGTTACACAACGTGGGGTGGGGCAAGAAGAAGTGTTTTTGGCCCTCTGGTGATCCACTTAGATGCCATTTGATACTCTCTTGCCAAGTTTTTATGGTAAATCGACAAGTGAAGTATTGATAACACTAATTTAAGAAGAGCATGGTGAACAAAAATGAGGTTCTGGGCCATGCCACCAGACATGGTGTCCCTTGAAATCACCAGTCATGCTAACTGTTGGGAGAAATTTGGAATGTNCACTTAGATGCCATTTGATACTCTCTTGCCAAGTTTTTATGGTAAATCGACAAGTGAAGTATTGATAACACTAATTTAAGAAGAGCATGGTGAACAAAAATGAGGTTCTGGGCCATGCCACCAGACATGGTGTCCCTTGAAATCACCAGTCATGCTAACTGTTGGGAGAAATTTGGAATGTATAGCAAAGGAGAAAGATGGTGAGCATTAGCTGTGACCCCAAAACCAATGGGAATCAGGGAGGATTTGCTCTTTGAAATGAAATAAGACAAACAACAAACAGATACTTAATGATTAAGTGTGGTAAGGCATTAAGAGTTCAACCACTCAGCTTAACAATGGAAGACTATGATGAGCCATTTTACTTCTGTGGGATCCAACTAGGCTGTCATCACTTCACTGCAGCTCCATCTATTTGCCTTATACTGATCCCTTCCTCCTCCTCCTACATGTCTTCCCTCACCAGCATTCCCTAATAAACATGGCATATGTTGCAACTCATCTCAGAGTGTGCTGTCAGAGAACCCAACCTATTGTGACATACACTTTATTCCTCATACTCCTTGAAACATGTTATTCACCTAGATTATGAGACATGATAGTCTGGTTTTTCATCTACTTGATTGGCCATTGTTTCTTCCTCTGTTTTGTCATTTCTCTAACTTAGCATGCCTCAGGACTCCCTTTCCATTCTTTTTCCCTTCTTTTAGCTCCCTATACTCTTGTTGATATTACCAGTCTTGTCGCCTTAAATTACCATGCAGTCTATTCTTTTTTAAAGCAGCCATTATGTTTAAACATCAAGTCATGTCACTCCTTTCCCAAAAACCATCCCATAATTTCTCAAAGAGAAACCCAATTCTGTTCCTGTTGCTTTTTATTTTCTGTTACAATGCACTATAGGACAGATACCAGAGTTTCTCTACTCTGGATATACATACTGCCTGAGAAGCTGAAATTCTGATTATAGGAAGAATAAATGCTTTGACTTTATGAATTAAGAAGAATTTTATGAAACAGATAAAAAAATAAATTGCCCTCTGAATCAAGTGCAAATAACATTACAGATAAACAAAAGCACATTTTTTAGTTAAAGTCAGGTTTCTACTATGTCAAATTACCCTTCTCTGCTAGCTAAAGCTTCAATACTTTGGCCACCTGATGGGAAGATCCAATTTATCGGAAAAGATCCTGATGGTGGGAAAGATTGAGGGCAGGACGAGAAGGGGGGGACAGAAAATAAGATGGTTTGATGACACCGTAAAGTCAATGGATATGAGTTTGAGCAAACTCCAGGAGATGGTGAAGGGAAGCCTGGCAGGTTACACTGTGTGGGGTCACAAAGAGTTGGACATGACTAAGAGACTCAACAACAACAACCATTCCCCTAATTACACAGGCCAAGTCCTTTTTTTCTCTCACCCTTCCAGTCCATCAATCACTAAAGCCTGTAGTTCTATTTTCAGATTTCCCTTATAGAAGTAACTGTTAGTGTCCAACATAGATCCCCAGTCCCCTTCACATTTCCATGGAATTAATTCAAGTCAAATAAGTTTGTTTAGCAATGATAAGCATCACTTTACTAATTAGAAGTTGGTGTGCTTCCTCTAACTCTCTCGTCCTCTGCTGTAGTGACCTTTGCAGGCCATGTGTTCCCGAGAGAAGCTTAAAGATGGAAGGTCTCCTCCACTTAGAGGAGACCCGTGGTGGAGAGCTGCCCAAACAGTGTCAGACAATGATATGAGAAATCTACTTTTATTGGGTTAAGACAGTTTGGAGATCTGTTACTCTAAAAATTAACAACATTCATACCAGGAACAGGCAGAAGCTTCTCTAACAAAGACAAAAAGCAAAGTATGTGGCATCGGCTGAGGAGTTGAGCTTTAGAGTAGCCAGGGAATGAAACTGTAAGTTGAAAAGATATTAAACCCTCTTAGTAGTATCAAAACATGTAATCACACTATTACCTACAGTAACTATGATCAGATCATTCAGTTCAGTTCAGTCGCTCAGTCATGTCCAACTCTTTGTGACCCCATGAATTGCAGCACACCAGGTCTTCCTGTCCATCACCAACTCCCAGAGTTCACTCAGACTCACCTTCATCGAGTCAGTGATGCAATCCAGCCATCTCATCCTCTGTTGTCCCCTTCTCCTCCTGCCCCCAATCCCNGGTTCTCTGTTTTTGAGGACAATGTTCTGCTATTCTGGATGCCTGACGACCTCTGACAGCATTCTGAAGTTGTTTTGTAGATTTTCCTCTGCGTTGAAATGTTCTTTGGATGAATTTGCTGGGGAGAAAGTGGTCTCCCCGTCCTATTCCTCCGCCATCTTCTCCCTCTGTCCTTCCACCTTTGTGTTCTAACACAGTCTCTCTTCTCCTTTTCCTTCTCCATGCATTTGCTCTATTCTTTTCTCTCTTAAGACTGACTTCCCTGCTTCCAAGGTCACATAGCAGCCCAACAGCTTCCAAATCAAGTTAGTTCCCTCACTACACAGTAAATTCAAAGTATCTTGAGAAATAATCTGATGGAGCTGGTTTGGACTATTGATGAACATTCATTTACGAATGTTGGTTGGGGAGAAGGGAGGCGGTATATACACAGCTGTCAATGTACTAAACACAAATATGGAAAGGTGACTACTACAAATGCTCTTGACCATGGACTAATAGAGAGAAAGCTGCTGAATAAATTTTCAAGTGACTCTTTATCAAGTGGGGCCTCAGAATACCAATAATAAAAAAAAGTAATGAAAAAGTCCTAAAATTCACTTTGTGAAAGGAAATAAATAGTTGAGTGATATTATTGATTAAAGAGCAAGGAAATAATTAAAAGTTTAATTAAATTATACATAAAGCAATATTCCAAAATCTTTGGAGTTACTTGTTTACAATTACATGTTTGAAGCAAAACTCTCTTTATTGGGAGCATACTTAATGACAGTGTGGCCAAAAAACAATAAAGTTTAAAAATAGAATCATATGTAATTTTCCTCCTTTACTTAATTTTTTATTCCCTCTGTCTTCCATTTAGGTATTGAAAAATTAAGTAGTTCAAACAATCAGCTTGTAAGCAAATGATAAAGAATGTGTGCAATAGTTTACTCTGGCACTTTCCTGGCAAAGTCATAGATCAAACTAAAAGATTCTGACAGTAAATATCCTGTGTATCAGTATGATTAATCCAGAGATATAGCTACTGATTTAAACTTATGATTATATTTTATGTACACCCATGGTGGATTCATGTCAATGTATGGCAAAACCAATACAGTATTATAAAGTAAAATTTTTAAGAAAAAATAAAAATGAAAAATAAATAAATAAATATGGATATGACCTTTAAAAAAATAAAAACCACTTCTTTAAATTCTAAAAAAATAAAGTAAACTTAAGATTATATTTTATGAACTATGCTTTAAATATTACTCCAGTTATTTCATCTAGTCTACTCAAGCCTGTGGACATTCTAATTTGGGAACATAATTTTAATATATCATTTTATTACTGATAATTTTATAACATTCAAGTGATATACACAGTTGTATGATATATATATATGTTTATATTATATGATACATATATACATACACAGATAAATGACACAAGTTTGTTGAAAACATTAAATTGAAATTATTTCTAAAACTATGTTGTGAGTGGAAATACTATTAATATCTTTTAATTCTTCTCAAATTCTTCAGATACCCATGATACTTTGCTGCCCAGAAGCTGTCATATTTTATTCCAATACTAAAGTCTCTTTATTTTATTGCATACAAGGTCCCTTCTGTTTCTCTTCCCACATTAGTCAAAAGATATATCCCATAATATAATATAGATGATTATCTTATTATTTTACATTGTAAAAAGTTTTAACACTCATCTTCATTCATTTAGGAACTATATATGTACACACACACATTTAAGTGTATAAATACACACATAAACTGTCAATATGCTACACACCGAAGAAACCACGGTGAACAAGCCATTTACTTCCCTCAAATTGCTTAGAGTCTAATAAATAAAAATTATTAAGCCCTTACTCTATGCCAACAGGTGATGCAAAAAGATGGTAGCTAATTTTAGTCTTTAAACCCTTTGTTCTAGGGTTAATACTATTTTAAAGATGATGATAAATTATTTAACAAGTCCAAGTTTAGATATTGTCATTTTTAAAATTTCTGGAAATCTAATTTTTAAACACTAATATTAGTTATCAACGTAGCATTTGAAGCACTAGTTGCTGACATCTGAATTAAAAACTAACAGCCCCACAATTTCTTTCTCCAAACATTCTCTTCTTTTAGACAACTGCTGAGAAAGCTAAATACATATTTCACTAATAAATGGGAACCCAAAACAGCACATTAATATTAGATAGGCTAACAGTGATACTCAAATGTAAGACTTTCTTGTAACCTAGATCAAACACACAGCTTACACCCAAGCCATACACAGGCTTTCTCTATGTCAAAGAATGGAACCCGGTCAGGATGATTCCCTAAAGGCTTGAGGAATGCTCTGAGCAGAAGCACAGAGATATAGGATGGTAACTGGCCCTCCCATTTAGTGTGGGCCTTGCTCACACGTGGGTCCTAGAGACAAGGAGGAGAAAGTAGAAGAGGTGCACTGTGATCCTAACTAACGACAGTGGTCCAACTACTGATCAAGATTCTGAACAATCAGATTTCTCTCTTTAGAAAAACAGAAAAGAAATGTTCTGGAGAGAATGGTGCTCTTCTCCAGTGAAATTAGTAAACACTGAAGTCAGAATATAATCCAGGAATTTTAACTTCAAGAATTATTATTTTTTACTGGTCTACTTAAAAAAAAGAATATTGCTATATTGTATTTTTAAAAGAGCTTTATTTACAAAAATGAACATCTAATTAATGGAATGCTTGAAGCATTCACTCTTAAGCATAAATGATTCCTCTGCTTCTCTTTTAAGCAAATTACCTCTTTTCACTACATCTCACAAGTGAATTCTTACCAAAGTGGTTTTCTCAGGTTTTATCAAATCTTACTACTCTCCAAGCTAAGGAACATTTAAAACTTTCCATTAGTAATACTTGATGAATACATGGAGACAGAAATAATTATCATGATAAAATAATAACTAAAGTAATGACAATTTTAGAAGAAAAATTAATTAACCTTCCAAGAAATGTATTTTTTCTTAATTTTTTAAAACTGCAATATTAATGAAAGGAGAAAGTTGCCTGGTTTGTCAGATATTAACATTTGAGAAATATGGAGCATACAGCCTATGAAATTCCACTATCCTTGTTTAATAAATTCTGTTGTGTTTTTTAAAATTTTTAAATACTCATTTATTTCTCCCACCACCACGTTTCAGGATAATATTGACTTCAGTGATTCTGTGCCTTTGAAAAGTGTTTTCCCAATTTCTTTAATTATTTTCCTCTCTCTCTATTTTGTAAACCATGATTTGTCCATCTTTAACACTCAGAACTTCCAGATGTTCAAGCTGATTTTAGAAAAGGCAGAGGAACCAGAGATCAAATTGCCAGAATCTGCTGGATCGTCAAAAAAAGCAAGAGAGTTCCAGAAAAACAACTATTTCTGCTTTCTTGACTATGCCAAAGCCTTTGACTGTGTGGATCACAATAAACTGTGGAAAATTCTGAAAGAGATGAGAATACCACCTGATCTGCCTCTTGAGAAATCTGCATGCAGGTCAAGAAGCTACAGTTAGAACTGGACATGGAACAACAGACTGGTTCCAAATAGGAAAAGGAGTAGGGCAAGGCTTTATATCGTCACCCTGTTTATTTAACTTCTATGCAGAGTACATCATGAGAAACGCTGGGCTGGAAGAAGCACAAGCTGGAATCAAGATTGCCAGGAGAAATATCAATAACCTCAGATATGCAGATGAAACCATCCTTCTGGCAGAAAGTGAAGAAGAACTAAAGAGCCTCTTGATGAAAGTGAAACAGGAAAGCGAAAAAGTTGGCCTAAAGCTCAACATTCAGAAAACCAAGATCATGGCATCCAGACCCATCACTTCATGGGAAATAGATGGGGAACAGTGGAAACAATGGCTGACTTTATTTTTCTGGGCTCCAAAATCACTGCAAATGGTGATTGCAGTCATGAAATTAAAAGACACTTACTCCTTGGAAGGAAAGTTATGACCAAGCTAGACAGCATATTAAAAAGCAGAGACTTTACTTTGTCAACAAAGGTCTGTCTAGTCAAGGATATGGTTTTTCCAGTGGTCATGTATGGATGTGAGAGTTGGACTGTAAAGAAAGCTGAGCACTGAAAAATTGATGCTTTTGAACTATGGTGTTAGAGAAGACTCTTGAGCATCATTTGGACTGCAAGGGGATCCAACCCGTCCATCCTAAAGGAGATCAGTCCTGGGTATTTACTGCAAGGACTGATATTGAAGCTGAAACTCCAATACTTTGGCCACCTGATGTGAAGAGCTGACTTGTTTGAAAAGACCTTGATGCTGGGAAAGATTGAGGGCAGAAGGAGAAGGGGATGACGGAGGGTGAGATGGTTGGATGGCATCACTGACTTGATGTACATGGGTTTGGGTGGACTCTGGGAGTTGATGATGGACAGGAGGCCTGGTGTGCTGCGGTTCATGGGGTCGCAAAGAGTCGGACATGACTGAGCGACTGAATTGAACTGAATACTCAGATCGATAAAGACAGTGGCTCTCTACCTCATAGATTTATATGCCAGCAGAATTGTACACTTCCCGATTTTAGAATTTGCAACAATATTTTTGGTCCCATGACACTGTCGCATCCTTGAAGCCAGAGACCATATCCTATTCAACTCTGAAATCTTTCTCCCTCAGAGTCCATCACAGTTTCTGTCTAAGAAATGAATGAACAGTTTTTGGAAGGGAGTGAGTACAGAAATTCATAAGTCTAAACTCTCATAAAGTTATTTCTCTCCCCTCAACTCTACATCTATTAATATCCATATGAATATAATAAGCAAGCTCTATTTTAATCTCTATCTATAGTATGGGGAAGTCTGTGTCTTACAGGAATGTTATAGCATAAAAAGACTGATTTGTGATGATTAATTATGATCTATGTCAGGCAGGGCAACAAAATATCTAAAATCTTTACAATTTCAGAGGCTAGCTTCTACATGATTTACTGGAAGAGAGAGATGACTTCTTACATGAAAAGTAAATTGACTGGCCAGCTCTTTCACTATTCAATAATTACACTTGCATAGGGAAATATTTTGATTCAGCCAGTCAACTTCATAACCACAAGTCTATATGTAAAAAAGAAATGACTGGCAAAGAATTTTAAACTTAAAATACTTAGACATAACAATATTCAGATGGGCGGCTAATTTAAACTACCTACATCATTTTAGATTTAGAATCATTTTTTTTTCCATAGGATACTTGATTTTCAAAAGGTCTTTTTTTCATTCCACAAAGCTATTTGACCACTTACTATTAATAAGTGCCAGTCATCCCTGCTCTAGGTAAGGAAGAAAGCCAAACACAGCATCATTGCAGGAGCTTTTATTAGAAAATGTCAAACAGAAGGTTTTTAAGGAGTATCTAACTCATATTATAGGGCATTAGCAGGAGGAGGCTGGCCAAAATTCAGCCATTTTCAGGAACAACAGATGAAAGATGGTTCTGGGAAAAAGGAAGAAATTTTCCTGTAAATTACCACTCATGGAATGGACAATGTGGATTTTATCAACAGGGATGCACAGGACCAGTAAGGAGATTAAGCTTTGTGCAAGAGGGAGTGGGGGAAATAGCTGCAAGTGGACAAGGAGATGCATTTTATTAAAATGTACAGCGAGGGAATTCCCTGGTGGTTCAGTCTGTAAGACTCTGAGCTTCTACTGCAGAGAACGTGGGTTCAATCCCTGGTTTAACCAAGATTCCACATGCAGCACAACCAAAAAATAAAAAATTAAATTATAAATAAGTGAGCAAATTGGGCCATAATATGAAGAAATAAGATAAAATAAAATGCACTGTGACAAGGGGATGAGGTACCATTGAAGACACATATTGCCACCAGCAATGCCAAAACAGACCGCTCTTTTGAAAAAAATGCAAAGTACACAGATATCTACCTTTGATCCTCACACATAAATAATAAAAGTTTAAGGCATCAAGTTGTATTTACTGTGTTGGAGGCAGATTTTTTTCCTTGTATCTTATAATATCCAGAGGAAAAATCTTTACTCTGTTCATACATCCAGAAAAATGTTATTTCTTCTAATAAATGATTTTGTGCTTATTATTTAAAAGGAAATTTATTATATGAAAATTAAACATGGAATTGAATTGATCAGCATTCCCTCTTTGTGCTACTAATTACTAGAAAACTCAGAACCTAGTTTTAACGCAAATGTTCAGGCCTTAAAGAGTGTAATTTTTTATAGATACCATTCCTGTATTTATCATATTTTTCCTGCTTTGCCTGAATATCTTGAGTAATTCAACATATACATATTTTTAAATGATCTTAAATCATTTTTAAAAATTTGAGGAATAAATGAATAATCTGACAAATGAAGAAGAGAAAGGATGAATGAATAAATGAATGAATAATAAATAAGATCTATGCCTCCAGAAAAATTTTTACAGGTAATGAGCAAATGCAAGCTTAATATAACACTACATTAAGTTGAACACTAAAAACAATATTGGTTATTATTTAAAATTTGATGTTGGGCATTCTTTCAGCCCACATTTTCCATACCAGAAAGTTAGAGTTTGACTGGTCTTATTCCTGTCTCTAAACTCATTTCATATCCAAACAAGCTGTTTTATTCAATAAATATTTATAAAGCTCTCTCCTGACATGCATTCAAAGTTGTTCTGTCAAAGAGAAAAGGTTAGCGAAGCTCAATTAGACTAAATGGAATGCTTGAGAGAACAGAACTGTCTTTGGCATTTTTTGAACCTTAATACTGAGTTAGTCGATTCTGTGTCCTTGGACAAGGAATTCTGTAGCTCTGGGCTGGAACTGACAAATTTGTCAGTAACACCTGCCTACACCAATCTCTATATGGGAATGGGTAATAAGCCATCACATCAGGGTTACACATGATAGTGTAAAGGAAAAAAAAAAGTATTTTCAGGTAAGGATTCCCCAGCTATTTCATGTCCTTAAAAGAGTGACTGCACTATTGCTCTGAGACTAATAAACAGATGCTCTATTTCACCTCAAAGGAATACAGCATATAGAATAGAAATATCTGCAGAAGAGACAAATGAAACATATAGGGAATCTTATGGGGAAAAAGGAGGGGCTACTCTTAAGTCACTGAAAGTCTATTTTTTTTCTCTTCTAATTGTGCCTGTTAAGTAAAAGCTAAAATGTGCATGCAGATTCTCAGCTTGGACACCAGAGAATTCTCATTTAAACACTGGATACAAACAGTTGAAACAGAGATTCAAACTGAATAAATGTTCAGTTTAGTAAGACAACCACACACTATAGCTGTAGATTTGGGAAGAACCATGTGGATCTAAAATGCAATGCCCATAACTCTACAGGATAAACCAAGATGCAGATGTTTTTGTTACATGACTGATTTGTGTAACTGGACAGAGGAGACTTACTAATAATTTAGGAGGTACATAGGAACATGAAGAAATCTCTGATGAGAATGAAGTAAAAAGAGTAAAATGGATTAAGAATCAGCAGTTTTGCTTTTCTGAACTATGTCTTACCAACAGAGGTTAACACATAAATACATTTTTAAGTCATTAGTCAATGCTGGACATTCTCTTACAATATCAAAAATGCATAAGTTCTGGTACTTAGCTTTACTACTAACTTGCTATTTGAGTTTAGGCAAGGTTCTTTGTAAGACACTGTTTTTATTAATAAAAATGAAACTAATATAGTTCCTTCCTGTCTTCCAAGATCATTGTAAGGTTAGAATGACATGGTAAGTGAATGTACAGCCTGGCATCTAAGTTCAAAATGTCAATTGTTCAAAATAAATCAGCTGTCCAAATATAGGATATGAAAAAATATACTTAAAATTATATTGTTAAAATAAGATTACAATCATCTATGAATGGACATTTCAATTTACTGGTTGCTAAAAGCTAATGAAAACCAAGACTACAAAAACAGAACTGTTGTCTAGCTTAAGGGAAAGACAGGGTACTCTACTCTGTACTGTCACATTAAGTGGACATTGCTCAGAATTTCGAGAGCCTCCTAAGAAGGGTTTAGTAAAGTATTTGGAAACATTCTCATAAGAACAAACTTTGAAACAATCAGGGATGATTACCCAGGACAAGTAAAGTTTCAGAAGCATTGTCAATAGAACATTACATTAGAAAAAGAATTCTGAGTTAAAATATGCCTAGCAATTAGAGCTGTCCATAAATGAAAAGACAAAGCTGCAATGTAATGAACTTTCTGTCACTAGATGGGTTCAAGCATAGGCTAGGTAATCAATCAACTGTCAGTGTGCTATACAGAAGGCAGTACTAGATATGCTCTAAAGTCTCTTCCAACTAATTATTTTAAAATTGTGAACATATCCAGTGCTCTTTCCTACTGCATGAAATCATTTTCAGTTCAGCATTTGAGAGCTAACCAGAAAGGAAAAATAGAATTATTGTCAGGACATCAGCACATTGAGAAGAGATGGAAAATGCTACACCTTTTTATGCAGGGCTGGGGTTGTGATTTGGACAATTAAAAGTTAGAAATAGAACGTCAACAGTGTTGCCCTGATGGAGATACCGTATAATTAAGAAGGTGAATTCCACTATCCTTAAGCAGTTGGATGGGGAGGGGTGAAGAAAGAACAATAGGAAGAGAAGGAAAGAATTGATAGAAGAAAGAAAACTCAGTGCTGTAATTCCTTATTAATTATTGTATTTGTGTGAATTTTGTTTTCATCTGCAAGTAGAAGCACAGACTGTCTTAAGGGAAAAAAGGGAAATGTATTTACTCACATAATTGTTAAGTCCAAGGGTTCCAGCTGGCCTGGCTTGATCCCATGCCTGAACCAGTCACCTCAGCTGGGGGATGTAGGATTCTCATTGGCTGTCCTGAACCTTTGGGTCCACCTTTTGTACCAGTCGGTAAAGCCAGTACCTAGCCTCCTGGAATTAGCAGAAGGAAGGAAAGTGGGATCAATTACAAGAAGAAAGAATGCTGGGCAGGGTAAATACAGGCCCAACACCCTCAACATATACAGCATTTGGACAGAAAGGGGCTCATGGTGACCCTCTTTTTCCTTTTGAATGATAGTCTTTAATAAAACAATAATACAAAGAAAAAAGAGGATGGATGGAAGTTTTGAGGCAGAAGATCTAAAGGATACTTCGCACTTTCCCATACATATGACAAGTGGGAAAGGAAAAGAGGNTCAATGCTGGACATTCTCTTACAATATCAAAAATGCATAAGTTCTGGTACTTAGCTTTACTACTAACTTGCTATTTGAGTTTAGGCAAGGTTCTTTGTAAGACACTGTTTTTATTAATAAAAATGAAACTAATATAGTTCCTTCCTGTCTTCCAAGATCATTGTAAGGTTAGAATGACATGGTAAGTGAATGTACAGCCTGGCATCTAAGTTCAAAATGTCAATTGTTCAAAATAAATCAGCTGTCCAAATATAGGATATGAAAAAATATACTTAAAATTATATTGTTAAAATAAGATTACAATCATCTATGAATGGACATTTCAATTTACTGGTTGCTAAAAGCTAATGAAAACCAAGACTACAAAAACAGAACTGTTGTCTAGCTTAAGGGAAAGACAGGGTACTCTACTCTGTACTGTCACATTAAGTGGACATTGCTCAGAATTTCGAGAGCCTCCTAAGAAGGGTTTAGTAAAGTATTTGGAAACATTCTCATAAGAACAAACTTTGAAACAATCAGGGATGATTACCCAGGACAAGTAAAGTTTCAGAAGCATTGTCAATAGAACATTACATTAGAAAAAGAATTCTGAGTTAAAATATGCCTAGCAATTAGAGCTGTCCATAAATGAAAAGACAAAGCTGCAATGTAATGAACTTTCTGTCACTAGATGGGTTCAAGCATAGGCTAGGTAATCAATCAACTGTCAGTGTGCTATACAGAAGGCAGTACTAGATATGCTCTAAAGTCTCTTCCAACTAATTATTTTAAAATTGTGAACATATCCAGTGCTCTTTCCTACTGCATGAAATCATTTTCAGTTCAGCATTTGAGAGCTAACCAGAAAGGAAAAATAGAATTATTGTCAGGACATCAGCACATTGAGAAGAGATGGAAAATGCTACACCTTTTTATGCAGGGCTGGGGTTGTGATTTGGACAATTAAAAGTTAGAAATAGAACGTCAACAGTGTTGCCCTGATGGAGATACCGTATAATTAAGAAGGTGAATTCCACTATCCTTAAGCAGTTGGATGGGGAGGGGTGAAGAAAGAACAATAGGAAGAGAAGGAAAGAATTGATAGAAGAAAGAAAACTCAGTGCTGTAATTCCTTATTAATTATTGTATTTGTGTGAATTTTGTTTTCATCTGCAAGTAGAAGCACAGACTGTCTTAAGGGAAAAAAGGGAAATGTATTTACTCACATAATTGTTAAGTCCAAGGGTTCCAGCTGGCCTGGCTTGATCCCATGCCTGAACCAGTCACCTCAGCTGGGGGATGTAGGATTCTCATTGGCTGTCCTGAACCTTTGGGTCCACCTTTTGTACCAGTCGGTAAAGCCAGTACCTAGCCTCCTGGAATTAGCAGAAGGAAGGAAAGTGGGATCAATTACAAGAAGAAAGAATGCTGGGCAGGGTAAATACAGGCCCAACACCCTCAACATATACAGCATTTGGACAGAAAGGGGCTCATGGTGACCCTCTTTTTCCTTTTGAATGATAGTCTTTAATAAAACAATAATACAAAGAAAAAAGAGGATGGATGGAAGTTTTGAGGCAGAAGATCTAAAGGATACTTCGCACTTTCCCATACATATGACAAGTGGGAAAGGAAAAGAGGCAGGAGAAGGGCTGGAGGGGTTTGGCCAGGAGTTCAGAGTCAAGGCACAAGCAACAGTTTGGGAGGTGAGCCAGGTCACCAAAGTTCACATGTGCGCTTGCATACTCAGTCATGCCCAACTTTTGTGACCCCGTGGACAGTAGCCTACCAGGCTCCTCTGTCCATAGGATTCTCCAGGCAAGAGTACTAGAATGGTTAACCATTTCCCCCTCCAGGGGATCTTCCCAATCCAGGGATTGAACCCATATCTCTTGCCTCTCCTGCATTGCCAGGCGGATTCTTTATCACTGAACCACCCGGAAAGATCTATTATGCTCTGGCAGTTTTGCTAGATCTAGTATTAATACCCTCTCACTCTGGGAGTGAAGAGTCCCAGCATTTATACAGATCTCGCCACTCCCCACAACACACCCCTTTCCATAGAGTCTCCCTCCTTTGAAACCACATGCCAACGGCATATGGCATCTTCCTGGTCATGGGCAGGGGGAGCAGAATGAGATACGTTCCAACAGAAGATAATGTAAAAAATAAGCAAAAATCTCCTTCTTCCATGGCTAAGTCAGAAAGGTTAGTCAAAGCAGAACATCCATGGATGCATTCGTATGGCAGAGTGAAGACTGGCTCCCTTGTTCTTGAGAGAAAATGTAAGCAGTATTTAGAGAAGCAACAATATCTACAGCATTTTGGGTGAATTCTCTACCATGTGTTTACTGTTTTCACTTTTGCACTGGCTTTCCCAACTATAGTTTTAACACCCCTGGGACACTATCACTATCACATGCCTCATCTGTTTGGAGCAGTGTATTTGGTAATCTGCAAATAGCACATGCTTAATAAATGTTTGTTTGCTGATAATAAAAGAAATGTGACTATAATGGTAATTTTGAAATTAACAATATTATGCAAAGGAGAGACACTGTCATCTTCTTCCAATGAAATATCATTGAGTAATACACTAATATGCCATTACTCTGAAGATGCTGGTTCTGAATGGTAAAAAGGAGAAGGGGAAAAAAGCAATTAGTTCTTATTCACCATTTATACTGTGAATGCTTATGACTTAGATGCCACTGTCAAATGCATGATTAAAAACATACTTTCAACATGAATATGCAACTTATTCATCATTTCTGTTAACAGAAGAATAAATTGCTCTTGTTTTAAAAATACACTTTATAAAAATTTCTTCTCGGAAACAACCTTAAAGGAGAAAAATTGATTTTATTTATAGTTACTACTAGGAAAACAATATTTTGATGTGTTATAAAAAGAATCTGTTTCATGAAATAAGTTATGGCCCAATAATTTGAGGGTCTTTTTAAATTTAAAACTCTCTAGTTCATTCAGACTGAACCTGATGACATTAAATTTAGATAAGTTTTCAGAATGCACAATTTCCCATGGGCTAGACTGAAAGCCTCTTGTGTACGTGTGTACGTGTGTGTGTGTGTGTGTGTGTATATATATGCTGTGCTATGCTTAGTTGCTC
This sequence comes from Neotragus moschatus, assembly GCA_006410615.1. Classification (NCBI taxonomy): domain Eukaryota; kingdom Metazoa; phylum Chordata; class Mammalia; order Artiodactyla; family Bovidae; genus Neotragus; species Neotragus moschatus. The sequence goes on along the minus strand of SJYA01001042.1, from coordinate 92,692 downwards.
AGTCAGGTCCAACTCTTTGTGACCCATGGACTGTAGGTCGCCAGGTTCCTCTGTCCATGGGGATTCTCCAGGCAAGAATACTGGAGAATCCCCTCCTCCAGGGGAATATTCCCAACCCAGGGATCGAACCCAGTTCTCCCGCATTGCAGGCAGATTCTTTACCATCTAAGCCACCAGGGAAGCCTAAGAATACTGGAGTGGGTAGTCTAACCCTTCTCCAGGGAATCTTCCTGACCCAAGAATCAAACTAGGGTCTCCTGAATTGAGGCAGATTCTTTACGCTGAACCAACAGGGAAGACCATATTTAACTCTATGATAAAATTAAATGTATAACCCCCTCCAATCTTCTTGTCATTCACTTATGTTAAATAAGGGAGAATTCCCTGGTGGCTCAGATGGTAAAGAATTTGCCTGCAATGCAGGAGGCCCAGCTTCGATCCTAGGATCAGGAAGAACACATGGAGAAGGGAACAGCTAGCTATCCACTCCAGTATTCTGGCCTGGAGAATCCCATAGACAGAGGAGCCTTGTGGGCTATAGTTCATGGGGTCTCAAAAGAGTTGGACACCAGTGAGTAACACTTTCACTTCTCAGTGTTAAATAAGCTCGAACAGAGTTAGTTAGCTCATTTCAAACCTACATGGAATCATAAGATTATGAGAATATAACTATCCTCAGGGAACATCTCCTAAAAGGAACACAAAACTAACTATCTTCAAGGACCAGGCAGGTAATAGAAATGTAAGACATCAGAGAGTGATAGAGCCTGTGGAGCATTACAGACTATCCTCTGACAAGCCTCATCAGATTCAATTTATAAAAATTACATGATGACGGAACAAACATTTCTCTGTACTGGATCTGACTCAGACCCAACTAGGTGAAACTCCAGGCCTAATGATCAGCTATCTTATTTCATAGATAGAAAATTGCTGTGGATGTTGGGTTAAATAAGTGAATTAAAGATGTTACAGAAAGTTGTGCAAAGCTAGATCTAGAGCCTAATTGTTCTGTCTTTTGATTGTATGACTTTTACATTATATAACTGATTGTATTTCCAATATTCAGAGCCTATCATTCTGGCCTTTAAAATATATTCACGTATATAAAAATTGTGTTGAATTGTGTGTTGATGTCTCTGTTCTTTTTGCTTTTTCCTATTAACAAAAGACTATTACATGAAGTAAAATACAGTGGAAAAAACTTATATTGAGGCTTTGGTAAGAAAGCAATCTTCCTTTATAAGTTACAAAGAACCAAAATTTTCTATTCTCAGAGGTGGATTTAACTAATAATAAAAACTGAGCCTACCATGTTCTTTATTCATATCTAGTTCTGCTGCATTTGCATAGATATTTCCTTGGAGAGAATGATAGACCATTTTACAATCCCCTCTGCAGTTACCCTGACATGGATCTTCATAGTTGGCTATTAATAAAAGAAAGTTTGTTAGGACCAACCAAAGAATAATTAATTTTTTGCTTTCTAGACTACCTATTTGCAAATAGAGTGTCATCGCACTTCCCACCTCCCCCCCCAACAGCCTAACCATGTGTAATTGCACTTTAGGAAAGATTTAGTTTTGCTTAGATGAGAGAAGGCAAGCAAACGAGTCTTCAATCTGATGATCAGCAAGGATGACATCATGCCGGAATAATCACCATGTTTATATTGGTTATGTCCATCAGGACATAAGCAATTGTTGCTCCTATATAGTCCAGAGAAGAAAAACAAAAAATCTAATGAGTATCGTTATTTAAGTGGCTCCAATCCCTTTCATTCAAATTACAATTATTATTTGCCTCAAAGGCTTCCAACTATATAGGAATTCTTCAGTAACAAGTTATCTCTTCTGGAAATTTGTTTTTCATTCCTAAAATAGAAGTATCAGTTCAGTTCAGTCGCTCAGTCGTGTCCAACTCTGCAACCTGATGAATCACAGCACGCCAGGCCTCCCTGTCCATCACCAACTCCCGGAGTTCACTCAGATTCACACCCATCGAGTCAGTGATGCCCTAGCCATCTCAACCTCGGTCATACCCTTCTCCTCCTGATCCCAATCTGTCCCAGCATCAGAGTCTTTTCCAATGAGTCAACTCTTCGCATGAGGGGGCCAAAGTACTGGAGCTTCACCTTTAGCATCATTCCTTCCAAAGAAATCCCAGGGCCGATCTCCTTCAGAATGGACTGGTTGGATCTCCTTGCAGTCCAAGGGACTCTCAAGAGTCTTCTCCAGCACCACAGTTCAAAAGCATCAATTCTTCGGTGCTCAGCCTTCTTTACAGTCCAACTCTCACATCCATACATGACTACTGGAAAAACCATAGCCTTGACTAGACAGATCTTAGTCAGCAAAGTAATGTCTCTGCTTTTGAATATGCTGTCTAGGTTGGTCATAACTTTTCTTCCAAGGAGTAAGCGTCTTTTAATTTCATGGCTGCAGTCACCATCTGCAGTGATTTTGGAGCCCATAAAAATAAAGTCTGACACTGTTTCCACTGTTTCCCCATCTATTTCCCACGAAGTGATGGGACCAGATGCCATGATCTTCGTTTTCTGAATGTTGAGCCTTAAGTCAACTCTTTCACTATCCTCTTTCACTTTCATCAAGAGGCTTTTTAGTTCTTCTTCACTTTCTGCCAAAAAGGTGGTGTCATCTGCATATGTGAGGTTACTGATATTTTTCCCAGCAATCTTGATTCCAGCTTGCTCTTCCAGTCTAGCATTTCTCATGATGTATTCTGCATATAAGTTAAATAAGCAGGGTGACAATATACAGCCTTAATGTACTCCTTTTCCTATTTGGAACCAGTCTGTTGTTCCATATCTAGTTCTAACTGTTGCTTCTTGACCTGCATACAGATTTCTCAAGAGGCTGGTCAGGTGGTCTGGTATTCCCATCTCTTTCAGAATTTTCCACAGTTTATTGTGATCCACACAGTCAAAGGCTTTGGTATAGTCAACAAAGCAGAAATAGATATATTTCCGGAACTCTCTTGCTTTTTCCATGATCCAGAGGATGTTAGCAATTTGATCTCTGGTTCCTCTGCCTTTTCTAAAACCAGCTTGAACATCTGGAAGTTCACGGTTCACACATTGCTGCTCTACCTTGAACACAATGATGAAAGATGAGAGAATACAGGCCAGTCTGTTTTGTATGAATGGTTTGGACTGATTTCCTTTTTGGCAAGTTTCATACTCAAAGCATTAGGAATAAATGTGTTCTTTCAACAAAAATGTATGTTGTTTGACTGAATAACGATCTGATCCAAGCGAAAAAGTCTCAGAAAAATGGAAAAGATTTGTGAAGAAGTGAATAAGATATTCATGGAGTAATGGAAATAAAACAACACACTGGAATTTGTTAAAGATATATCAAGCATAGAATATAATAGATGATATGTACATATCATCTAGAATATAAGAATGATATACAGTTCTTCTCACCAACCCATAGTTGCTAAAAAACTATAGTTATTCATTTATGCCCTAGTCCTGAGACTTCCAGTATTAATCCAGCTTCAAATATTAATGCTGCCTGTGTAAGTTAGGATTTTGTTGGTTGTAATCAATCCACATCAACATTGAATAGCTACAGATATTAAGAATTTAGCTAAACAGTTGTTATATAGCACACAAATTTAAAGTTAATACTAGTGAGCCAGATTCAAAGAAAGATAGGAATCAGGGAAATTACTTGAATTCTTGAGGAAAGTATCTGATTGGTCTTATTTGGGACATTATGTCCAGAGAAGGCATGATGCTTTACTTGGTAATCCCAAAAAAACTGCACAGGGGAAAGCTGATTCTTCAAAACGAAAGAGGGATATTATCAAATGGGAGTAAGGTGAATAAAATGAACTCCATTGTAGCTTCCCAGGTTGCTCAGTGGTAAAGAAGCCACCTGCCAATGCAGAAGATGTGGATTCAATTCCACGTCTGGGTTAGGAAGATCCCCTGGAGAAGGAAATGGCAACCTGCTCCAATATTCTTGCCTGGGAAACTCCATGGACAGAGGAGCCTGGTGGGCTACAGCCCATGGTGTTGCAAAAGAGTTGGACTCCCTTCCTTATCAATAGTAGTAATATCAGCAGTATCAATCACTAAAATTTGTTATTTCAGTCCTATAATGGGTGCTCTGCCAACCATGGGTGCTTACAGCCACTGGTGATAAGAATATTCTTATTCACATGTCATAGATGAAGAAAAAGTCTACAGTGGTTAAGTCTAACATACTGTACTTAGAATCATATAGCTAGTAAATGCTTAGAACTGGTGGTTAAGGCTTCTTGGACCTCAGTTTTTATGAGCAATATTTAAGAAAAGTTAATCTAATTTTTTTCTTAATTGAATTGTCTTAGTCACAGATATTGTCTATAAAATTTTGCAAAATCTAAAGGAAGTAGAATTCAATGTAGGGGTCAAGAGCAACCATAATACACTTAACTCTAATGTTCATTAGAGAGTTACTTCTGTAATGAATCCTGCTAATTCCTTTTTTTTTAATGCCCATTATTCAGATGTTACTAGAAAGTAGACATTAATAGAGATTTAGTTTAATTAACCATGGCTAATATCTGTTGAGTAGTCACTATGTGATTAATATTAGATATAAAAACATACCCACTTCTTACTCCATTCTATCCCTTTACTCTTGTCTTACATTGAATCTCTCTTCTTCTAAACATGGTTATTCATCATCAACATACTGACATTTGGAACTGAATAATTCTTCTTTGTGGGGCCTGTCTTGTACATTGTAGAGTGTTGAATGCCATCCCTGCCCTCAACCTACTAGATGCCAATAGCAATGCTTTCCCAGGTGGGACAATAAAAGATATATCCAGAATTTCCCAAATGTCCCGGGGTAGTGGGAGAGGAGGTCACACATAAAATCACTCTTGGTCAATAACAACTGCTGTAGAGTTATTCCTCTTTGTACCTATTTCTGTTCTCATCCCTGACATTTTTTAACAATCTTACAAAATCATCTGTATAATCATCTTTCCAGAGTCTTTAAACTCTCTCTTTTAAATAGATTATTTCTATTGGCTCCAAATTCAGAAGCTACCCCTTTTAAGAATGCTAATTAATTAAAACCTTCACCTGGTCCTTAGGTTTGTCTCAACCCTGTGCAGTCTCTCTTCTCCCCTTCATAACCCAAATTATTGGAGAGATACCCGTTCTTAGGTCTTTTATTCACTTTCCTTTTATTCCTTACTCCACCTCAAACTGGTTCCCATTTCTTTCCTTGGCTTGTGCATCACAATCTCCTGATTTTCCTTCCTTTCTGGAAAATCTCTCCCTCTCTTTTTCTCTCTCCCCACTTTTCTCCTCCCTCCCTCCCTCTTTTCTCCACTCTCTGGCCATAAAATTGTGGTGTTTCTTAAGGCAGATTTCTAATTCATGTTTCCTTTTTGCTCAATATTCTATGCCTCAGAGACCCTATGACTTTAATAACCATATATATAGTGAGAGCTCAGAGTTTTCTCTCCACTCAGGGCTCTCCTCCGAGAAAAACCCACTATGTCTAACTGATCATTTGACATTTCCTTTTGCAGATCCTAGAGCACCTCACACTCTATATGTCCAAATAAAACTTATGACCATGTCATTTCTAAATCTATCCTTGTCCATCTCTCTACACAGTCACGGACCCTTGACGTATCTTGTTTTGCTTCTGAGAAACCTAGAAGTTATTCTTGAAATCTCCATTTCCTTTGACCTCCATCTCCATCTAATCACACAACTATGTAAATTTTGCACTTAAAAAAATCTCTTATTCTATCCACTCTTGTCATATTCAATTCTAACCTAGTGCATACTACTTTTTTCTCATGCTCAGAGTTATGACAACAGTTTCCCAGTAAGTCTGACCAATCCTCTCTAACTTGCTCTAAGGAGAGTGATATATGTACTTTTAAGTCTTTAATGAATTTATTACAATATTGCTTGTTTTAGGTTTTGGTTTTCTTGGCCATGAAGCATGTGGGATCCTAGCTCCTCAACCAAGGATCAAACCCACACTCCCTGAATGGGAAGGCAAAGTCTTAACCACTGGCTCACCAGGGAAGCCCCTCAAGAGTTATATATTTTAAGACGAGATCACTGGTTTCACTATTCTCTATGCCTTTAAAAATTTTAAATGTCTCCCTGAGGGTTTCTCAGGTAGCTCAGTGGAAAGAATCCACCTGCCAATGCAGGAGATTGATCCTGAGCTGAGAGGATCCCCTAAAGAAAGAAATGGCAACCTACTCCAGAATTCTTGCCTGGGAAATACCACAGACAGGAGCCTGGTGGGCTACAGTTCATGGGGTCACAAAAGAGACACAGCGTAGCAACTAAACAACAACAATGCCATGTGAAACACACATTATTCAAAGTTTATACTACAAGCAAATGACTCTACAAAGTACTGTAGCTAAGTCCTCATCAAACTACATAGCAGTGAAATCTACAAACACAATAGTAATAACAACAACAGTAACAAAACAACAACCAAAACACAAAAACTTTATTATGAAGCATGTACTATCCTAAGCATTTTATATACATTAAATAATTTCATCCTAACGACATTCCAAAGAGGCAGATATTATTCTTATGCCCATGTCATAGATGAAAACATGAACTCACAAACAAGTGAGCTGAAGAGGTCACACAACTATGAATGGTCAGAGGCGGGATTCAAATCCAGACAATCTGCTTTTGGGTTCACACCAGGTCCTGGACAATAACACTATTTTTACTCTATAATGTATACGCTATAACTACCCCACAAAATATTCATCAAGATTTTTATTTAACTGAACTTTCCTTGCTCATTTTACAGCGATAACAGCTGTAAAATTGGAAGAAAAAAAAGTATGCAGTTGCTACTATTTAAGAAACATTTAGTGTTTTCAATCAAGTGTGTATTATAGCAATGCCCCCTTCCAATCAGCTTGGACATGAGAGGAAGTAGGATCCCCCAGCTAACTGATCCTGAACTGAATATATCAGGGAAAAACATGACAGAAGCATGCTAATGACATAAAATGCTATCCATGATACAAATCTAGATTAAATGCATTACATCTAAAGGAGAAGGCATTAATCAGAAGGGAAGAGGGGATTCACAAAGGTATACTTTTACCATCAACAACCACAAGAACACAGGGAGACCTGATATTTACTGAACAATTTCAAAGGTCAAAAAAAAAAAAAAATGAGTGGAGCACGTTATGTGCAATAACTCATTTATTTATCAAAACAACTAATAAATATTATTACCTGTAATTTACAGGTGAGTCAACTGAGACTCAAGACCACAGAGCTTTAGAAAACCTTGAGGCTGGAATTTGAAACCAACCTAATCTAACAATAGTGAGCATAAAAACAATACTCTTATACAAAAATAAAATCATACAGCATACTGATGCAAAACACAGGTAGAATCTTTACAGGTTCTGGTCCAATGGAGAACCTGCCTTTCCCAGAAGTGACAGAGAAATGTATAAGAAAACCTTCAGAGGCTCAAGGAAAGGAACTGGGTTTCCTTATACAACTGTCCTTTTCGCCTGCTCTGCTTTTTGCTTCTGTTCTGCTCTGAAAGCTTAGTAATTGGTTTTTAAAGTGAAAGTTGTTCTCTAGCAAAAGGCTTTTGGTCCAGTCTTTCAGTAGATTAATTTTTTAAGCTTTCACAACTCGTTCTTCAAAAGCTACTCTCTGGTGCTACGTGAGGACGGCAATCACTGAAGACCCTCGACACACAGCCAGTACTGGGGAGGGTAACTAGCTGAACGACAATGAAAAGGAAGAGATGATGAAATTCAAAGCTGAATTTAAAGGTTTTCTCTAGAGGATTTGCCTGAAAATAACTTCTCTTAAACATGTATTTTATCTAGAGGGGTAGGATGAGGAGGGAGATAGCTGGGGGTGTGCTTCAAGAGGGAAAAGACATACGTATATCTTTGACCAATTCATGTTGATGTATGGCAAAAAATCACAATACTGTATAGTAATCATCCTTTAATTAAAAAAAGGTTAAAAAAACACACATGTATTCGAAATAGCTGAATCAGAGACTTCCCTTCTGATGGACACAAAGTATTACTGAAAAAACTGAATATTATTCACAGACCTCTTTATGTGATAGACTCCTTAACACAGGTCTTCATGTAGAATTCTTTTCTTGATTTGCCTGACCATAAGCTTCTCTCTCAGAGGCATCTGTAGCAGTAAGATAACTTTTATGAATATGAAAAATTAAATTTCAAAGACCAATAGGAATTCAAAGAGAACAAAATTATCTGGTTGTGAAAAAGCAGCTTACATAATACTACGTGACATTTGTTTAAAAAAAAAAAAAGTGTTTTTTCCTTTTTTCCTTCAGATGGATCCACTAAAAAGTCTATCTCAGGCTCAGTGATTTAACATATGTCAAGACTTCAATAAACACTCATGCATTATGCTGTGGACAGAATATTGATAATTATATAATATATGATAAACAAGCACAATCAAAATTTCTTCTGCACTTTGAGGCAGAAAGAAGTCTGACTTGAGGATGCAAGCCACAGTTCACAACCCAAACCTAAATCCACACCACAAAATAATGTAAGATATCAGGTAGCCTGCAAGAGCATCCAGGTGTCTTACAGAAGATAACATAAAACTATATTTCACTGTTGCTGTTATAAAATAGAACCAATTTTATTGATAATAGAAATGTTAGCACTGTTAGACTAAAATACTCTAAAAAAAAAAAAAAAAAAACTGTCCAAAACTCTGATGTCTCAGTAGTTGTTTCTTCCTTAGAGCAAAGCAGGTGATGTTGGCAGGTGACTCTGCTCTGCACAGTGACCTGGAGTGCATAGTTCTTCCATTCTGACATCTCCAGAACCTAGCTGGTGCCAGGAATCCAGTAGATGAAAGGCATGAAAACCTACACCTGTTTATTTTAAAGTCCGTAATGCAGAAGAGGCACACAGCAATCCTACTCACATTTCATTAATGGAAACTGGGTGCATGGTCCTGTATAGATGCCAAAAGGGCTGGGAAGCATAGTCCCTGTCTGGGTAGCTCTCATATGATGTTTCTATTGATGCAGAGAAGGACAAAGTGTTTTGATAATCACCTAGTAATCTTCATCTCAAGTCGACAAGAGTACAAGCAAGCTCAGCTTGACTGGCAACAGAATTTCAAAGGCAGAACATTACGAGTTCAGGTTCCAAGAGCCACCAACTCAAAGTTCATGTAAATATATCAAGAAAAGAACGAATTTAAAAATAGAATCAAAATGTTGGAAGAACATTATACAGGAGAACTGAAAATTCAATCTTGGATCAATGGTCAATAGTTATGCTATTTTGTGTTGTTCTATTTCACTGAAACAGTAAGTAACAGGGTAATTAGACCTGATTTAAACTAAGGTTTTGAATATTTCTAGTTGTATGATCTTGGGAGAGTCAGTTAACATCTCTTATTCTCAGTTTCCTATTCCCTAAAAGGAGTTAACACAATCTACTCATAAAAATTTTAATCATTAATATATAAATAGAACTTAGTAGAGTTTATGGTACAAATAATGTTAAATAAGGTATCGTTATTGTTCAGTTGCTAAGTCAAGTCCAACTCTGTGACCCCATGGAATGTAGCCCACTAGCCTCCTCTGTCTTCCAATATCTCCCAGAGTTTGCTCAAATTCATGTCCATTGAGTTAATGATGCTATCTAACCATCTCATCCTCTGCTACCCCCTTCTCCTATTGCCTTTAATCTTTCCCAGCATCGGGATTTTTCCCAATGAGTTAGCTATTTTCATCAGGTGGTCAAATAAAGTGGCTAAATAAACTACTACTATTATTATTATTAACCATGTGTTTTAATTTTAGAGGTTACTGTAACATATCCAAAACCAAGTTCATTATCTTCCCCTGTAACTCATTTTAAGTCCTTTGCCTGACAGATACTTCTATTATTGGAAAAAATACTGGACTTTGGCTCCAAATTTTGTAGCCAGCTTTGATTTCCTCTTATCGTTTTATCCAAATTCCAGCTAAATAAATATCCATCATGTTTCTATTCAATCTCCCTAATTCACATCTATGTCTTTTTATAGATTACTACAACATCACCCCAGACTGCATGACCTATGGAAAACACCTTCAGGAAAACAAGGAAGGAGAAAAAGTGAAATTTAAATCTATGTGTTTAAAGTCCGAAAATAAAGTGACTCTTTAGTATCTCTAGTTTGAAGCTGGAAATTGAAGTTGTGGAAGCTAATAAGGATTGTCACCAAGGGCATCAAATCCCCTTGACCAGGTTTCCATTTCAAGTGGGCTTTATAGATATCATCACTGTGATGGTATTGCTATTATACTAAGAGTAGGACAATATTAATAAAAACCTCTTTAATTTCTTGTGCACTGAGACCATCAAAATATGGTAAAGATAAGCACCACCTGCTTATCTTTTTACTGATCCCTGAACTAACATGTTCTGTTCACTAAATAAGCATCTCATTGTCGAAATCATAAATTGATCTTTTTAACCACAGGTTTTTTTTGTTTTGAACTGCATGTTCCCATAAAACAATAAGGTATATTTTAATTTTTACTGCATGACATGACACATTCAGCTCAATGACTTGTGTTGAGTCACTTGAATCAAAAACAGCGATTCCAAGGCAAAAATGCAAACTAGGTCTGGTCATGTTTTTGTAGTTTAAAATACAGGGGAAAATGGCAATTGGAACAACCTCTGTTCAGTGTCTTGCAGAGCACTGTTTTTAGTCAATGCCACAAACTGAGTCACAGATTTCAGCATGGTTCCTCTAAAACCAAGTGATCAATAGCTTACCATAAAGATAGTGTTGGCTGACTTAGTAAGCTGTGTACTATGAATTCCTATTTTCTGCTATCTCAGCACTTTCTATCTCTTTTTCACAGAAGTGACTTTAATATGCATCAAAGAAGCAGCCCTGCAGTTCTGCTCCTTATTGAGTCTGTATTTATCAGAATATCAAACTGAACAGCATAAACGAGAACTGGAAAAAAGACAATGTAAGAAACATGTCTAAGAAGAGGCAAAAGACAGGGTGGTTGGGTTGATTTTCCTCCCTTCAGCTGTAATTCTTTGTAAAGATAAAATAAGCGGCAAGAAGAGGAACTAAAGAGTCTCTTGACAAGGGTGGAGGAGAGAGAGCTGACTTAAAACTAAATATTAAAAAACTGAGATCATGGCACCCAGCCCCATTACTTCATGGCATATAGAGCAGGGAAAGGTGGAAGTAGTAACAGATTTCCTCTTCTTGGGCTCTAAAGTCACTGCAGTTAGTGACTACAGTCATGAAATAAGAAGACATTTGCTTCCTGGCAGGAAAGCTATGACAAACTCAGTGTGCTGAAAAACAGAGACATTATTCTGCCACCAATGGTCCCTATAGTCAAAGCTATGGTCTTCCCAGTGGTCACACATGGTTGTGACAGCTGGACCATAAAGAAGGCAAAGTGCTGAAAAACTGATGCCTTCAAACTGTAGTGCTGGAGAAGACTCCTGAGAGTCCCTTGGACAGCAAGGAGATAAAATCAGTCAATCTTAGGGGAATCAACCCTGAATACTCATTGGAAGGACTGATGCTGAAGCTGAAACTCCAGTATTTTGGTCATCTGATGCAAACAGCTGGCTCACTGGAAAAGTCCCAGATGCTGGGAAAGATGGAGGGCAGAAGGAGAAGAGGGCATCAGAGGAGGAGATGGCTGGATGGCACCACTGATGCAATGGACATGAACTTGGGCAAACTTCAGGAGATCGTGAGGGACAGAGAACCCTGGTGTGTTGCAGTCCATTGAGTTGCAAAGAGTTGGACACAACCAGGTGACTGAATAACATCAACAATCACTGAAGCACGCTTACATGGTGTAGGATTTTGAAATAATCATATTCTCTCAGATGAGCCTGTAACACAACCCCTGCTAGCACTGAATCACAGGGCTGAAATCTACAGAGGAAGCCCAGGTTGCAGGAAATTGTAGCAATAGCAGCATATCCTTTAGTGATGCAAATAATAGTTGCCTGGAAATCATTAAGGGAGGCATCAAAGTGAGTGGGAATGAAATACCATTTATATAGATACCTCAGCTATAAAAAATAAATAAATCTTTGTTGTATAATCCAGATATCTCAAAGTCTTTTGGCCTCTGAAGGTCCATTTTCAATATATAGATAAGGTTGATCCATTTCATGCATAGTAGGGATGCATCCAGTATCTTCATGGCCTCCCAAGGGGCTCAGATTCCTTTTGATACACCTATAATATAGTCTAATTTCTAACTATTACTCTCATCTTCTCTATTTCTCTTATAAGGATGGGGTAGGCATTGTAGCACATGGGGAAAAGAAAGTTGAAAGAACAGAATTAAAATAGCCGCTCTGTGACTTGTAACACAATTCAAAGGTAAACACTGATTAAAATTGATAAAGGTCTTAACGTCCTGGCAGGAAGATCCTCATAATTTGATATTAATAACTATGTAATAGGATTTCTGAATTGCCTTGTCCAACTTTATCAAGCAAAAATGCTACATTATTGCAATTTTTATTTGTTTAATTCATGAGTTACTTAAGAGGTAGCCAAAGTTTTCTGAAGGCCTCCAAGGAAGGATCTGAGTGCATACTTAAAAGCATTATCTATTTTTTTAACCCTAGCAGTTAAGTTGTCCCATTTTAGAAATGTGGAAACTAAGGACCAGACAGTTAAATATCAAGCTCAAAATCACAGATGGAAGCAGGAATCCATTTTAAAAGTACACTCTTTCTGACTGGTACGTTGTTTCTTCGCTGGGCAGAGAGCCTGAGCTTTCCAAACCAGCTCTGAGATTTCCATCTTCCTCCTAGAATTTACATTTTATTTGAAGCCAGCAGGTCTTTCAGATTCTTCATCTCTAGGGCACTGATAAAAGCCAGCAAGGGGACAAATGCAAAAGACTCTGTGGTGAAGCATGTTCTCATAATGCTTGGACACAACTGACTGTCATCTAGACTTGCAGCCACATGACCTATCCATACGGAATTACATTCACATGAAGATACTACAAGGAGACCTTTCCATATTGAATTACACTCATGTGATGACACTACAAGGAGAGAATGTTTCAAAGATGGTAGGGTTTCATAATGAGGATTAGTTTTATGCAAAAAAAAAAAAATCTGAGGCTTCATTCTTTTACTGCTATCAGTTCAGTCACTCAGTCGTGTCTGATTCTTTGCGACTCCATGAATCGCAGCATGCCAGGCCTCCCTGTCCATCACCTGGAAGCTTCTAGGTGCAAAGAAAAGACATTTAACATTTTTGTTGTTATTACTGTTATTATTTTAATGTTTTCAAAGAAATAAAATTGATTAATGCCCTCAGATCTGAATGACACAAAGGTATTTTGAAAGAAATACATTGCTTAGGTAAGTCTAGAAGTCAATCTTCCAATCAGTTTTCTCTTTAGAAACCTTTCAATACAAATGAATAACAGGTATGGGATTAAGTATGTAACAAAATGTCCTTGGTTCAATTAACTAATGGTGACGACAGTTATCTTTGAGTGCTATTGTGGGCTAAACACTTTGCATAAGTTTAATTACTACAATTCTTTGAGAGATGAGCTTTACACAGCTGTCAGAATAAAAAATGTAACAGTGTCAGTCTAGCATGGTCCCTCCTTTCCTATAGCTCTTGTGGGGCATCCTTCCTATACTGTGTCCTCTGGTTATGTTCAGTCATGCTGTTCTACTTTCTTCTACCAAAGACAGGGAGCACAAACTCTAGACTGGCCATGGGGAATACCATCATTTGCCTGACCACAGGTAACAGATGCAATGAGATCACTGCCTAAGCCTCTGTTAAGCAATAATTCCTACTTTGAGGATATATGTAGAGACTGTCAGAGGTCTCCTTGCCTGGTCCAAAGAAAGTTTGAGATGAAGCTGAGTAGAGAACATCCAAGCCAAGAGGTTAAAAAAGAAACACTGTCTCAGCAACATCTTTTGAATCTGTGCACAAAATGACTCACAAACCAGAACTACCTTTGGATTTCACTGACATGACGAATCACTTTCCTTTTCTGGACAATGGAGTTGGAGTTGGATTTTTTACTTTCAGCAGACTAAACTTTATGAATAAAACCCATCTTACAGATGAGAAATAAATGAGATATCAAATCATTTACTCAAGGTCACTTAAGTGGTGAAGTTGAGGTTTAAAAATAGATTTGTGGACCCTACAACACAGGTGTGGAAGTTGGTATGAGAATCCAGTGCTTGCTGTCCTTGCAGACATCATATACTAAGGGACATTTTTCCCTCTGCTGCTGCTGCTAGTTGCTTCAGTCATGTCCAACTCTGCAACCCCATAGACGACAGCTCACCAGGCTCCCCCGACCCTGGGATTCTCTAAGCAAGAACACTGGAGTGGGTTTTAATTTCCTTCTCCAGTGCATAAAAGTGAAAAGTGAAAGTGAAGTCGTTCAGTCATGTCCAACTCTCAGCGACCCCATGGACTGCAGCCTACCAGGCTCCTCTGTCCATAGGATTTTCCAGGCAAGAGTACTGGAGCAGGTTGCCACTGCCTTCTCCTTTTTCCCTCTAGTTGGAGATAATCCATCAACTCTAAATCTCAATCTTTCTTATCACCCATAAAGCACTATGCTGAGACAGTGACTGAGACCACCACAACAAAACTAAATGGCTATCTGATATCCAACTATTAGCATTGTATTCACNAGCAGGTTGCCACTGCCTTCTCCTTTTTCCCTCTAGTTGGAGATAATCCATCAACTCTAAATCTCAATCTTTCTTATCACCCATAAAGCACTATGCTGAGACAGTGACTGAGACCACCACAACAAAACTAAATGGCTATCTGATATCCAACTATTAGCATTGTATTCACTGATGGGCAGAAGTGGGTGTGGGGATAATGAAAGAAGAAAAATCTTTCCCTCAAGAAGCACTGAATTAAAGTACAGACAGATAAAAGAATAAGCAATTACAATATATTATTCTTATAAGTACTAGACTTATTAATGCAGTGAGTTACAAGGATAAGAAAAAAGTGTAAAAAGATAACTAGAGAATGTGAGATTTCCCAAAGGGACAACACTTAAACCAAGGATTAAAATAAGAATAGAAACTTGACCATTAGAGAAAATAGAATATTCTTGACCAACAACTTTTTTTTAAGTTTAAATTTTTATTTTTTAGTTTGTTTTGCTTTATAATACTGTATTCATTTTGCTATANTTGTCAGTTGTTTCATTTGCTATTATTTTCTACCATTCTACAGGTTGTTTTGTCACTTTGCTTATAGTTTCCTTTGCTGTACAAAAGCTTTTAAATTTAATCAAGTCCCACTTGTTTACTTTTGTTTTTATTTCCGTTACTCTAGGAGGTGGGTCATAGAGGATCTTGCATTGATTCATGTCATCCAGTATTCTGTCTATGTTTTAGGCAGAACTCTTCATCTAAGAGTTTTATAGTTTCTGGTCTTACATTTAGGTCTTTAATCCACTTTGTTTATCTTTATGTATGGTGTTAGGAAGTGTTCTAATTTCATTTTTTTACAGGCAGCATCATTTATTGAAGAGGCTATCTTTGCCCCATTGTATATTCTTGCCTTTTTTGTCAAAAATAAGGTACCCATAGATGCTTGGGTTGATTTCTGGGCTTTCTATCTTGTTCCATTGGTCTATATTTCTGTTTTTGTGCCAGTGCCATACTGTCTTGATAACTGTAGCTTTGTAGTATAACCTAAAGTCAAGAAGGTTGATTCCTCCAGCTCCATTCATTTTTCTCAAGACTGCTTTCATGATTCAGGGTCTTTTGTGTTTCCATATGAATTGTGAAATTTTCTGTTCTAGTTTTGGGAAAAATGCCTTTGGTAATTTGATAGAGATCACATTAAATCTGAATATTGCATTTGGTAGTATTGTCATTTTCACAATATTGATTCTTCCTTCCTAGGAACATGGAATATTTCTCTGTTTATGTCATCTTTGACTTCCTTCATCAGTGTCTTATAAATTTCTGTGTACAGTTGTCTCTTTAGGTAAGTTTATTCATAGATATTTAATTTTTTTGTTGTTGCAATGGTGAATGGGATTGATTACTTAATTTCTTTCTGATTTTTCATTGTTAGTATATAAAATGCAAGTGATTTCTGTGTATTGATATTTTATCCTGCAACTTTGCTAAATTCACTGATTAGCTTTGTAATTTTCTAGTGCTATTTTTAGGGTTTTCTGTGTACCGTATCATGTTTTCTGCAAACAGTGATAGCTTTACTTCCTTTCTGATCTGTATTCCTTTTATTTCTTTTTCTTCTGTGATTGCTGTAGCTAGGACTTCCAGAACTATGTGGAATAATAATGGTGAAAGTGGACACCCTTGGCTTGTTCCTGATCTTAGGGGGAATACTTTCAGTTTTTCACCATTAAAAATAATGTTTGCCATAGGCTTATCATATATGGCTTTTACTATGTTGGGATAGGTTCCCTCTGCCCATATTTTGAAGAGTTTTAATCATAAATGTGTGCTGGATTTTGTCAAAGGCTTTTTCTGCATATATTGAGATTATCATATGATTTTTATATTTCAATTTGTTTATATGGTGTATCACACTGATTGATTTGTGTATATTGAAGAATCCTTGCATCCCTGGAATAAACCCAAGTTAATAATAGTGTATGAGGTTTTTGATGTGTTGCTGAATTCTGTTTGCTAAAATTTTGTTCAGGATTTTTACGTCTATGTTCATCAGTGATATTGACCTGTAGTTTTCTCTTTTTATGTTTGTCTGATTTTGGTATCAGAGTGATGGTGGCCTTGTAGAATGAGTTTGGAAGTGTTCCTTCCTCTGCAATTTTTTGAATGAGTTTTAGAAGGATAGTCATTAGCTCTTTTCAAATGTTTGATAGAATTCTGCTGTGAAGCCATCTGGTCCTGGGCTTTTAATTTTTGGAACATTTTTGATCACAGTTTCAATTTCAGTGCTTGTAACTGAGTTGTTCATAATTTCTATTTCTTCATGGTTCAGTCTTGGAGGATTGAACTTTTCTAGGAATCTGTCCGTTTCTTCCAGGTTATTCATTTTATTGCCATATAGTTCATAAGATTCTCTATAGCCCTTTGTATTTCTGCATTGTCTGTTGTAACCTCTCCTTTTTCATTTCTAATTTTATTGATTTGATTCTTCTCTCTTTTTCTTGATGAGTCTGGCTAAGGGTTTGTCAATTTGTTTATCTTCTCAAAGAACCAGCTTTTTGTTTTATTAATGTTTACTACTGTTTCTTTCATTTCTTTTTTATATATTTCTGCTTGGATCTTTATGATTTCTTTCCTTCTTCTAATTTTGTTTTTTTTGTTGTTCTTCTTCTTCTTTTTCCAGTTGTTTTAGGTGTAAATTTAGGTTGTCTATTTGATATTTTTCTTGTTTCTTGAGGTAGGATTGCATTGCTGTAAACTTCCCTCAGAACTGCTTTTGCTACATCCCATAGGTTTTGAGTTGTCATGTTTTCATTGTCATTTGTTTCTAGAATTTTTTGATTTCCCTTCTGATTTTTTCAGTAACCTGTTGATTATTTAGAAATGTGTTGTTTAATCTCTATGTATTTGTGTTTCTTACAGTTTTTTTTCTTGTAACTGATATCTAGTCTCATAATGTTGTGGTCAGAGAAGATACTTGATGCAATTTCAATCTTCTTAAATTTACTGAGGTTTGATTTGTGACTCAAGATGTGGTCTATCCTGGAGAATGTTCCATATGCACTTGAAAATAAGGTATTTTCTTCTACATTTGGATGGAATGTCCTGAAGATATCAATAAGATCCATCTCATCTAAGGTATCTTTTAAGACTTGTGTTTCCATATTTATTTTCTGTTTTGATGATCTGACTTGCATTTCTTTTTGAACTGATTAAATCACTTCTTGAAGTCCAGAGTTTTACTTACTGTTCTAGAATGTTTTAAGATAAATCTATTTCATTCAATTCAATAAATATTTACTGAGCACTTTTTTTTTTTTTAGTTTGTGCTGGGCTTGCAGGATCTCAGATCCTCAATCAAAGCCATGCCCTCCTTTGGCAATCAAAGAACTGAGTCCTAACGGCTGGACCGTCAGGGAATTCTCATGGAGCACTTTTCATATCCAGGCTCTATGGTTGGGAATGAGTACATGCCTGTGAACTGAAGTGGGCACAAGCAAGAGGAGTTACTGGGGAATAGAATTCTATTGAGAAGGGCTGAGATGGCATTTCAGATAGGAGTAAATATAAGCAAATACTCTACATGAGGTATGCAAATGATTCACAATAATATAGTATTATTATATCAGCAGCAAGTGGCTGAAAAGTAGATACAGATCAGGACACAGAAGACTGAAAGATCTAAAACTTTAATCCATTTTCAGTGAGTGATCATCAAAATGTTTTAAGCTAGAGTATGACAGTACCATTCTGGTTTTAGCTGCAATACAGGGAGTGTAGTTAAGCAAGGGAGAAGTGAAGATCAAATTGTTAGTAAGAAGGCTAGTGTCAAATTTAAACTTACCAGATGCATCTTAGAATCTAGTTTGGATAGTAGCTATAATTCAGGAACATTTAGCCTACATTCTCTATTAGCCAAGCCATTGGTGCAAAGCTGTCCTCTTTGGACTAGAAAAGCAAGGTAATCAAACAGTTGGCTGTGTAGGCGATAGATGAAAGCTATATTTAAGGTTAGCTGTTAAAGAAGCCTCTCCATTCTTTAAACATTCCTCTACTCAAAAAAGTTTTACTTGGTTCTCCCTTTGGCAAGGCTAACCAAACAAAATATTCTTGGCAGGGAAACAGATTCTATGGTACACTGTGAAAACCAATGCAAGAAAATCAACTTCTTTATATGGCTTTTGTTTGCTTCAAAGTCACACTGAAGCTCTTATTATAACATCTCAAAGGTAAATTCCAAATACAAATCATTCAGAGTTAGACTGGAATAGGTAAAAAAAAAAAAAAAAAAAAAAAACTTCATTTTTTTTCATTAATCCATTAATCTTGGGTTTTTAAATATGACTTTTTCTCTAGAAGTGTGAAGTTTGAGAATGCAATCCATAATCACCACTATAGTAATTTCAAAGACAGTATTTTTCACAGTTAAAATACACAAACTAGGAGGAATTTTCAGAGGTAGTGTAAACTATGAGGTGGTGAGGAAGTTATTTTTGGAATATTTGAAATGTTCAGAAATTGTCTAATCTGCCCAATATAAATTCTGTATTTTGAAGGTATTCTGTGCTCATGTGGTAGTGTCATTTCCTGAGATTCTTCTACATTGTAGAGTTTATGAAATAGTGGGAACCATCAGTATTTATCATTACAGCATAATCATCTAAACTGATGAGTTTTAATTTGAGAATTCAGAGTTTTGACTTGGGTTACTTTGTCACATTGACTGTAATTGAAAGTCAATTCAATTTTTCTCATGCAAGGCAAAAAACTGTTTGAAGACTACTGGTATATTTCATAAAATCCAAAGAAAATAGAGCTATGAAGGAACTAGATATAAATGAAGAAGATGATAGTAGATCAGATAGATATTAATCTAACCACCCGTCCTCCATTCAACCACTTCTATTCTAAACAGAATATTCATTAAATGCTATACTTGTGAAATCAACTCCATTCTTTCACCCCAAACTTTGTTATCTGATCAATATGTCATCTCCCAGCAAGTCCTGTGGCCCGTGCGTGAATTACTCAAATTACTCAGCATGTTATTCTTTTCACAGCAGTTATTTGTTCAAGGATGTAATTATGCCTTATAACAATTATAAACATAAAGCTTACTTCTAGAAGTTTTTTCAGACTGTTAGTGAAGCTGACTATCCATCAAGCTAGGATAGATCACACTCTATATTGGCAAGGGGACTCTGCTTGATGGAGAGTTTTCAGAACTCAAACGGATGGTTTCCAGAACTCAAACCATCTTGACACAGACTCTCATGATCACAGAGCTGGGAAGGAGAGAATTTGGCAAATTGTGTATTTCCTTTTCCCTTATATTTCTCCATCACTTTTGAATGAGATTCTTGCCAGGTACAGTAATCGTGGTTATAGACTTTTCCCTTTCAGTACTTTAAATATATCCTGCCATTCCCTTCTGGCCTGCACAGTTTCTACTGAAAGATCAGCTGTTAAGCATATGGGGTTTCCCTTGTATGTTACTTGCTTCTCTCCCTTGCTGCTTTTAATATTCTTTCTTTGTGTTTAGTCTTCGTCAGTTTGATTAGTATGTGTCTTGGCATGTTTCTCCTTGGGTTTATCCTGTATGGAACTCTTTGTGTTTCTGGACTTGACTGACTATTTCCTTTTCCATGTTGGGGAAATTTTCAACTATAATCTCTTCAAAAATTTTCTCATACAATTTCTTTTTCTTTTCTTCTTCTGGGACCTCTATAATTTGAATGTTGGTGCATTTAATATTGTCCCAGAGGTCTCTGAGACTATCCTCAGTTCTTTTCATTCTTTTTACTTTATTCTGCTCTTCACAAGTTATTTCCACCATTTTATCTTCAAGCTCACTGATTTGTTATTCTGCTTAATATATTCTGCTATTGATTCCTTCTAGAGCATTTTTAATTTCAGTAATTGTGTTGTTTGCCTCTGAATGTTTATTCTTTAATTCTTCTNTACTTTATTCTGCTCTTCACAAGTTATTTCCACCATTTTATCTTCAAGCTCACTGATTTGTTATTCTGCTTAATATATTCTGCTATTGATTCCTTCTAGAGCATTTTTAATTTCAGTAATTGTGTTGTTTGCCTCTGAATGTTTATTCTTTAATTCTTCTAGGTCTTTGTTAATTGATTATTGAATTTTCTCCATTTTGTTTTCAAGGTTTTTGATCATCTTTTCTATCATTATTTTGAATTCTTTTTCAGGTATTTTGCCTATTTCCTCTTCATTTATTTGAACTTCTGTGTTTCTAGTTTGTTCCTTCATATGTGTAGTATTTCTCTGCCTTTTCATTATTTTTTTAACGTATTGTGTTCGAGGTCTCCTTTACCCAGGCTTCAAGGAAAGTTGAATTCTTTCCTTGAAGAAGGTTGAAATCTTTATCCCTTTTGGTTTCTGCCCTCCTAAGGTTGGTCCAGTCATTTGTGTAAGCTTTATATTGGGTGAGATTTGTGCTGAATTATTGTTTGGTTGTTTTTCTTCTGATGGGCAAGGCTGAGTGAGGTGGCAATCCTGTCTGCTGATGACTGGGTTTTTATTTTTGTTTTGTTTGTTGTTTTTGTTGTTTAGATGATGCATCCTGCACAGGGTTCTACAGGTGGTTGGGTGATGCCAGGTCTTGTATTCAAAGGGTTCATTTGTGTGAGTTCTCACCATTTGATACTCCCTAGAGTTAGTTCTCTGGTAGTCTAGGGTCTTGGAGTCAGTGCTACCACTCCCAAGGCTCAGGGCTTGATCCCTGTTCAGGAACAAAGATTCTACAAGTGCTTTGTTATGGCATTAAGTGAGATGAAAACAAATATCCCAAAACAAGAAACCAAAGATGAACCCCAAATGACAGTTCCAAAATCAGGCAAATAATAATTAAAATAATGGAATATATAAATATACCCCAATGAGCAAAGTCAAAACAGTCCAACAAAAGTACAGTAGATTGACCCAATGAACAAAGGAAATAAAAAATTATATTTAACAGTTAAGAACAAAACTAACTAAAGAACAAACTGGAAAACAAAACTAAAGCAAGGTGACAAGTGGGGAATTAAGCAATGAAAACAAAACTAAAAAATATGTTGAGAGGAAAGGAAAGAAAGATATGCAAAGTTAAATACAGGTTAATGAAGAAGATTTGTATATATTAAAGATTAACTGCAAAGGGAAAAGAACAGTAGCGAAAGCAAACAAAAGAATAAATGTAGAAAAAATAATAATAGGCTAAAAATTTTTTAAGAGAAAAGAAAAATAAAAGGAAAACTTCACAGAACTGCAAAAGCACAACATAGAGGCAGAGGTTTATAACAACAATAAAAAATGTGACAGTGGGAAAAAAAAAAAGCTCAAAAGTTTAACTGGATCTCATAATGCCAATAAAATTGACAACTACAAAAGAAAAGAAAGGGGGTGGGAGAAAAAAATCCAGAAGATTCTACAGAACAAGTCAAAAAATAAGAATAATAAATGTTTTCCTTGAGTCACTGCTGCCAGAGTCCTTTCCCTCACTGGGAGTCACAGTCCACCTTACCTCCCTAGGATGCCCTCCAACACTATGCTGGTCTCTGGACCTGCTGTGGGGGCAGCTCAGATTCTAATCTGATCCTACTCCTGTATATTATTTCCTCCAATGTCCACAGCTATCAGAACTAGAGCATTTTTCTTTTGTGGGAGCTCTCAATGACCTTTTATATATTCCATAGACACAGAGTCTGCTTAGCTGATCATGTGGATTTAATCTTCAGCTTGTACAGCTGGTGGGAATGTTTTGGGTCTTTTTCCTTAGCTATACCACCCATGAGTTCCAATTGTGGTTTTATTTCCTCCTCTGCATGTGGGCCATCCAGTGGGATTTGCTCATGAGGCTGCCCTGGAGGAACTTCAGTTTGCCCCTGTGAGGGCCAGGTGTGGAGGAGGTGCAGCTGCTTGGGTCACAGGGGTTCTGGCAATAATAGGTACTCCGGGGGTTGGCAGCTAGGGCAGCAGGAAATATAGTGCTCTAGAAGGGTAAGGCAACCAGTATTGGCCAATATGCTCCAGAATTCTTGCCTGGAGAAGTCTGGCAGGCCACAGTCTACAGGATCACAAAGAGTCGGACACAACAGAAGTGACCCTGTGTGGATAGATGCAAGACTTTTTTTGCCTGTGGCAGCTCTGCCCCAGTGAGAGTTGAGCATGAAGGTGGTGAAACTGCTTGGCTTGCAGGAACCCTGGCAGTGCCAAGTGTGCAGGGACATGGACTGCCTCCACCACAGGAGTTATGGCCCTATCAGAGTCTTTTTTGAGCCTCTTGTAGCTGGCGATCAGAAGGCCCCCTTGGATAGTCTTTTTCTATAGCTCCCACTGTTCAAACACTTAGAGGGCTCCTTTGCCTGGGGTCCTTCTCTGTTGTTTGGAGCATCAGGCACAGAGAGAGGCCCCCCTGGTTGGGGTACTGTTCTGTAGATTGGTGCGTCAGGCACCTAAATGGGTACCCTGGCTGGGGTCCTATTCTGTAGTTCAGTGCGTCAGGTGTTTGATGGGCCAGGCTCTCGATTGTTCAGCTGCCGTTGCTGGACTGTGGGGAGAGAGAAGCTTTGGTGATGGCTCCACTCCCTCAGCAGTAGCGCCTTGCTTCCAAGGCAGCCCGGTTTTCCTTCACAGGCATTTCATCACAGTCTCCTCCCTCACATCCCCTCGATCTGTCTCTCTGAAGTCAACAGCAGCCCTCGCCCTGGGATTTCTCCACAACCCATTAACTCCAGCTCCCAGCTGCTGTGCCTTCCAAGGAGCCAGCACTCCTGTCCCAGGTATGTATGGCTGTGGCAAGGACTATCCATTTAGGCTGCCACAGATCAGCTGTTTCAGTCTCAGCCTTAAACGTTTCTCCTCTGACTCAGACAATTGCCCCAATGTGGGAATGGGACCCCTGCTTCAGTTCCCCCACCAACTGAGGACAGGTCTGGTCCTACTAACACTCCTGTTTTCCCCCCTAGTTCCTTCATCCTTCAGAGTTTTAGGTTGTTCCATAAATTATTTTCCACTGGTCAGATAGTCCTGTCCACTCTCAGCTGGTATTCTGCATGAACTTCTATATCTGAAGGTGTATTCCTGATGTATCCATGAAGAAAGATGTACTCCACATCCACCTCCTCCGTCGCCATCTTGTTCTCTCCCCCTCTTACAGTTTTGACAGAAAGAACTCTGACACACGTTTCAGTGAGTTAAAATCAAGATGTCAGCAGTACTAGATTCCTTTCTGGAATCTATCAGGGAGAATCTGTTTCCTTACCATTTCCAGCTTCTAGAGGCCACCCATACTACTTGTCCCATGGGCATCTTCAGAACCAGTAAAAGTAAGTCTTTCTGGCTCTTGTTACATAATAATCTCTCCCTTTTACCACAGCAGAAAAATGATCTCAGAGTTTAAGGACTCATTGCTTTGTTTGAACTCATCCAGATAATCCAAGATATTCAACTAATCTCAAGGTCTGTAATCACATCTACAAAACTCCCTTTTTCCATATAAGTTAAAACATTCATGGTTTTGAGGATGAGGAGTGACAGTTAATGGGCATTATCTTGCCTGCATTTGCTGGGTGCTTCAAACCTTGTTAAGTGGACAAACCAGACAAATAAACGTATCATACAAGTTAACCCTGCACTTAGGTGTTGCATGCTTATGCTCAGCTGTGTGCAACTCTTTGCAACCCCAAGGACTGCAGCTTGCCAGGCTCACCTGTCCAAGGAATTTTCCAGACAAGAATACTGGAGAGATTTGCTATTTCCTCCTCCAGGGGACACTTATACAATTTTTTTCTGAAAATAACACCAAAGGTTTAAGAAAAAACTTGTGAACCATTTTTAAACTAGTCTTTTGTCATCCTAGAATAATAAATAGGCTTACTATGAGATGTCCACCAGGAAAATGATTGTGAAACCCAATTGCAAGAGTGAGATGGACTCTTAGAGTCCCCTTTTAAAGCTCACATGATTCAATCCATTGTTCTGTCAGTTTACCATATTGACCTGATCCATTAGAATTATTTAATAATTGATGCATCCCTTATCAATATAATATTGCAATTAGCAGGGCCATTAGAGGTTTCATCTCTGAGGAAGTATGAAATTGAGTCTAGTAGTTACCTGTCTTTTTTGAGAAATTTGCCTAATTTAATACCCAGAGACAGTGTAAACTTTTCTACTTGATAATTGTTAGGAACTTACCATTCCTTGCCATACAATAGAGCTCTCACATTTCTAGGACTACTTGTCTTAATTTACATCTCCCTTGTGTTCATTCTTCAGTGCTTATACAGTTAGAAAAATGATTTGTTAGATGCAATATAAATATCTAATGAATATAATATTTTTTACAAATATATGTATAAGTATGTGTATATACTTATCCAAATCATGAAGATAAATTTGAAATAAAATTTAACAACTGGGAGTGTTCAAATGTCAATGTATCAAAAAAGATGCCAGCAGCCAAAGAATAAATGCCAGCTCTAAAGAGCCACTGGTGCATCCATAAGAAATTATGCTATTGAACATTTTTAACACAATGAAACTTTTATACTTTCTTTTAAGTATATAAGAAAATACACTATATTTTCCTTTTAATTATCATTATGAACATATTAACTTTAATGCACTAAAATTATTTCAATGAGCCCTAATAGCCATGATAGTTTTTATTGTTGTCTTTATTATTTTTACTGATCAGTTCAGTCGCACAGTCGTGTCCAACTCTTTGCGACCCCATGAATTGCAGCACACCAGGTCTCCCTGTCCATCACCAACACCCAGAGTTCACTCAGACTCATGCCCATCGAGTCAGTGATGCCATCCAGCCATCTCATCCTCGGTCGTCTCCTTCTTCTCCTGCCCCCAATCCCTCCCAGCATCAGAATCTTTTCCAGTGAGTCAACTCTTCGCATGAGATGGCCNTACTCCATTTCTTCTGAGGGATTCCTGCTCACAGTAATAGATATAATGGTCATCTGAGTTAAATTCACCCATTTCAGGCCAATTTAGTTCACTGATTCCTAGAATGTCGACTGATACTGTGCTCTAATTTTTTTGTCAACTGCAATTGAATACTGAATATACTCCAATATCTATACAATTATCTCAAATATATATACACATGTACATACTGTAGAAGACTTTGGGGAACCCATATCAAGGGGTGAAATGGATAAGAATTGGTGGTCAACATTGTCTCTCTAATTGGGCCACTATGAAAGAGCTGTAAAAAAAAAATAAAGTGACAAATTATTCCAAATATTCTAATACATACTGTGATGTTTTATCTTACTATTTTTAAAGACTAAAGTTCAATACTTTAAAAGCTTTCTACTACATAAATACCTCAAAACATATCTATATCAAACACTTTACTTCACTTCTTGAGGAAATAATTCCTCTTTTCTTCCCAACTTTTCAACAGCTGTGCAAATCTTTTAAACTTAAGAAAAATCTGAGGACTGTAAACTTAAGTACTGAAATATATTTTACTAGCAGTTAAGATGTTTTGATAGCTGATTGGAGACACACCACAAAATGGGTTTAACTGCATTAAATACCTAGCCAAATTGATAGATAAGCCAAGACATTTATGAACACTATAATTATGAAAATACTTACTTAAGTGAAATAACCATTTTCCTTGTTTTTCGTAAGCCATATAGAGAAAATCGGGTGAATAGTTATTAGGGGCTTAAAAGCTTTTAAAATGTCATGACTTAGATTTAAAAAGCATAATCTTGTTTTAAAGTTCATGTATTTAGCCTCCATATTTTCCAGAATTCAAAAATGTACTTGAGAACTACATATACCATTATGGCCAATCACTGAGAATAACGTTGAAACAATTATGTCTTTTAGAGAAACCACTAGTTGGGAAAAAGTGTGTTTTTTTGCTTGTTTGTTTTTTCCCCCCTTCTCTTCTCTTGCTAATATGACTATGAGGCTATTTAAAATAGTAGGTATATTAACGATACTATGTTTAAAAGATTTTAACCTTTTCCATATTCTGTTTTGTGGCAGTGATTTCCACCATTCTGTCTTCCACGTCACTTACCCGTTCTTCTGCCTCTGTTACTCTACTACTGATTCCTTCAAGTGTATTGTTTATCTCGATTTGTTCTTTAGTTCTTCGGAAAACATTTATTGCATCTTCTCCATTTTCTTTCAGAGATCCTGAATCATCTTCATCATCATTATTCTGAATTCTTTTGCTGGAAGATTGCCTATCTCCATTTCATTTACTTGTTTTTCTGGGGATTTATCTTGTTCCTTTATCTTGTTCCTTCTATGCCTTCTCATCTTGATTAGCTTTCTGTGATTGTGATTCTCCTTCTGGAGGCAATGGGATTGTTTAATTCTTCTTGCCTCTTCTACTTGCCCTCTGGTGAATGCAAGTAAGAGGCTTGTGCAAGCTTCTTGATGGGAAGGACTGGCAGTGGGGAATAACTGATCTTGCTCTGGTGGCAGGGCTGTGCCCAGTAAAACTTTAATCCAGTTGTCTGATGATGAGTGGGGCTGTGTTTCCCCTCCCTGTTAGTTCTTTGGCCTGAGGCAACCCAGGCCTGGAGTAGAGCTAATGGTGACTTCCAAGAGGGTTCATTCCAAGGGGCACATTCCAGGACTGCTGCTGCCAGTGCTGTGGTCCATGCGGCAAGCCACTGACAACCCACACCTCCATAAGAGACCCTCCAACACTCACAGGTATGTCTGGCTCAGTGTCTTGGTTACTGCTCCTTTCCCCTGGGTCCTGGTGTAAACATGGTTTTTTCGTGCCCTCTAAGAGTGAAGTCTCTATTTCCCACAGTTCTGTAGAAGTCCCACAATCCAAACCCACCAGCATTCAAAGTAAGATTCCCTGGGGATTCCTAAACTCTTTGCCAATCCCCAGGCTGAGAAGCTTGATGTGGGACTTAGAACTTTCAGATCAGTGTAAGAACTTCTTTGGAATTATTGTTCTCCAACTTGTGGGTTATCCACCTGGTAGCTATGAGATTTGATTTTATCATGATTGTGTCCCTCCTATCATACAGTTTCAGCGTCTCCTTTATCCTTGAGTATAGGGTATCTTTATTTGGTGGGTTCCACTGTCCTCCTGTCAATGGTTATTCAACAGTTAGTTGAGATTTTGGTGATTTCACAGAAGATGAGTACACATTCTTCTACACCAACATTTTGAATCAATCTCCTTAGGAGAGTTTAGTCTCTCTTCAGTCTTGGGTTCTTGAAATTTACCTACCCATTTATGCAATTATAATGTATCTAACATTTATGGTTATAAGTAAAAGGAATAAAACAGTGAAGAACTCGCTAGACAAGAATTTGAGCAAACTCCAGGAGATGGTGAAGGACAGGGAAGCCTGGGGTGCTGCAGTCCATGAGGTCACAAAGAGTTGGACATAACTGAGCAACTGAACAACAACAACCACTATTTATGGTTCTAAGTACCAGTAATAAAACAGTGTAAAAAAGTAAATGCACTTTTTTAAAATTATGTTTTGTCTTTTGCTATCATACCCTAGCTGCATCCTCCTGCATATTTCTTATTAATACTTAAGAATTCTGCTTAGGTATCATATTTTCTGGAAAACTATCTTGATTCCCCAAGACTGAAAGATGTTCTTTCCCTACACTTCCATAATACTCTCTCTTTAGTTCTTTGGTTACATTTTTATCTTGGACAGTCACTGGCTATTTTCTTATCCAGATTCTCCCTTTCTCTCACTGTCCTACAAGCAATCACTGTGACATACATCATAGTGTTTCCATTGCCTAAAATGTGCTTGAAACAATCAGATACCATAAATATTTACAAATTAAATTAATGTGGATTAATACAGGGGTGGTGTGCCTACTTATAGATACCAATGCAGGGTAATTAAGCCCTACAGTCCATGGGGTTGCAAAGAGTCGGACACAATGGACACTTTCACTTTCACTATAGTAGTTACAAAGTGTAGTGAGAGCATGAAGGAGGGGCAATTAAGTGGGATTTGGGGAGGGATTGTCCTCTAGAGAAAGAGATGACATCTCCTTGTCTGCAACTGAAGGGCAAAGGGTATATGGTCCCCGTGTTTCCTGACTGCTCTGTTTGAACCTTACAAAAACTTAAGTAATATTTTCTTGTTTATCTTTATCCCCAAAAATATCACAGAATGTCCTACTCTGAAAGACAGATGAGAACAGAATGTCTCTCAATTTCAAGTTAATCATTGTTTTACTGTGAACTGAATCAATAGGTAGATAAATATTCCACACGAAGAGCTAAATGACTGGAAGATAGAATCTTATCAACAGTCACTTTTGTCAAACCATCCCAACTTCACACTCTGGCATGATTCCTATTGTGGAAGGGGAAAGATACCAACTTGGAACAATGATCAAGAGTGATATAGACTGAAATGAAACTGGTTTTCATAATCTGTCATCAAGACAGGTAACTAAAGATAGTGATTAGAAAGTCACATTAAAATAGTGGAAGAATGACATCTACTGGTTGAGAGAACACGACCTCCTGAGCAGTTGGTATTGGTTTCTACCTTTAAAGTTTAAATGTTTCCCTTTCTTCTTACACAGAAAACTTCATTTAACAATGAAGGGAATTATCTACATGCAAAGGGGATGAATGGACGTATTATCTGTACAGGTATAATAATAATGAAAGAAAATTAATCCTCAACTGCCTAGCACTGCAATTGGAAATATTTTACAAATGCTTTTAAATGACTTTGACTTTATTTCTGTATGTTATGTAAGCAGCATTTCATAACCATCTCTGGTACAAAATTAAAAGTCATCTTTCTTATTAATAAAATATAGACATTTGGCTGAAAGTTTAAAAAAAATAATTTATTGTAGTTATCACAGATGCTTCTGCAGTAAAAAAAAAAAATTATTTGTGATCTGAAAAATAACTATCAGGAGAAAATGTGTGTGCCCTCAGGTTTAGTGATGAGTTCTTAGGCAGAGCACTAAGGCATAATCCCTGAAAAGTATTTGATAAGTTGGGCTTCATTAAAATTAAACACTGTTCTGTTAAAGACACTGCTCAGTTCAGTTCAGTCACTCAGTCATGTCCGACTATTTGCGACCCCGTGAATTCGCAGCACACCAGGCCTCCCTGTCCATCACCAACTCCCAGAGTTACTCAGACCCACGCCCATCAAATCAGTAATGCCATCCAGCCATCTCATCCTCAGTTGTCCCTTTCTCCTCCTGCCCCTAATCCCTTCCAGCATCAGAGTCCTTTCCAATGAGTCAACTCTTCGCATGAGGTGGCCAAAGTACTGGAGTTTCAGCTTCAGCATCATTCCTTCCAAAGAAATCCCAGGGCTGATCTCCTTCAGAATGGACTGGTTGGATC
>SJYA01001042.1:0-61931 GCA_006410615.1 Neotragus moschatus | reverse complement strand
GCATTTCTCATGATGTATTCTGCATATAAGTTAAATAATCAGGGTGACAATATACAGCCTTGACGTACTCCTTTTCCTATTTGGAACCAGTCTGTTGTTCCATGTCCAGTTCTAACTGTTGCTTCCTGACCTACATACAGATCTCTAAAGAGGTAGGTCAGGTGGTCTGGTATTCCCATCTCTTTCAGAATTTTCCACAGTTTCTTGTGATCCACACAGTCAAAGGCTTTGGCATAGTCAACAAAGCAGAAATAGATGTATTTCTGGAACTCTCTTGCTTTTCCATGATCCAGAGGATGTTGGCAATTTGATCTCTGATTCCTCTGCCTTTTCTAAAACCAGCTTGAACAACTGGAAGTTCACAGTTCACGTACTGCTGAAGCCTGGCTTGAGAGACTATAAAGACAAGCCACAAACTGAGAAAATATTTGAAAATCAAATATCTGATAAAGGGATTTTATCTAAAACATGCGTAAAAATCTTAAAACTCAACAATAAAACACATTTTAAATAGCCAAGACAATTTGAAAATAGCTAAAATTTCTGAACAGACATCTCTTNTCACAGTTCACGTACTGCTGAAGCCTGGCTTGAGAGACTATAAAGACAAGCCACAAACTGAGAAAATATTTGAAAATCAAATATCTGATAAAGGGATTTTATCTAAAACATGCGTAAAAATCTTAAAACTCAACAATAAAACACATTTTAAATAGCCAAGACAATTTGAAAATAGCTAAAATTTCTGAACAGACATCTCTTCTCTTCTTAATATCTTCTGCTTCTGTTAGGTCCATACCATTTTTGTCGTTTATCAAGCCCATCTTTGCATGAAATATTCCCTCAGTATCTCTAACTTTCTTGAAGAGATCTCTAGTGAATCTCGTATACATGTTGTTAAATGAAACAAGTCCATCTGAAATGGCTACGTTCTGTACATTTCCATTTGTATGGCATCCTGGAAAAAGCAAAACTATACAGATGATGAAAAAGATCAGTATTTGACAGTTATTTCAGTAGATGAAGGAAGGATTTTTTTTAGGTCTGTGAAATTATTCTGTATAGCAATGTAATGTTAGATACATGATGCTATATATTCATCAATATTCATACATTCTTACAACACAAAAAATATTAACCTTAAAATATACAAATAGAACAATCAGCTAGGAGATTGAAGAGCCCAAGATGCAATGCAGACACTGGCAAAAGTATCTAACTGTGTAGAAGGAAAAGTGCTACCCTGAGTAACATGCAAAACAATGCTGGGCTATAAGACTGAAGACCAAAAGAACTGTAGGTCAGCTCTCTATGCACAGTATTTGCTAACGTGGTTTCCCAGAGGGATATGGGTTAGGAATTCTAAAATCACAGGATATGTGTACTGGGATTGAACAAATAAGTAAGTGGATACCAGATGGTAGAAGCCAGGTTTCTCACTGTTGGAGTGAAAGATTACAGATAAGTAAGTGAGAACCTATATACAGGTCAGGAAGTAATAGTTAGAACTGGACATGGAACAACAGACTGGTTCCAAATAGGAAAAGGAGGACGTCAAGGCTGTATATTGTCACCCTGCTTATTTAACTTCTATGCAGAATACATCATGAGAAACGCTGGGCTAGACGAAGCACAATCTGCAATCAAGAGTGCCGGCAGAAATATCAATAACCTCAGATATGCAGATGACACCACCCTTATGGCAGAAAGTGAAGAGGAACTAAAAAGCCTCTTTATCAAAGTGAAAGAGGGGAGTGAAAAAGTTAGCTTAAAGCTCAACATTCAGAAAACTAAGATCATGGCATCTGGTCCCATCACTTCATGGGAAATGGATGGGGAAATAGTGGAAACAGTGTCAGACTTTATTTTTCTGGGCTCCAAAATCACTGCAGATGGTGACTGCAGCTATGAAATTAAAAGACGCTTACTCCTTGGAAGGAAAGTTATGACCAAACTAGATAGCATATTGAAAAGCAGAGACATTACTTTGCCAACAAAGGTCCATCTCGTCAAGGCTATGGTTTTTCCAGTGGTCATGTATGGATGTGAGAGTTGGACTGTGAAGAAAGCTGAGCACCAAAGAATGAATGCTTTTGAACTGTGATGTTGGAGACGACTCTTGAGAGTCCCTTGGACTATAACGAAATCCAACCAGTCCATCCTAAAGGAGATCAGCCCTGGGTGTTCATTGGAAAGACTGATGCTGAGGCTGAAACTCCAATACTTCAGCCACTTCCTGCGAAGAGTTGATTCATTGGAAAAGACCCTGATGCTGGGAGGGATTGGGGGCAGGAGGAGAAGGGGATGACAGAGGCTGAGATGGCTGGATGGCATCACTGACTCAGTGGACATGAGTTTGGGTGGACTCTGGGAGTTGATGATGGACAGGAGGCCTGGTGTGCTGCGATTCATGGGGTCACAAAGAGTCGGACAT
Organism: Neotragus moschatus; assembly: GCA_006410615.1. Lineage (NCBI taxonomy): Eukaryota > Metazoa > Chordata > Mammalia > Artiodactyla > Bovidae > Neotragus > Neotragus moschatus. Next base: position 59,497 of record SJYA01001042.1, on the reverse strand, counting down.
GACTGAGTGACTAAACTCAACTGAACTGAAGGGAGGAAGACTAGAGTAATCCATGTGGTACTGGATAAATGTCAGAAACATTAGCATAAATTCATGTTTAGCTTAACATTGATACAGATGGACAGTGCATTGTATATAATTATATATATATATATATACACACAGAGACATATATATACATACATAGACACATATATATATAAACCTATGAATGCACAGTTATGTAATTTTATATAAAATATATTAAAATTTTATATATATATATATATATATATATATACACAGATTGGTATTCACACATATATTTCCTACCTCTATTTTCTGAAAACGCCTAGAGGCAATGACATTCCACAGCAAAAAGGTCCTTTAGGCCATAAATTCCACATTATTTAGCATTATCATTTCACTGCATCCATTTAGTCATGTGCGTTTCACAATCTGCCCCTGACTTCAAGACTATATAAAGAGGATCCATGTCTCTTCTAAATAGCTGCTCCAGTAGGATAGTAAAAGCCATCATACATAATTGTAACCAAGGGGGAAATTCCCTATGCCATTAAGGTTAACAAGTTAAGAGTTACATATACTATTCATCTATTGAGTCCTTCACACAATTTAATGAGTGTCGGTAAAGCCTCTGTCTACAATGCAGGAGACCTGGATTTGATCCCTGGGTCGGGAAGATCCCCTGGAGAAGGAAATGGCAATCCACTCCAGTACTATTGCCTGGAAAATCCCATGGACAGAGGAACCTGGTAGGCTACAGTCCATGGGGTCGCAAAAAGTCAGACGTGACTGAGTGACTTCACTTTCACTTTCATACATTGTGGTAACTTTAGTAAGTTCTGGAGATACACAAAAGAACCAAAGAGTAAAACCTCTGTTATCATGAACATTAGGCTAGTGACAAGAGACAAAAAAGTCAATACAAGTAAAATGTAATAAGACTAAGAATATTAAAAATGTAACAAATGTTACACAGCACATAAATCCGGGTGATGTGCTGATTTATGATAGAAATAATAGATTAAAAGAATCTGGGTAAAGGGTCTGGGTTAAGTCTACTTTAGAATAGGAAAATTCTCCCCCAGAGTACATTTGAATCTGAAGTTGAAGGAGTTAAAAGATGAACAAACATATATTCTCTTATTAACGTGTGAAAAAGTCTAGGAGAGAGCTTAACAGAAAGAAGGAAAAGTAGATCCAAAACATATATACATATTCAAAGAACAGAGAGGATGAATGGAACTAGAAGAGTGAAATTAGTCAGAAAAATAAAATAAAATAAAAGTGTTGCTTAGTAATGCAGATACGTGGAATCTAGAAAAATGGCACAGATGAACCAGGGCAAAAACAGAGACACAAATGTAGAAAAAGGACCTGTGGATATAAAGCAGGAGGGGAGGGTGGGATGGATTGGGAGCCTGGACTTGACATGTATACACTATCATGTGTAAACTAAATAGCTAGTGGCAAGCTGCTGTATCATACAAGGAACTCATCTCAGTGCTCTGTGATGACCTAGAGGGGTGGGATGGAAAGTGAATGGTAGGCTCCAGAGGAAGGGATGTAAATATGCATATAACTGATTCATGCTGTTGTACAGCAGATACTAACACAACACTGTAAAGCAATTATACTCCAATAAAAACTAATTAATTAAGACAACAACAGAAACAACAGAGAGGAGCCTGTATGGTTGGGGCGTATAGCTTTGGAAAGAGAGCCAAAGTGGCCTCAAACTGTAACTGCATGGGGAGGACAGTGCAAGGCTCTGCAGATTGTGGTAAAAGGAAGCACTGGAGTATTTTGAAACAGGATGATTTGGCATACATTGGGCTTCCCTGGTGGCTCAAACAGTAAAGAATCTGCCTGCAATGCAGGAGACCCAGGTTCAATCCCTAGGTTGGGAAGATCCCCTGGAAAAGGGAATGGCAACCCACTCCAGTCAGTATTCTTGCCTGGAGAATTCCATGGACAGAGGAGCCTGGTAGGCTATATTCCATTGGTTTGCAAAGAAGTGTACATGACTAAGTGACTTTCGCTTTCACTTGTTAAAATATTACAGCTCTGGCTGCTCTGTGTAAAATGAATTGTGTCAGATTACAACTGGAAGCAAATAGACCAATTAGGATGCTTACTTTAATAGACTAGAGGTAACTACCCAAAGTTTGACCAGCACTGTTCTCCCCCAAAGCAGCCCCTGGTTTATATTAACCCTCTACTAAAGAGATACCACAAATAACTTTTTTGAGGAGAAGCTCTCAATTCTTCATTTCCCCTAGTTAACCTTCTAGAAAAACCAATCCAAATTCATCTCAGCTCTACCAACACTGTATTTTGGCAGATGTCAATGATAAGACATGTAGGAACAGACCCCTTCCCACAAGATCTCGCAGTCTAATACAGGAGATGAAATGGGTAAATAAAATCAGAGAATCAGCCATTTGCTTCATGAAACAAAATTTCCATTTGTTTCTCTAAAATCTCCCTCCTTCAACTTCAAAGGATGTTTCTAGGACTGGATAGTCAAGTTTAACAGTTATGATTTTTGTGTCGCCTTTCTAAACCCTACCCACCTTTTTTCTTTCTTATGTGAAAACCTATTTTTACCTCCATTCCAAAGAGAATTGAGGCTTCCTATGGCATTGATATATACTCTTAGGAGATCATAGCTGAAGGCAAGGATGAAATCTAGGCAGGCTGTTTTTCTTTTTTTTAACATATAAAAGCTTCAGATGAAAAGCAAAAGGCTCAGAGATTATATGTATTTTCACAGCTAGGAGAAAGATGTGATGGAAACAAATTAATTTGAGCAGATATCTTGCTTTAAACATTTCAGAGCAATTTCATCACAGGCTAAAGTGGAATTATCCATATGCTGGAGATATTATAATCAACTTAATCATTTAATTTTAACCTTTCCAGCACTTGTTTTCTTCTCATAAATAATACTTAAGGACACCAATTCAAATCAATATTACCACACTCACCTAAATAAATCTAAGTAAAGTATCATTGCACTCCAACTAATCTCTGCTTTCTCGCATTTATTCTACATGTTTCAAGTATTAGAATGGCATTTCTTTAATACTGATTTTCTTCACAAACCAACTGGGAAAAATAAGGCAGGTTTTTTTTTTTTTTTAATCATGCAGAATAAAAACATGTATAACAAATTATTGAGCATGGTTAGAAAAAGGTAGTCATGACCCACTCATAATCATACCTGCAAAATTTGACTAATGGGAAATGACAGAAATCCTTTTAAGCAGCAGTATATTCATCTAAAAAAACTTTCTTTAATTAAAATATGTAAAAAGGAAATGGATGAGATGACTAATTGGAAAAGCTAACAATATACCACAATAGATTTAGAATCTAAATTTCAAGCAAAAAGAGGAAAATTTAAGATACAAAATTTTTAGTAACATGGAAGGTAAATATAAGCTTCTCCCATCATAAAGGTATGAGGGTCTTTCTGATCTCAGTTTGCTGAGGGAGTAGATTTCATGGATTGGTTTGAATCTAACATATAACAAGACCCTTGAAAAAATTAAAGGCATTTCCACATCAAGAGGAAAAGAGAGGAAGACAGCGTTGATGCCTGAGAGCCACAAATAATACAAGATCCAGTGGGAGGCAATGTCAATTCCAGGACAAATATAAGAAAACCAAGCATTAAGCTCAACAAGACAAAGTTATAGAACCAGAGTTTCCCTTTATGAAAATTACAGTGGACCTAGGGTATTACAAGTTCCTGAAAACCAGAAGAACAAATCCTCTCTGAAAATAAAAATTGTCCCTCATTTACACACTTGGAATTCTCACATATTAAACTCAATACATAACCTAACATTAAAAAATAATGTACAAGTAAACAAAAGTCTTTGCATGAGATTGAGATCAAAGCCAAAAAATAGAAGAGGCACATGCTCCCAGTATTTACGATTTTAGAACTGCCAAACTAAATATATAATCAATAATATGGAAACAAATTTTAGAAAATAAAATAACAAGCAATAGGAGATTATTAAGAATGGCCAGTCATATCTAAAAAAATTCAAAAGACATTTCTATCACTTAAATAGTTATTGAAATAAATAAACAACAAAAACAATCAGCAGACAAAGAATAGACTAGAAACCAACTAGAGAAAATTATTACACAAAATATTATCACAATAAACTGATCAAAATAAAGCATTGTGAGACAAGGTAGGAAATATGAAAGATTTGTTAAGAGAATATATAGGACAAAATAAGATTGAACATATACAATCCATCAAGAAAGAATAGAGAGTAGAGGGGAAGATATGTTGAAAAATAATGGCTAGGAACTTTTTAGAACTGAAGAAAGACATAAAAGTAAATTATATACTGAGAAATATAAGTTAAATGAAACCCCAAATTAGTCCTACTGATACTAAAGGGCACCAAAAAAAAAAAAATTCTATTAAACTTAAGCAGAAAAAAAAGATTAACTGAACAGGATCAAAAGTAGAGTAACAGCAGAATTTTAAGGAGCAAAAATGAAAACAAGAATACAATGGCATATGTCCAAACAGCTGAGGAGGGTAAGGAATGGGGAAGTCATCTTAAAACTTTATTTCCCACAAAATTAGCTTTCAAGTACAAGGGTAAAATAAAAACGTTTTTGGATAAACAAAAAATGTGTTCAGTTTTACAGAACTTCACTGCATAAATTTCTATTAGTATTCTTTAAAAAGAAGGAAATGATCCAAGAAGAAAGTCTGTGATGGTAGAAGGAAAATGAGAATAAAAATATCCATGAATACATCTGGCTACCGAAACTAGCTATTTTCAAATAGGACTGTCATAATAATTAGTGACTATGCTATTAGCATTCTGCAGTAAGGCCAACAATACTAAATAACTATAAAGAGAAATGACAAGATCACTTTCTATGCATGTTGATAAATGAAGCATTTCAGTTAATATTTTATTTTAGTATTATGCACATCACACTGTCAGAATCCCATTTTCCTCCAAAACATTTACTTTTATCTCTCTAAGCATAAAAGCTATTTATGTTATCACTTGGAAAATATTTAAGGACCATATATTTTTAAAATTATGCATAATCTCATTACACCAAAAAGAAAGGATATCAGCATATTAACATTTTAAAGGATACCAATCTTAAAATTTTCATTTTATGTCTTAACATATTTGAAGAATAAAATTGTGGCTATTACAAATGCTATTTTTCATCTATTTTATATTGCTTTTTATTCAAAATATGTTTACAGTCCTAAATTTTTTCCAAATCAATGTCATGCTTCCTGGTCTCTAAGGCCACTTAGCATTCCAGCACTCAATGTAACACAATCAAGACTTCAGGGTCCAATACTTGGGCTGTTTCTGAGGTTCACTATCAAAAGTGATGTTGAAATTCCTTAAATATGGTGGTCTTTCTGGCCATGTGAACTACATTTCCTTTGGTTATATCTTCTCCAAAATGGCATAAGTCTTATAACTGGCTCAATTCTAAATGTGGGTATTTTTGCTTTTTTTTTTTTTTTTTAGTAACTAACATATACTGGTTCATCCCACATATTTCTAATGAAAGACGCTTATGTATGTATATATATAGTAGGACATGTTATTAATATATGACACATTTACTGAAATATACTTCACATATCATAAACTTCACCCTTTTAAAGTTCACAATTTTGGGGTTTTAGTATATTTCACAAAGTTGTACAACCATTCAGTTCAGTTCAGTTCAGTTCAGTTGCTCAGTCGTGTCTGACTCTTTGCGACCCCATGAATCGCNAGACCGCAAAAGAGACACAGATGTATAGGACAGCCTTTTGGACTCTGAGGGAGAGGGTGGGACGATTTGGGAGAAGGGCACTGAAACATGTATTCTATCATGTAAGAAACGAATCGCCAGTCTATGTTCGATACAGGATACAGGATGCTTGGGGCTGGTGCATGAGGATTATCCAGAGAGATGATATGGGGTGGGAGTTGGGAGGGGGTTCAGGATTGGGAACTCACATATACCTATGGTGGATTCATGTCAATGTATGGCAAAACCAATACAGTATTGTCAAATAAAATAAAATAAAAATAATTTTTTTAAGAAAAATATGATATTTTCCATTAACCATAATTATCTGAGGCTTAAACAAGACTTAATGTTGAGAAATCAAATATTAACTCATTAGGAGAAAACAGTAGGTCACTTTCAAATTCACTATTCATGAATGTTGGACTTCATTAGCTAAAACAGAAAAAGCACAAATGCAGAAACCACATAATTTACAGAAAGGTTACCTGAATGATGCCAAATATTCTCCAAATACAAATAAAAGCTTGATTAACGGTTTAACAGCCAATGAAGCTCATTTAAATTCACTTAGGGAAAAATGTAATTTTCAAACTAAACTAACAGAAGTCTCACTGTACCTTGGATTAAATTAATTTATTAACTTCATTGTTAAAATTCATGATTGCTTAACATTTAAAATGTATTTACTGTTAAAAACAAGTTTGTTCTATTATTTTAATTATTCATTAATCAAATACTTTAAAAAAATCTAAATCATGTCTATCAATTGTTGTGTCAGTTTATTTGGAAATTGTCCTAATTCCTACAGACATATTAATACATACATCCTATCGACATGCGTTTCATACACATATAGACACACATACACATAATTTATTATGCATATACATATCATATATTTCCTGCATGTACATATATATATGTACTTTACTACTATCTTAAATTTTCAACAAGTGCATATATCATAAGGATGGGGAAGACAGGTGTGCTGTAGTTGATGGGGTTGCAAAGACTCAATTTAGTGACTGAACAACAACAACAAATAAATCAGAGCTCTCAAATTACATCTGAGGATCCAAAGTACTGTATTTGCTACGAAATCTCTAAGTATTCCACTTTCTAACAAAATGAAATGCATGTGGACATAGAAGTTATCTTTTTTGAAAGAAATAGTAAATGTATCAGCACAAGCTATAGAGATCTATTAACACCTTAGAAAATAGTGAAGAATTTAAAGAGAAATAACTATGAATATTCAACCTACTTTTTAAAGATTCAGCAAGTGAATGATACAAAGCAAATATGTCAGAATATTTGTTTAACCATCACAGTAACTAAACAGTCCATGGAATTCTCTAGGCCAGAATACTGGAGTAGGTAGGTTTTCCCTTCTCCAGGGGATCTTCCCAACCCAGGGATCAAATCCAGGTTTCCTGCATTGCAGGCAGATTCTTTACCAGCTGAGTTACAGGGGAAGCCCAAGAATATTGGAGTGGGTAGCCTATCCCTTTTCCAGTGGATCTCCCCAACCCAGGATTCAAACCAGGGTCTCCTGCATCGCAGGTGGCTTCTTTACCAACTAAGCTATCAGGGAAGCCCTTAACAAATAACAACCATCACTAACTCTAGATTTTATTGTACATGTGATCACTTAATATTCTTCCAACTATTCTGTATATTTGAAAATTCTGGTAACATATTTGGGGACAGATAATAGCAGATGGTCAAAAATAGCAAAATAATGGTTGATATCTTTCAGAAACGCCCAGCCTACAAAATGCCATTGAGTGTTACCCATAAGTGCAAGTGTGTGCGTCCTCTCTCTTGTCTGAGTCTTTGTGACCCCAGGGATTGCAGCCCTCCAGGCTCCTCTGTTCAAGAAATTTCCCAGGCAATAATAGTGGAGTCGGTTGCCATTTCCTTCTCCAGGGGATTTTCCTGACCCATGAATTGAGCCTGTGTCTCCTGCAGCAGCAGGTGGGTTCTTCACCACTGCAGCCACCTGGGAAGTGAATATAGACCAGTGTATTCTAAATTTAGAGGTTGACCACAATTAATGGATGAGTACCTCCTTCAAACAACTATTTTTATCATCGTGCTGAAACATCAGAATGATGATACCTACAGGAGAGGTATATGTCAATAAAAAAATGGCTATCCACAGGCATTCCAGGGTCATATTATTATTGGAAACCCAAGCAGACTGAAAATCTGGTGAGTGTTATGCAAAATAGAACAGCAAAATGAGTAAAGAAGTTTGAAGAACATATATTGTAACCATTAGCCAAAGAGTTGAGTAAACATGCTGCTACTAATAAAGCTTTCTCATCCCGTTGAATTCATTCTAATCAATAGAACCTCAGGACCAAACTCTAGAAAATAAAGTACATAAATCCCTCAGCACATAATGTGTATGTAAGCCATGTTGGGCCAGATGATCATTTTAAATAGTGACCTTAATTCCCACTTCCAAATGTAAAAGGGAGAAATTCCACCCAGATCTGCTCCTAAGGGAAACTGGAGAAAAGCATTTTGAAAATATCACTTAAATTCTCATGAAAAAGGTTCACAGCATCAGTAATCAACTAGGAAATGTAAGCCAAAACCACAAGATATCACCTCATACCTATCAGAATGGCTATCAAAAAGGTAAGAGATAACAAGGATTAGCAAGGATGTGGAGAAAAGGGGAACTTCTGCACTGTTGGTGGGAATGTAAATAGGTACATCCACTATGGANCTAGGAAATGTAAGCCAAAACCACAAGATATCACCTCATACCTATCAGAATGGCTATCAAAAAGGTAAGAGATAACAAGGATTAGCAAGGATGTGGAGAAAAGGGGAACTTCTGCACTGTTGGTGGGAATGTAAATAGGTACATCCACTATGGAAAAGAGGCAGGTTAGGTGGTCTGGTATTCCCATCTCTTTCAGAATTTTCCACAGTTTATTGTGATCCACACAGTCAAAGACTTTGGCATAGTCAATAAAGCAGAAATATATGTTTTCCTGGAACTAACTTGCCTTTTCTATGATCCAGTGGATGTTGGCAATTTGATCTCTGGTTCCTCTGCCTTTTCCAAAACCAGCTTGAACATCTGGAAGTTCACAGTTCACGTATTGGTGAAGTCTGGCTTGGAGAATTTTGAGCACTACTTTACTAGCATGTGAGATGAGTACAACTGTGCAGTAGTTTGAGGATTCTTTGGCCTTGCCTTTCTTTGGAGTTGGAATGAAAATTGACTTTTTCCAGTCCTGTGGCCACTGCTAAATTTTCCAAAGTTGCTGGCATATTGACTGCAGCACTTTCACAGCATCATCTTTTAAGATTTGAAATAGCTCAACTGGAATTCCATCACCTCCATTAGCTTTGTTCATAGTGATGCTTCCTAAGGTCACTTAACTTCACATTCCAGGATGTCTGGCTCTAGGTGAGTGATCATACCATCACAACTATTTGGGTTGTGAAGATCTTTTTTGTACAGTTCTTCTCTGTATTCTTGTCACTTGTTCTTAATATCTTCTGCTTCTGTTAGGTACATATTATTTCTGTCCTTTATTGTGCCCATCTTTGCATGAAATGTTCCTTGGTATCTCTAATTTTCTTGAAGAGATCTCTAGTCTTTCCTATCCTATTGTTTTCCTGTATTTCTTTGCATTAATCACTGAGGAATGCTTGCTTATGTCTCCTTGCTATTCTTTGGAATTCTGCATTCAGATGCTTATATCTTTCCTTTCCTCTTTTGCTTTTCACTTCTCTTCTTTTCATATCTACTTGTAAGACCTCCTCAGACGGCCAGTTTGCTTTTTTGCATTTCCTTTTTGGGGGGATGGTCTTGATTCTTGTCTCCTGTACAATGTCACAAACCTCCATCCATAGTTCATCAGGAACTCTATCTATCAGATCTAGTCCTTTAAATCTCTTTCTTACCTCCACTGTATAATTGTAAGGGATTTGATTTAGGTCATACCTGAATAGTCTAGTGGTTCCCCCTCCCTTTTTCAATTTAAGTCTGAATTTGGCAATAAGGAGTTGATAATCTGAGCCACTGTCAGCTCCCAGTCTTATTTTTGCTGACTGTATAGAGCTTCTCCATCTTGGGATACAAAGAATATAATCAATCTGATTTTGGTGTTGACCATCTGGTGAGACTACGTATATAGTCTTCCCTTGTGTTGATGGAAGAGGGTGTTTGCTATGAGCAGTGCATTCTCTTGGCAAAACTCTATTAGCCTTTGCCCTGCTTCATTCTTTACTCCAAAGCCAAATTTGCCTGTTACTCCAAGGGTTTCTTGACTTCCTACTTTTGCATTCCAGCCACCTATGATGAAAAGGACATCTTTTCTGGCTGTTAGTTCTAAAAGCTCTTGTAGGTCTTCATAGAAATGTTCAACTTCAGCTTCTTCAGCATTAGTGGCCAGGGCATACTTGGATTACCATGATATTGAATGGCTTGCCTTAGAAACAAACAGAGATCATTCTGTCATTTTTGAGATGCATCCAAGTACTGCATTTTGGACTCTTTTGTTGACTATGATGGCAACTCCATTTCTTCTAAGGGATTCATGCCCAAAGTAGTAGATATAATGGTCATCTGAGTCAAATTCACCCATTCCAATCCATTTTAGTTCACTGATTTCTAGAATGCCGATGTTCATTCTTGTCATCTCCTGATTGACTACTTCCAATTTGGCTTGATTCATGGACCTAACATTCCAGGTTCCTGTGCAATATTGCTCTTTACAGCATAGGACCTTGCTTCTATCACCAGTCCCATCTAACACTGGGTGTTGTTTTTGCTTCAGCTCAATCCCTTCATTCTTTCTGACCATGGAAAAACAGACTGGGTCCAAATAGGAAATGGAGTACATCAGGGTTGTATATTGTAACCCTGCTTATTTAATTTATATGCAGAGTACATCATGAGAAAAGCTGGGCTGGAAGAAGCACAAGCTGGAATAAAGATATCCAGGAGAAATATCAATAACCTCAGATATGCTGATAACACCACCCTTCTGGCAGAAAGTGAAGAAGAATTAAAGAGCCTCTTAATGAAAGTAAAAAAGGAGGGTGGAAAAGTTGGCTTAAAGCTCAACATTGAGAAAACTAAGTTCATGGCATCTGGTCCCATTACTTCATGGCAAATAGATGGGGAAACAGAGGCTGAGTATTTTTGGGGGGACTCCAAAATCACTGCAGATAGTGCCTGGAGCCATGAAATTAAAAGATACTTGCTCCTTGGAAGGAAAATTATGACAAACCTAGACAGCATATTACAAAGCAGAGACATTACTTTGTCAACAAAGGTCTGTCTAGTCAAGGCTATGGTTTTTCCAGTGGTCATGTATGGATGTGAGAGCTGGACTGTGAAGAAGGCTGAGTGCTGAAGAATTGATGCTTTTGAACTGTCATGTTGGAGAAGACTCTTGAGAGTCCTTTGGACTGCAAGGAGATCCAACCAGTCCATCCTAAAGGAGATCAGTCCTGGGTGTTCATTGGAAGGACTGATGTTGAAGCCGAAACTCCAATACTTTGGCCACCTGATGCAAAGAACTGACTCATTGGAAAAGACCTTGATGCTGGGAAAGATTGAGGGCAGGAGAAGAAGGGGATGACAGAGGATGAGATGGTTGGATGGTGTCACCAACTCAATGGACATGTTTGGGTGGACTCCGGGAGTTGGTGATGGACAGAGAGGCCTGGTGTGCTGTGCTTCATGGAGTTGCAAAGAGTTGGACACGGTTGAGCGACTGAACTCAACTCAACTATGAAAAACAGTATGCTGGTTCCTCAAAAAGAAATATAAAAATATAATTTCCATATGATCCCGCAACTTCACTTCTGGGTATTCATCCATAGTAAATGAAAATGCTAAGTCAAAAACATGTATATACCCCCATCATATTCACTTCAGCATTTTTATAATAGTTAAGATATGGAAACAACCTGAGTGTCCATCAAAAGATGAAGGGATATAAAATATTAATTATATATAAAACGAAATATTATTCAGCCATAAAAGAAGGAAATCTTGCTTTTGCAAGAAAAGGATTGACCTGCAGAATATTATGCTAAGTGAAATGTCAGACAGAAAAATAAAGTCTTGCTCATAGATGCAGAGAACATATTGATGGTTGCTAAATGCAGATGGTTTCCAGAGGAGGGGGTGGGTTGGTGAGGAGGTAATATGAGTAAAGAGTGTCAAAAAGTACAAACTCACAGTTATAAAATAAATAACAGGGTTATAACATACAGCATGTTGCCAGGAGTTAATAATAAGCACTGCATATTTGAAAGCTGTTAGGAGAGTAAATCTTAAAAGTGTTGATCACAAGGAAAAATATTTCTGTAACTACAAACTACATATGATGATGAATGGTAAATATACTTGCTATAGTGATCATTTCATAATGTATACAAATAACAAGCTATTATGCTGTATATTTGGAACTAATATGTTACATGCCAGTTATACTTCAATACAAAAATTCAAATTAGACAAATTTATAGAGACAGAAAATAAGTAAGTGGTTGCCTAGGGTGTTTATTGTCACTTACGGGTGTTGCTTATAGTGCCAGCAATTCATGAAGCACTAGGACAATTTTTACTGCAGTTTATATGCAATATCTCTGAAATGCCATGTTCTCTTAATATCAAATGTTCATCTTTTCTCTTCAAACCAAATTATCTGGTACCACTTTCTTTATAGATCTTATCACTGTGATTTTTAAAAATTTTCCTCCTCCCTGCTAAAACCACAATGAAAACAGAAAATTTATCTTTCCTGTTCATTGCTTCATCTTCAGTTACAATAACATAACTTGAGAGGCACTCAACAAATATACGTAGAATGAATAAACATTTGTTAATTTCCCAATTTCATTTATCTGTCTGAACTAAGAAATTCTGAACATATCTTGAATCTACAAACATTTATGAATATTTCTAATGACTAAAAAGCAATTGGAGAGAAGGGAGGGGCTAGGGAAGGATCAAGAAACTGCTGTTTTTCTCAAATCTTAGCTTTTTGAAAGATAGATATAATTGTTTCTTGAGAAAGCTAAAAACATACACTAATTATCTCTTTGGTTTAAAGAGTTCCATTAAGTGTACTGACCTCTGGAACATGTCAGACATAAGTAATTTTCCCAGGTAAGCAAAAATTCAAAGCTTCATCTAGATTTTCTATTTTATTTTATAATATTTAGTTTTGAGAAACCTGAGTTACATGGTTGCCATAGAAATGAGCACAATAGTGAATCATGAAGCTTTTAGAAGGGCGTTGCATACATGTAAGAAAGGGATATTTTTATTAGCTTTTTAAAATTGATAAATCTTAGAGAGGTACTACAAAAAGAGAAATGTTGATCATTATACCTCTCACCCAGGTTATGTTTTGTAAGTGTTATGAAAAAAATACATTGTTGCGATGAATCAAAGCAAATACAAGAACGCCTATATGCTGATTTATTATTTTATAAATGAGTATATCATAAATCATAAGCCCTTTGAACCAATATAACACCAATTCATTTACACATATATATGGGTTCTCCTGTACAATCTCAGCCTTGTAAGGCATGTTCCCTTTATTTTCTACTATAGCACTCAGCTCTTTCTTTAAAATCCAAGAAGCAATAAAAAAGACAAATTAATTAAACAGTGAACTATGAAAATGAACTCGTTTTATCTTTTAAAGCAACCTTTGCTTCTGTTGCCTTATGATGTGAAAAGAGACAAGTACAGATCTGTGAACTCAACAAAGCAACTGTAGTGGAAGACAAGGTATCAAACACTTTTAAGAGTACTGCATGAAATGTTTATTGACCAGAATTTGCAGAATGATAAAAGGCTCCAGGCTATCATCAGATATCCCACATGGAAAATGAACACCAAAGAACACCAGCAATCAGTTCAATTCAGTCGCTCAGTCGTGTCTGACTCTTTGGCACCCCATGGACTGCAGCACATTAACTTCCCTGTCCATCATCAACTCCTGGAGTTTACTCAAAATCATGTCCATTGAGTCAGTGGTGCCATCCAACCATCTCATCTTCTGTCATCCCCTTCTCCTCCCACTTTCAATCTTTCCCAGCATTAGGGTCTTTTCCAATGAGTCAGCTCTTTGCATCAGGTGGCCAAAGTATTGGAGTTTCAGCTTCAGCATCAGTCCTTCCAATGAATATTCAGGACTGATTTCCTTTAGGATGGACTGGTTGGATCTCCTTGCTGTCCAAGAGACTCTCAAGAGTCTTCTCCAACACCACAGTTCAAAAGCATCAGTTCTTCAGCACTCAGCTTTCTTTACGGTTCAACTCTCACATCCATACATAACTACTGGAAAAACCACAGCTTTGACTAGATGGACATTTGTTGGCAAAGTAACATCTCTGCTTTTTAATATGCTGTCTAGGTTGGTCATAGCTTTTCTTCCAAGAAGTAAGCATCTTTTAACTTCATGGCTGCAATCGCCATCTGTGGTGATTTTCAAGCCCCCCAAAATAAAGTCTAACACTGTTTCCATTGTTTCCCCTTCTATTTGTCATGACGTGATGGGAACAGATGCCATGATCTTTGTTTTCTGAATGAATGAAACAGCAATACCCTCATCTTTTTGTAATGTATTTTTAATTACATGTTTCTGCAATGGCACCGCACTCCAGTACTCTTGCCTGGAAAATTCCATGGATGGAGGAGCCTGGTAGGCTGTAGTCCATGGGGTCGCTAAGAGTCAGACACGACTGATCAACTTCCCTTTCACTTTTCATTTTCATGTATTGGAGAAGGAAATGGCAACCCACTCCACTGTTCTTGCCTGGAGAATCCCAGGGATGGAGGAGCCTGGTGGGCTTCCGTCTATGGGGTCACACAGAGTCGGACATGACTGAAGCGACTTAGCAGCAGCAGCAGCATTATTTTGGGCTTATATAGAAATTTTCCATGTCAAATTAAATAATTTTAAATTTGTCTCACTCAGTGTATATATAAAAGCTACAGTCAGTCAGTCAGTGGAGTGATTTCCCACCAGGATTAGAAAGATAGTAGATTGTGCTTTTGCTGTCGCTTCTAATTTCAAACTAACGTTTTATTTATTGCCTTTATGGCTATTGACTTTTTTGAAGATGATTATTATATCTATATAGTACTTATAAAGCATGTGTACTTTCCTTTTCTGTTTCAAAGCTAATTTTTAGAATTCTTTTGTGATTTAGGAAATGGATGTAACCATGAGGACTGGTAAAACAAGGTGAAATATAGCTGCCCTTTACTAGTTTCCCAGATACCAAGGTATATTTGCCAAAAGGCACACTTACCCTTAAGATGTTAAAGAGTATAAAATAAAACCTCATTTTCAATTTAAACTTTAAGTTCTGATACTGTGCTAAAAGTTCCTTCTTTGAGAAGTGATTTTTCTGCATGAAATATAGGAAGATTATAGAGTTATCATTAAGTTTCCTATAGTTATAACTCATTTAAACCTAAGGAGTCTCATTTACCCTCCCTAAAATATTATAAGATCAATAAATAATACAAAATATATTTGCCTGGTATGGAAGGTCAAGAAAAGTAATTTTCTTCTAGTGATACAGAGAGCTGTTAGGAGATGAATGTAATATTCAAAAGATTGGGCATGGATTTGAAGTTACCTGCCATGATAGAATAATCAATAGCTAACTGGGAAGACCTTCATTTGATCATTCATGCCTCATCACTCATGAACATTATTAAATATTCTCTTGGTTTCTCAGCAGGCTCTCTTTGAAGTTGCCACATGGAATATTTTCCTGCATGAAGAATTATAAGTCGCAAAAATGTGTTGCTGATGTGTAGCTACAGAGATCTAAAGTCTAGATCTGAAAAGAGATCTAAACTTGCATATAGCTCATCAATTGCTCACTGACCTTGGATCAAAAGATTATTTTATTAAATATCGTGTCTCCTGCTGAGAAGTCAGTTTTGCCAAATAGTCAACCATTCCTGTGGATCAGGTGATCATGTTGGACACAGGAAAACATTTAAACTATAATTGTTACAGTATATGTATCAGAATTTCATAGAGAAGCAAGTCATCTTTCTCCTCTGCACACTTTTTGTCAAAAGTCATTAAAATCACTTTCCTCAGGTATATGATATTTGCCAACAAAAATTTGAATAAAACCATTTGATGAGTCAAAATTAAAATTTAGAAACCCTGTGCCATTTGTGCTTTTTTTCAAAATTCAAAATAAGTAGCAAACATGAAGCAAAACACAAATGTTGGTTCACGAAGAGGAACTTGATGCAAAAACACAAAGGACATGTGGCCTAAAGGTTTCAAATTGTTTATGTATATCAAATTCCCAGACACGACAGAAAATTCTGTCGTTTCTGATGGAGAACAAACCCTTAGGAGTCAATTTTGACTAGTTTCATGCTCCTCTATGGGAAACACACATTCATTCATTTGAAAATATCTGAATGACCCATTCTAAGAGTAACAGCAAGATGAAGTATACACTGAGAATTTTTCCACAATCCCTCAGTAATAGCAAATCTTTCACTCTCAGAAGTGTTTCATAGTCCTAGTCAAAACCCATTTATTAGAATTTATGGGCTAAAATATGCAAAAGGAGCTGAGAACACAAGGATAAATAAGCCACATTCCTTAATTTCACACAGTGGGGAAGCCAGGCACATATACAAATCAAACAGTCCTGTACCACAACCATGCTCAGAGGAAGATGCCTGATCTACCTGGGAATGCCCAGAGAATGTCTCTAGAAAAAGTGATATTTCAACCTGTCTTGAGGAATAAGCTTTCAACACTGAGAAAATATAAGAAGACAATCTATGGAAAGAGCACAGACTGGAAAAAGGACTGGAGTTCTAAAACTCAGAGAACTGTGAAAAGTTCAGTGTTATAGGAGCAAAGAACACAAAACATGAGGCAGTGAATAGAGCTAAAGGTAAATTTGTTAGAAAATTTTGATATTTTTTTAAATTGATAACACAAGAAATAGCAGTTCAAACAGTTACGATAGAGAAAACTTTCAGGGGACTAATCAATAAACATTAGAATTGATTACATTGGGAAATGAGGGAAAGGCAGAAGTTAAGAATGCCACTAGCCTTTCCTGCAGAGATTTAAAGTCAATAGTAATGTCATTAACCAAGACAGGAAATAAAAGTAAGGCCCTAATATTAAGAAAGTGAATTCTATTTTGGACATTTCAAGTTTGAGTTTCCTAAGAAACACTTTTTGGAAATGCAAAGATTCTGTAACAAATACAGAAGAGGATCTCAGGAGAAAGATCAGGTCCAGAAGACATGAAGTTGGAAGTAAATTGCTCTAGATGGTACATGAAATCTTGAGAGCAAAGGTTAGCACCCCAGGAGAAGAGAAAAAAAAAAAAAGGCAGAGAATCAGGATAAACTCTCAGAGAATGTCAAAGTCTAATAAGTGAAGGAAAGTGAGAGAGGGTCAAATTTTAGAGGAAATCTAAGGGTACAGAAGTGGGAGAGTGGCTAATGGTGAGGTAGAACAATTTTCTGGAAGCCAAGACACGATTATATCAAGGAAGAAAGGAAGAAGGACATGGTCAGGAAAAACTGAAGCAAGGTCTAAGGACAAACTAAAATAGGTCATAGGTTTAGCAACTAGAAAAGCCCCTGGACTTTGCAAGAAGACTTTCTGAGTAAAAATGCAAGCCATAGTATACAAAATACAAGTAGAAATACAAGCCAGGTGTCAGCTGGCTAAAGAGTAGGAATGAGGTGATGATTTGGGAAGAATAATTATATGTTGTTTGACCTAGAAATTCCAGAGGGATGGAAGAGAATGACATCGTAGAGGCAGCTAAAAGCAATGATAAGCATAAGGGCAGGTTTTTTGTCAATGCTTCATTTTATTTTTGTTCAGAGATGGAGGAGCAAATAGTGTGCTTTTAACACAAGGGCTCTTAAATAAAGTGGATGCACAGAGAGGCAAAAACTAATGCATAAAATCCTAAAGAATTTTGCACTAGATAAGAGGCCTAATTTTAATGTAAAAGGTAAAATGCACTGCTTACTCTCAGATAAGACTGCTATAATGATACATGGACATTTTTAGCTATATTAAGAAACTGAACGAAGAAAAGTGATAAATCTTGAAAGCAAATAGATTTTATTTTCTTTGGACTGCACGCTTCCCATCTTCTGAAAGGTGTACATCAAAAGGGGAAGATTCTACAAATTATATTGTAGTTATAATAGTTTTGTTAGCCTAGTAATTAGAAACATGGAAATAAAGTGATTGTGAAATCTATCACACTGAAAAACACACAAAGTGACAAAAGCTGAGGGTCAATATCAATAAAACATGGGTCATTTTCTACACCAGATGAGTGTTACCTTCCCACCACACATACACACACATGCACTTAACTCATTTCTTACCAATTGCTCAGCAAAACCAATGTGTCTGGGTTAAGAATTCAGAACACAGCCTCTCAAACCAGAAATACAATTCGGTTGATTAAGACCATCAAGCATCCTGATGCATTTGTATTGCATCACATGATTCTTAAAATAATGGACATATTTAACTAAGAATTCCTTGCTATTGGCCAGAGATTTGAATATGGATTTAATGGCCTTTTAAAAAATATTGTCCCCTCATCCATTTTTATTGTTCTACCTTAAGAAGCAAATCTAGAAAACTAGGCCATTCAAACTTCGTTCCTTCAAAATACAGTTAAATAACAAATATCAGGAAAAACTGTCCAAAACTTGGAAGCTCGTGAAAGATTACTGGGTCTCTTTAAGGAATATGCTCCATATTTTCCAGTATGCCCCCTGGGAATTATTTGATTCTATTAGCTGAACAGGGAGAAAGCAATGGCAACCCACTCCAAGGTTCTTGCCTGGAGAATCCCAAGGACGGGGGAGCCTGGTGGGCTGCCGTCTCTGGGGTTGCACAGTTGAACATGACTGAAGCAACTTAGCAGCAGCAGCAGCATTGGCCGAACAACTTTGCCTGACTTTTCATTGAGTGGGTTATTTTATAATAATCTCTCTCTAGTGGCAGAAGATAACTTGAAGAATTCTGACAGGAATGCAAATTATCCATTAAAATCCAAATGAATATCATCAAGTAGAGAATTAATTGTTTATGCCTTGTAAAATAGATCAACATAATGCTGTTTTATTGTCCTATATGATGTTATCCAGTTTTACATTGCTTAGCATTTTTCCATTCATTTTTACATTCTTGCATGTGCATGAACACAGATAGACTCACACACAAATCAGTTCTTCAATTTTTTTCCTAACTGGTTTTAATATCTTATTCGCTCCCTCACTAATTGGAGAATCAAATAAAAATTTTAATGTGTCCACTTTATATTTTTAAGAGAACCATGGATTTACCATTTTTGTAAACTGAGCTTTAGCACAGAAAAATTAAGTGAACTAGATAATTACATTTAAGAAATATCTGTCTAGAAGCTTGTCCTCCAGATCTTAATAGTCCTTATTGTATCAACCTCACAGCATTAATAATTTTAAAATCACAGTCTCCCATTTACACTACTTAAATACATTCATTTTTGTCAACCACAAATAAAGTAAAATACTTCTAATAAAATAAGAACTGTACATATTTGCATAGTAAAAGAACACCTATTTTATTGAGAAAGAAATGCTTCATATTATAATTACTATTAGCCAGAATGTTGAAGAGCATATCCTTAGACACTGTGGAGCTATTTTTGCAACAAACAACAAACCTGCATTTTGTCTAACAAGTTCCCTTGGGAATTAAGAGAAAAAATATGTTGAAATGGAGAAAAAAACGCAGGTGGAAAATTTCACCCTGACAACTATATGGTCAAACTTGATACTTCAGGGTAAACACTCACAAGATATTATTAAAGCCTTAAGTTTTCATGTAATGAAACAGAATAAATTACTCAACATTTTAATTATATCTGTAAAATAAAATTTTCATTTAAATGTGCTATTAGAAAACATAGGTATAAATCAACAAAATGAGAACCATGGTCCTTTTAAGAAAATAAGTATGGATTTACTGATCCTAACACACTGATGCCATGGAAATTACTTCTCTTATTAATTCTATTTACCTGAAAAATAAACCTTTGCATGACTCAGGGAATGCATTATTTTAACTACCAATAAGTGTTCCTTATCTAGTTAGTGATTCATATAAACAGACTTACCTCCAAAACAAAGAAAAAGCCATTTGTATAGTGACCACATCAAAAGAAGCAAATATACCAAGTCACACTATATTACTCTTAAAATACATGACTGGAATTTTCTAATTCAGTCTTGTGAGAGAAAATTCTAAGATCTACCTGCTCCATATTTTCTAAATCTTCAGATTTAGCCTCTAAATATATTTTAATATTTTACTATAGGTTAAATATTTGTCGTTATGAAAAAGGAATCAGAATACAATTGAAAATGATGCATAGCATCACATCACCCATAAAATCTACAATAGGAAAAGGTTAATTTTCATTCCAATTCCAAAGAAGGGCAATGGCAATGAATGTTCAAACTATGGTATAATTCTGCTCATTTCATGTTAGCCAGGTTATGCTCAATGTGAACTGATGTGCAAGCTGAGTTTAGAAAAGGCAGAAATCAAATTGCCAACATTTGTGGGATCATAGAAAAAGCAAGGGAATACCAGGAAAACACCTACTTGGCTTCATCGACCATGCTAACGCCTTTGACTATGTGGATCACAACAAACTGGAAAATTCTTAAAGAGATAGGAATACCAGACAACCTTACCTGAGTCTTAATAAATCTGTATGTGGCTCAAGAAGAAACAGTTAGAATCTTACATGGAACAACTGATTTGTTCAAAATGAGAAAGGATTACAACAAGGCTGTATATTGTCATGCTCTTTACTTAACTTCTACGCAGAGTACATCATGGGAAATGTTGAGCTGGATAAATCACAAGTTGGAATCAAGATTGCCAGAAGAGATATCAACAACCTCAGATATGCACATGATACCACTCTAATGGCAGAA
Organism: Neotragus moschatus; assembly: GCA_006410615.1. Taxonomy (NCBI): domain Eukaryota; kingdom Metazoa; phylum Chordata; class Mammalia; order Artiodactyla; family Bovidae; genus Neotragus; species Neotragus moschatus. Next base: position 38,640 of record SJYA01001042.1, on the reverse strand, counting down.
AGTGAAGAGGAATTAAAGAGCCTTTTAATGAGGATGAAATAGGGAGGGAAGAAGTTGGCTTGAAACTCAACATTCAAAAAACTAAGATCATGGGATCTGGTCCCATCACTTCATGCAAATAGAAGGGGAAAAAGTGGAAGCAGTAATATTTATTTTCTTGGACTCCAATATCACTGTGGACAGTGACACAACAATGAAATTAAAAGACGCCTACTTGGAAGGAAAGTTATGACAAACCTAGATGGCATATTAGAAAGCAGAGACATCACTTTGCTGACAAAAGTCCATATAGTCAAAGCCAAGGTTCTTCCAATAGTCTTGTATAGATGTGAGAGTTAGAGAACGCTGAGTGGCAAAGAACTGATATTTTTGATTTGTGGTGCTGGAGAAGACTCCTAAGAGTCCCGTGGACTGCAAGAAGATACAGCCAGTCAATCCTAAAGGAAATAAACCATGAATATTCATTGGAAGGACTGATGCTGAAGTTGAAGCTCTAATACTTTGGCTTCCTGATGTGAAGAGGTGACTCACTGGAGAAGACTCTAATGCTGGGAAAGATTGAAGGCAAAAGGAGAAGCAGGCAGCAGAGGATGAGATTATTAGATAGCCTCACCAACTCAATGGACAAGAGTTTGAGCAAACTCTGGCAGATCGTGAAGCACAGGAGGACCTGGCGTGTTGTAGTCCTTGGGGTTGTAAAGAGTCACACTATTTAGTGACTGAACAACAATAAACACACAAATATATTGTCAGTTATAATCTTCCCTCACACTTTGTACTCATTTTCTTTTTTTAAAATCTGATTGCTATGGATGGGACTTATAATACTATGTTAAAGAGAAGTAGTGAGAGTTGGCATCCTTGTATTTTTCCTGATTTTAGATAAAAGTCTTCTAGTTTTCCACTCTTGAGTAAGAAGTTAGCTATATGTTTGTCATAAAAGGCCTTTTTGATGTTGAGACATGTTCCCTGTATACCAACTTTGATGAGTTGTTGTTTATTTTTTTTAAACCATGGATAGATGCTGAATTCTGTCAAATGCTTTTTCTATGTCCTTTGAAATGATCATATGATTTTTATCCTTCCTCTTGTTAGTGTTGTGCATCACATTGATTGATTTGCAAATACTGAACCATCCTTGCATTCCTGGAATAAATCCCACTTGGTCACAGTTTATGGTTCTTTTTATATATTGTTGAATTTGGTTTGATAAATATTTGGTGAGGATTTTTTCCTCTATACTCTCAGAGATTCTGGCATGTAATTTTCTCCTTTTTTTTTTTAGTATCTTTGCCTGGTTTTGGTATCAAGGTAATGGTAGTCACAAAGGATCAAATCAGGATGTTCCATCCTCTATAATTTTGGAAATAGTGTAAAAAGGATAGATAGCAGCTCTCCTTTTGATGTTTGGTAGAATCCCTTTGTGAATTCATCTGGTCCTATACTTTTGTTTGCTATCAGTGTCCTCACTTTTTAAAATCTCTTAAAAAGTAACAAAAAATATTTGTGGAAATAAATTCCTCTGTTATTGTGAAGGTGTACTAGTGCTGAAATAGTGACACTAAATAGAACAAAAAGCAGAGGCTACTAGAAAAATGTTTACTACCTTGGTGAGTTATATTAAATAACAAATTAAACTGTTCACAATTTTTTTCTTTCTGCACCCCTCCCACACTTCCCCATAGGCAAATTATAGCTACCTGCCCCATCAATCTCAGGTTTGCTTATGTGACTTGCTTTAGTCAAAGTATTGTGAATGGATGTGACTACTGCTGCCACTGGGCAAAAGCCTAAAACTACTAAGGTAGTTATGTGATCTTGTGTTGAATTTTTTGTTATGAGATAGTCAGTAGTTGCTATTACCATGGGTTCTAGAGTAGCCAAAACCAATATATGAAGCTCAAAAAGTCTAAACAGAATCAAAGACTTCATGCAGCCAATGACATAAATAAGAAATAAACATATATTGGTATATGAAACTATGGTATTGGGGTTGCTGTTGGAGCATCAGAAGATGAACAATACTACTAAGTATTTCCAAGTTTAGTATCTTTGGTAAAAGTAAAAGTATTGGGTATATGTTTTATTTACTTCCACTGTATCTCAGTGACTAGAGCAATGCCTAGCATATAGTGGGTACCAATGTGGCACGAGTGGTAAAAAGAAACCCACCTGCCAATGCAAGAGACAGGAGATGAGGGTTAGATCCTTAAGGTTGGGAAGATTCCCTGGAGAAAGGCAGGGCAACCCACTCCAGTATTCTTGCCTGAAGAATCCCATGGATGGAGGAGCCTGGTGGGCTACAGTGCATAGCATGCATGTCTGACTCTTTGTGCATGTCACAGAGAGTCAGACATAAACAAAGCAACAAAGTACACATACAATGAATAGTTGTTGAATATAAGGGACAACTTGTATATGCATTAAAATCACTCATGTATGAGCAAGATGAATCTGTAAACTATTTGTAAATACTTCACTGACAGTTTTACATTATGAGATAAAACAATGATGAATTCTTAGTGTGTAACATCTGTGCTTTCTAAGTTGAAGATCTTCCCTTTAATACCTCAAATTGAATTTGGCCACCCACACTTAAGTGATAACACCTGATCAAGCTGACAGCTTAATATGCATCTGAATGAGAATCTAAAGTTTGTTAGTATCACTGTATTCTTAAAGTGGTATTCAAAGTCAGTTTAATTTGAAGAAATTCTCCCTCCCAGATTTCAGGATGGGGTCTCTTCAACACAACAACCAAATAATTGTTTGTCTATTTCAAATCAGTCTCTAAGCTTTCAGAATCACACAATTATTTTAGATCAGTTCAGTCGCTCAATCCTGTCCGACTCTTTGCGACCCCATGAATCACAGCACGCCAGGCCTCCCTGTCCATCACCAACTCCCGGAGTTCACTCAGACTCATGTCCATCGAGTCAGTGATGCCATCCAGCCATCTCATCCTCTGTCATCCCCTTCTTCTCCTGTCCCCAGTCCCTCCCAGCATCAGAGTCTTTTCCAGTGAGTCAACTCTTCGCATGAGGTGGCCAAAGTACTGGAGTTTCAGCTTCAGCATCATTCCTTCCAAAGAAATCCCAAGGTTGATAGGTCTTCCTTAATAAATGCAACAAGAATAACAGGAGTGATTACCTCTAATGTTGTATTTACATAACTGTGATTTGATAGATTAAGAAAAATTAAACAATAAAAGTAGGTATGCATGTGTAAAAAATGAGAATGTTCATGGCATATTCTTGAACCACAGAAGTAAATGAAGGAAAGTGGTCATCACTAGAACTGTTCAAAAATTTCTTAATTTCCATCTTCTAGACTCAGTATGATTTCAGTTCCTGGCCTTTCACAGTTAAATGGAAACAGATGACTAGTTCTAGACAATGAGTTGTAAATGGAAGTGACTTGGGTCACTTCTTGGCAGAAGAATTTAATTGCTGGCTTGAGACATTAAGAGTTCTATCTTTCTGGTACTGTGACTGCCAAGGTCCTACATGGTACTGTCTTTATGAGTTTGGGTTTCTGTGGCTACAAAGGGGAGACCTCTCCCAACCCATCTTGGACATGTCATCTGAATAAGAAAACCAAACCACTGTTTTAAGACTGTGAATTGTTGGAGTATTTAGTGCAATCTAATTTAATAAAATACACATATACAACTGGATGCATAGCTTTATTATATAAGTATATATACAACATAATTGGTCTAGAAGAATAACACAGAACTAATTAGTAGTTATAATTATATAACAATTGTGACTGATTAAAATTAATAAATATATGGTTAACTGAAATAAAATTATATACTTAATATAATAAATGGAGATTTTAACATTTATATTCTTGAATGGCTTTTTTCTGCACTGTGTATGTAGTAATGTTATAAATTTTCAAAATAATTTATAACAGTATACACAACCTCCTCACTCCTGATAACAAAATATCTTTTAGTAGAAAAGTATAGGAGAAGTCTTCTCAGGTTGTGCTAGTGATAAAGAACCTGCCTGCCAATGCAGCTAGATGTAAGAGACACAGGTTCAATCCCTGGGTTGGGAAGATCCCCTAAAGCAGGGAATGATAAGAATACTGAAGTAGGTTACCTACAGAATTCCACGGATAGACGAGCTTGGCAGGCTATAGTCCCTAGGGTCGCACATGGTCAGACACGACTGAAGCAACTTAGCATGCACAGGACAAGTCACAGGAGCTCTGTCTGGAATAAAGAGCCTCAGAAAGGTAAAATATCAGCTTTGTGCCTACAATTTCACTTTTGTGTGATATCCAGCAGTAAACAGATAGCAAGATTCATGTTCCAACAGTACATACCTCATATAAGCTGTTGAAACCTGTGGTGTTTAGATGGAAATAATTTACAGTAGTAGAAACTTGGGTCCCTAATTCTGCTAGCTTTACACCAGATGTTAGTCATGTAAAGTAGAGGAACCCAGCAAATAAACTTGAATCAATTCAGAGTGTCAGAGGTAAAGTTTAACGACCTCATGTTCCGAAGATACAACACAGCCTAAAGCACTGTGCTTTTCTGCCTTTACTCATACTTTTTTCTTTCTCTTTGCATTAAATTTGATCCTCCAAAGCAGATTTTTGAATGTATTTTTCTAAGTTACTGCCCGTCTCCATTTTTCTCTCGGATATACACTGGACTGTTTCCATCATTTTTATATTTCTTTACTGACTGCATTTCTTCCCCCTATGATATGCATTTTATGTGGGCAGAGGCCATGTATATCTCAAAATTTTATTCCCAGATTTAGGCAGTAATGGACAATCAATAAATATTTTTTCACAAACAAATGAGTCATTAAATAAGTTGTCATTCCATCAATTAAATTGATTCTTTAACAAACAGGGATAAAACATGAAAATACTGATAGTCTTAGTTATATTTCCTATTGCAACAACTGTCTTATACAAAATAGAATTCATTTATAATGAACCCCGTATTTCATTAGACTCTACACATGGACATCGCCAGATGGTCAATACCAGAATCAGACTGCTTATATTCTTTGCAGCCGAAGATGAAGAAGCTCTATACAGCCAGCAAAAACAAGACCAAGAGCTGACTGTGGCTCAGAGCAAGAACTCCTTATTGCCAAATTCATACTTAAATTGAAGAAAGTGGGGAAAACTAGTAGGCCATTCAGTACGACCTAAATCAAATCCCTTACAATTATACAGTGGAAGTGACAAATAGATTCAAGGGATTACATTTGACAGACAGAGTGCCTGAAGAATTATGGACAGAGGTTTGTAACACTGTACAAGAGTCAGTGATCAGAAACATCTCTGAGAAAAAGAAATGCAAAAAGGCAAAATGATTATCTGAGGAGGCCTTACAAATAGCTGAGAAAAGAAGAGAAGCAAAAGAAAAAGGAGAAAAGGAAAGGTATACCCATTTGAATGCAAGTTCCAAAGAATAGAAAGGAGAGAGAAGAAAGCCATCCTCAGTGATCGATGCAAAGAAATCAAGGAAAACAATAGAATAGGAAAGACTAGAGATCTCTTCAAGAAAATTAGAGATACCAAGAAAAAATTACTTACAAAGATAGGCATAATAAAGGACAGAAATGGTATGGACCTAACAATAGCAGAACCCACTCGAGTGTTCTTGCCTGGAAAATCCCAGGGACAAGGGAGACTGATGGGCTGCCATCTATGGGGTCGCACAGAGTTGGACACGACTGAAGCGACTTAGCAACAGCAGCAGCAGCAACAGAAGCAGAAGATATTAAGAAGAGATGGCAAGAATACACAGAAGAACTATAAAAAAGATCTTATTGACCCAGAAAACCACGATGGTGTGATCACTCACCTAGAGCCAGACAACCTAGACAGTGAAGTCAGGTGGGCCTTAGGAAACATCACTACAAACAAAGCTAGTGAAGGTGATGGAATTCCAGCCGAGTTATTTCAAATCCTACAAGATTGTTCTGTACTCAATACGCCAGCAAATTTGGAAAACTCAGCAGCGGCCACAGGACTAGAAAAGGTCAGTTTTCATTCCAATTCCAAAGAAAAGCAATACCAAAGAATGTTCAGACTACCATACAATTGCACTCATTTCACATGCTAGCAAAGTGATGCTCAAAATTCTCAAGCTAGGCTTCAATAGTAAATGAATCAAGAACTTCCACATGTTCAAGCTGGATTTAGAAAAGGCAGAGGAACTAGAGATCAAATTGCCAATATTCATCAGAAAATAAATTCTGCCACTGTTTCCACATTTTCCCCATCTATTTGCCATGAAATCATAGGACCAGATGACATGATCTCAGTTTTTTGAGTTGTTTTAAGCCAGCTTTTTCACTCTCCTCTTCCACCTTCTTCAAGAGGCTCTTTAGTTTCTCCTCACTTCCTGCCTTTTAAGTGGTATCATCTGCATATCTGAGGTGTTGATATTTCTCTTGGAAATTGATTTCACTTGTAATTCATCTAGCTCAGCATTTTACATGATGTAATCTGCATATAACTTAAATAAGCAGAGTGACAATAAATAACCTTGACATATTCCTTTTCCCGATTTTGAACCAGCCTGTTGCTCCATGTCTGGTTCTAACTGTTACTACTACTTGTTTTACATACAAGTTTCTCAGGAGGCAGGTAAGTGGGTCTGGTATTCCCATCTCTTTAAGAATATTACACAGTTTGTTGTGATCCACACACTCAAAGGCTTTAGCACAGTCAATGAAGCCGAAGTAGATGTTAACATTAGTGCTAAATAAACTTGATTCAGTCACCTTATTTATTTAGGGCTTCATCACTACCATATTAAATGCAGATCAAGAGATCAGGCCCTGTTTTGATCAACAAACAAACAATAAACAGTAAACTGGGCAATCGATATTGCAATTATTGCTGCTTCTGTAAGTGCATTCACTGATTCACTGTAATAATGAATTCAATGACAAGTTGGTTGATCTCCAAAAGTTTCTGAGGCATATCTATATTCATGAGCAAAAATTAGAAGAGTCTGCTACTTATATTCCTAAAAGCTATCATTGCTGTCATTATTTCGTCACTAAGTCATGTCCGATCCTTTGCGAACCCATGGACTGTAGCCCGCCAGGCTCCTCTGTCCATGAGATTTCCCAGGCAAGAATACTGCAGTGGGTCACCATTTCTTTCTCCAAAAAACTATCATAGCCAACAGCATTTCTAAATCCTGTTCGTCAAACTATTTGACTCTGCTTGTATAGAAATAGAAGTGGATTTTGACCTGAGTTACTCAGATAAGTGATTAATTCTGGCAAGACCAATTTGAATCTAATGTCTTTTCTCATAGTGTACACATTACTTTTTATGGTTTATTCCTAGATAGCTTCTGGTAGGCTACCCTCAGGTGTTGGATTTGATGACAAGTGAGGAAGAAGAGTGAAAATCTGTCAATCATGAACCATGGTTTTTAGTGTATAGTTTCTAGACCAGTAGCATGAGTACTACCTGAGAACTTGATATAAATGCTACTCTCAGGCTTGCCTCAGATATACTAAGTCAAAAACTTTAGTTTATGGTCCCAGTAATCTAGCTTAAATCTATGCTCCAGTTGATTCTGATGTAAAGTTTGAGAGCAACCGCTTTAGCATATTCTTCTACAGTAGGCAGTGGACTTGCGTGCGGGCATCTCTCCTTGCAGGGAAATAGGCTCAGAGCTCCTCGGCTCTGGACAGTTTCTACTCCACATGGGCTTACTGACCTCTGAATTTAGGCTCGCCTCCCCTAGGTATGAGGAGGGTGTGGGCTACTTGCACAGCTCCCTATGTTTCTATTCTTAACTACTGCATGCATATCTGTGGCTATGTTCAGATCCTGATTAAAATTAAATTAAATGAAAGCCAGAAAGATCCTAATCAAAGTTAGCATCACCACCAATCTTCAAACCTAGGCCAAGACTTTATGTCCAAGCCCAGCTCAGTGACAGCTGGAAAAAGACAAATGGAAAACAAATCTACTGTTAAACTGTGCTTCCTATATGAGTAATGGTCCAGGAGGATACTCTTGATAATCTCAAATAATGAGATTTATACTTTGTATCCTGATTTGAATAACCTGCTTTCAGTATTTAACAAAAATGTGTTAGCTGCCATCACATGTTTCCCAAAAAGAGCATTGTTTTCAGTATTTATTTTGAAACTTTATAGGGTGTTGCTTTTATTCTGATCAGTAAATACAGATAGTATATGGTTCACAATATTTTGCCTTTCTGAACGAGCCATTCAATAAAGTGAGAATTTAAAATCATCATGTATTCTAAACAGCATTGCCTACATATGTAAATTCAATATCTGTGTCATCTTCTTCTAAAAAAGCTACCTCCCTCAAATCATTATTAACCTTATATAAATGTAATGTTCCAGAGAGTAAAAAGGTCATGCTGGGAAAATATCAGTGGTATTTAAAACTCTGAAAATATGTGAATAAATCCAAAATAAGGGACATTCAATATTGCCACTAAGGGTCAAATTTAATTGTGAACCAAGAATGTAGCTGAAAGGAGAAATGACAATTTCCATGAATCAGAGTCAAAAACAGAAAACAAAGCATTTCCCCCAAATTGTCCTCTCTCTATGTAGAAATACAAACTCCCGATAATTAGTCCTGTGTGATTATAATTCCCATGTGGCAGGCTTCCATCCCTCAGTGATAGGCTAACACATGGGTTTCAGGAGTGACTGCATTTTGATTATCAGTTGCTTTTTGACTACTTAAGTAGAATGTGATCCACTCTACATCTGGCAGAGTCTGAAAGGTCAGTTTAAATTTCAAAAACCTAAGGAAATTATCTAAGAAATTAAAAATTGGAAGTTATCCTTTGCTGCTTCATTTGTCTCTAATGACCATTACCATTCATCTTTTACATTTTTTTCACTGAAAAATATTATAGTCTAAGCTTCAAAATTCATATAAGAAGTGAAACAAGTTTACCCTAATTTCTGACACACTTTATTTAATTTGTGTGGTCTTAGGCAATGCTTCTGAAATATTTCATGGCATACTTTAAAAATGGTAATTTTATGTAGCACATGAGTCAAGTGACCAAGAGTATTTTCAGCTATCCTAGCCTCTCCCACTACTTACTGCCTCTGAGTCACACAAGCACATTTGTGGCCCATTCACTGAATACTAAAGTGCCTATACACTTCAGTTGTTAGACTCTGTCTTCAGTTTTTGATACTCTGTAATTCCTAGAATGAATTAGAGAAGAAGAAAACTGGAAGAAGGAAGGAAGGAGGGAAAGAAAGAAAGATGGATTAGGAAGGGGGAGAGGAAGGGAAAAGGGTAAAGATAAATTTTAAAAAGAAAAGAAACAAAGATGGGAGAGGAAAAAATAATGATATTATGAAAAGAGAAACAATTAGAGAACAAAATTACTGGTCAAACTTGAAAGGTGGAAACTTAAAAAGCAAAGAACAAAGATGCAAGCCAAGTGACAGAAGACAAAGTACAGATTAACAAAACAACTATTAATATAAGAATAAGTAGAAAAACAGAAAAAAGTTTTAAGGAGTATAGCAGATAATTATGAGTAGTACAGAAACACAGGTATTAATAAATAAATATGAATATTATGCTCGCTTTCTCATTCTTATTTTCTGTCTTTTTCATCATAGGGGACTGAAATGCAAAAGTAGGAAGTCAAGAGATAACTGGGATAACAGGCAATTTGACCTTGGAGTACAAAAGGAAGCAGGGCAAGGCTAACAGTTTTGCCAAGAGAACGCACTGCTCATAGCAAAACACCCTCTTCCAACAACACAAGAGAAGACTCTACACATGAACATCAACAGATGGTCAATACCAAAATCAGACTAATTACATTCTTTGCAGCCAAAGATGGAGGAGCTCTATACAGTTAAAAAAACAAGACTTGGAGCTGACTGTGGCTCAGGTCATGAACTCCTTACTGCCAAATTCATACTTAAATTGAAGAAAGTAGGAAAAACCGCTAGACCATTCAGGTATGACCTAAATGAAACCCCTTATGATTATACAGTGGGACTGACAAATAAATTCAAGGCATTGTATCTGACATACAGAGTGCCTGAAAAACTATGGATGGAGGTACATAACATTGTACAGGAGGCAGGGATCAAAACCATCCCTGAGAAAAAGAAATACAAAAAGGCAAAACGGTCGTCTGAGGAGGCCTTAAAAAAGCTGTGAAACGAAGAGAAGCGAAAGGCAACGGAGAAAAGGAAAGATATACCCATTTGAATGCAGAGTTCCAAAGAATAGAAAAAGAGAGATAAGAAAGCCTTCCTCAGTGATTAATGCAAAGAAATAGAGGAAAACAATAGAATGGGAAAGACTAGAGATCTCTTCAAGAAAATTAGAGATACCAAGGGAACATTTCATGCAAAAATGGGCACAATAAAGGACAGAAATGGTATGGACCTAGCAGAAGCAGAAGATATTAAGAGGAGATGGCAAGAATATACAGAAGAACTGTACAAAAAAGATCTTCATGACCCAGATAACCACGATGGTGTGATCACTCACCTAGAGCCAGACAACCTAAACAGTGAAGTCAGGTGGGCCTTAGGAAGAATTACTACGAACAAAGCTAGAGGAAGTGATAGAATTCCAGTTGAGCTATTTCAAATCCTAAAAGATGATGCTGTGAAAGTGTTGCACTCAATATGGCAGTGAATTTGGAAAACTCAGCAGTGGCCAAAGGACTGGAAAAGGTCAGTTTTCATTCCAATCCCAAAGAAAGGCAATGCCAAGAAATGCTCAAACTACCATACAATTGCACTCATCTCACATGCTAGTAAAGTAATGCTCAAAATTCTCTAAGCCAGGTTTCAACAATTGGTGAACTGTGAACCTCCAGATGTTCAAGCAGGATTTAGAAAAGGCAGAGGAACCAGAGATCAAATTGCCAACATCCGCTTGATCATCAAAAAAGCAGGAGAGTTCCAGAAAAACAGCTACTTCTGCTGTATTGACTATGCCAAACCCCTTTGACTGTGTGGAAAACAACAAACTGGAAAATTCTTCAAGAGATGGCAAATCCAGACCACCTGATCTGCCTCCTGAGAAACTTGCATGCAGCGCAAGAAGCAAGAGCTAGAACAGAACAAGGATCAACAGACTGGATCAAAAGTGGGAAAGGAGTACATGAATCTATATTTCCATCCTGTTTATTTAACTTATTTGCCCAGTACATCATGGAAATTGTACTGGATGAAGGCTGGATGAAGCACAAACTGGAATCAAGATTTCTGGGAGAAATATCAGTAACCTCAGATATGTAGATGACACCACCCTTATGGCAGAAAGTGAAGAAGCACTAAAAAGCCTCTTGATGAAAGTGAAAGAGGAGAGTGAAAAAGCTGATTTAAGCTCAACATTCAAAAAATGAAGATTATAGCATCCAGTCCCATCACTTCATGGCAAATAGATGGGGAAACAATGAAAACAGTAAGAGCCTTTATTTTCTTGGGCTGCACTGCAGATGGTGACTGCAGCCATGAAATTAAAGGACACTTGCTCCTTGGAAGAAAAACTATGATAAACCTAAACAGCATATTAAAAAGCAGAGATATTACTTTGCCAACAAAGGTCCATCTAGTCAAAGCTATGGTTTTTCTGTAGTCATGTATGGATGTGAGAGTTCGACCATAAGGGATACTGAGCACTGAAGAATTGATGCTTTTGAACTGCAGTGTTGGAGAAGACACTTGAGAGTCCCTTGGCCTGCAAGGAGATCAAACCAGTCATTCGCAAAGGAAATCAACCCTGAATATTCAGTGGAAGGACTGATGCTGAAACTGAAACTCCAATAATTTGGCCATCTGATGTGAAGAACTGACTCATTAGAAAAGACTCTGATACTGGGAATGATTGAAGTCAGGAGGAGAAGGGGACGACAGAGGATGAGATGGTTGGATGGCATCACTGACTCAACAGACATGAGTTTGAGCAAACTCTAGGAATCGGTGATGGACAGGGAGGCCTGGCGTGCTGCAGTCTATGGAGGTGCAAAATTTCGGACATGACTGAGTGACTGAACAACAACAACAATTCTAGAAACTCTCATCAATGAATTCAGCAAAATAAATCCATTAATAACTTTATGGAGGATCTCCCTGGTGGCATGGTGGATAATAATCCACCTGCCAATGCAGGGGACATGGGTTAGGTCTTTGGTCCTGGAAGATCCCACATGACGTGGATAACTAAGCCCATGTACCACAACCACTGAGTCTGTGCTCTAGAGCCCACATGCCTCCACTACTGAAGCCCACACACCTAGAGCATGTGCTCTACAACAGGAGAAGCCACATCAGTGTGAAGCCTGTGCACCTCAAGGAGAAAATAGCCCATTAGCCACAACACAAGAGAAAGCCTGTGTGTAGGAATGAAGACACAGCACAGCCAAAAATAAATAATTATTTTTTTTAATTAAAAAAATTATTTTTAAAAATAAATTTTTTGTGGAAATCATAATTTTTGTAAACTTTTTTCACCATTCTTTCCCTAATCGTGTCTATTCTAGTTTTCTGCTTCATCTTGAATTATCTTTTATACTAAATTTTTTAGAAAACAGTTCTTCATTTCAGGGTTTTGAAATATTTAATAGATATAACTGATGTATACTATCCTCATAAATTTCTGTTTTCTGTGGATTGCTAGTTACATTTCTAATGTTTAATTGTCTGTATTTGGAATGTACCCTTTATTTGGAATTAATGTATTATTTTTATCGTTTTTTGTTTTTATACAATGAGTTTCTCCTTTTAGATTTACTAACATTTTCTGATTATTTTACTAAGTTTTTTTAATTTCTAAAATCCTATTGTTTAATAATTATTATTATTTAATAATAAGCAGCATTAAGAAATACATCCACCTGATTACAACTTTTGTGGCATGACATACAATTTTTATGTTAGTGATTTCTTTGTCATTGTTTAATAAATGGTAAATAATTTGAGCTTGATTTTATCTTATTTTGAGGCTTTAGATTTTTTTCTACTTTCAAATGTCAGTTCTTCCTATTTAAACATTCATATCTAGAATATGAAGATGGTATTGATACTGGTAAATGTAAACTGTATGGCTTCTACAAAATTTACTAAACTTAGTTTATTTATTTTTTTTTAATTTACTAAACTTAGTTTAGTATCCTAGAATATAAATAGTGTTAGGGCTCAGGACAGGCCACCCAAAATGTGCCTCAATAGCATATTATTTTAAATTAAAGTAACTTAAAAAAACAGCTGTTCATAGAGGGAAACTTTGAGACTCCTCTTCATTTCCGTGAAAGCAGGAAATAAATTTCCAGCATGAAAGGTACCTTTTCTGTAATAAGAGGTAGGAAGAGGTCTTTACCACCAGAAATAGGGAATTCAGGGCTAAGAAGCCTGTATAAATCAGCTTTGTTACTTTTTCACTAACTTACTACTGAAGCCCAAATTTGGCTTAAATTCTTTACTAATTAAGCACCCAAATTTATATTCTTTGGCCTGTCAACTTCTCTCAAATTTATTGTATCTTTGTCTACAAAGTATAAAAGACTCCTCTTTTGGTCACTTCTTAGGACCCATTTCTATAAGATCTCTGTTAGCATGGGCCAAATTTGCTTCTGTTCTTCTTTTAATCAGACCTGTGTCCTTGTTATCATTAGTCCAGCCTTAGGAACCCAAGTGTAATTAATACACATTGAAGGAAAAGGAGAAGAGGGCAGCAGAGGATGAGATGTATAGAGAGCATCATCAGCTCATTGGACATGAACTTGAACAAACTCTGGGAGATAGTGGAGGAGATGGAAGCCTGGCATGCTGCACTCCATGTGACCACAGAGTCAGATGGCACATAGCGAATTAAAAACAACAAAAAGAACTCAAGATGGGTAGAGAGGAAATTTTCCTCCTTTCCAGCAACAGTCATTTATTTTTAAATTTCTATATCCTCTGTAATACTAAAGTTTCATATTTAAATACTATGTATAATCTAATAATTTCACATTTCAAGTTCTCTAAATCCTTGCATTTATTTTCATTCTTTGCCAAAAGCCTGAGAGAGCATTTATCCTCATATTAAAAAAGATTTGGAATTCCCAGGTAGCACTAGTAGTAAAGAACACACATGCCAGTGCATAAGACATAAGAGATGTGGGTTCAATCACTGGGTTGGGACAATCTCCTGGAAGAGGGCGTGGCAACCCACTTTCCTGGAGAATCCCATGGACAGTAGAGCCTGGTGGGCTACTGTCCATAGTGTCGCAAGGAGCTGGGCAAGACTGAAGAGACTTAGCATGCATACATGTACCAATGGTTTTCCCAATCCCACAGAAAAGATAATCTTAATCCCATGTTGAGTAATTTAGCATGTTATACCAACTGTTACACCAATTCTGCTGGCAACTATCTTATAACCTAGAGGGAAGACAGCTTGAGAGAAGGCTAATACACAAAGCAGTCAATAAGAAGAAAAATGAAAAAGAACTGGATACTTTATTCATGTTTCCTAAATTTTTATATACTATCATTTTCCTGTTCTAGGATCCCATTCCATATACCGTATGAGATTTGATCTTCATCCCTTTTAGTCTCCTCTTGGCTAAGATTTTCCTTATCTTTTAATGACCTTGAGAGTTTTCAATAGTACTGATCAGGTAGTTTGTAGAATGTTCTTCAACTGGGATTTGTCTGTTATATTTCTTTTGATTGGACTAGAGTAATGGAATTTAGAGAGAAGGTTACAGGGTAAAGTGCCATTTTCATCATGTAACATTAAGAGTAGATAGCTTTTATCAAACTAAAAATCTTTGACTTTTAATAAGTTAAATACACACACACACACACACACACATACACACACACACACACACACATATATATATACACATGCTGCTGCTGCTGCTAAGTTGCTTCAGTCATATCCGACTCTGGGTGACCCCATAGACGGCAGCCCACCAGGCTCCTCAGTCCCCGGGATTCTCCAGGCAAGAACACTGGAGTGGGTTGCCATTTCCTTCTCCAGTGCATGAAAGTGAAAAGTGAAAGTGTATATATATATATATATATATATATATATATATATATACACATATTCTGAATTTTTATGGTTATCTTTATGTTCTCAAAAATATACATCTCTATACATTTTTCTTTAAAATTATTGTTGCTGCTGTTGCTAAGTCACTTCAGTCGTGTCCAACTCCGTGTGACCCCATTAGACGGCAGCCCACCAGGCTCCCCTGTTCCTGGGATTCTCCAGGCAAGAACACTGGAATGGGTTGCCATTTCCTTCTCCAATGTATGAAAGTGAAAAGTGAAAGTGAAGACGCTCAATCATATCCTACTCCTAGCGACCCCATGGACCGCAGCCCACCAGGCTCCTCTGTCCATGGGATTTTCTGGCCAAAAGCACTGGAGTGGGTTACCACTGCCTTCTCTGAAAAATATTGCTAAGAGAGGGTATTTAGTGAACATCTTTGGGAAAACTGAGGAATTTGGCATACTTTGCCTTCATCTCATTTCATCTTTCAAAGTTGTAGCTGTAATCTAGAACAGTGAATTTAAATCCTTTTAGTAGTGGAAACTTGTCTTCAGACAAATTGTACATGAAAATACAGCATATAAAGTGGCTAAAAGTGCAGTTTCTCTAGTTGATCACACAGTTATTCTTTCCTCAAGTCTTTTAAATCCTTCCAAGTAGACTCAGATATTCTTTGTTTTTAATAGTATTTCTTTCTCATCTTGTTAAAATATGTCACACTCATCTCACAAAGGGTCAGCAGGCTTTTAGAACTGAAATGTTTGCACTTTATTATTTTACTGTTTTTTTTTTTTTTATGGCAAATGATCCTAGTGTTTAATTCATCATAAGGATGCAGGTCTCTTTCCTAGACTAACTGATTTTAATTATAGAAATGAGTTGCTCTAAAGAAAATAACTGTGTAAAACTCATGCAGACAATATTATTTACAAATATTTCAATGATGGGTAAAGAAATAATGCAGTCTTAGAAAATTCTGCTCTATAACCGAGCCTCCTAGAAGAAGAAAAGTAGGGCTAAAGAGAAACAAAAATTATTGTTCAAGACTATAATAGACTGAGGGTCTTACAAGGATTTTGCTTGAACAACAAAATATTAGAGGAACTACAGTAAGATTAACAGATTTAATGAGAAATTATATAAGACCAATGTTAGAGCCATAGACTGCCCCAGTTTGCACTAATCCCCTGCTTATTTTATGGAAGCAGCTAGCCTTCTTAAGGCGTAAATAGTAACCAGAAACAAACCATCACAAGATGTATACATGAAAATGCACAGAGAAAATGATAAATATGGAGGATATGCAATTCATACATGAAGAGCCCAAAATGCAAAAGCATATATATTCAAGACACAATAAAATTCTCTTTGAAATATAGTAAAGATAATGATATGTAGATTAAAAGGTTATCCCATATAGTGACAGTGTTCTAGTGATATGATGAGACAACATTACTGAACATCAAAAATAAAGAATGAATCTCATATGCATCTAAGCAATAAAACTGAATAATGCCCTAAAGAAAAACTAATTTACCTCTGTCTACTCTATGGCAATACTCAAGGCCAAAATATCACTAAAGTAGGTTAATGCATGTACTAGGTTGAATAATGGTCACCCAAAGATAGCAAGTTCTAATTCCTGAAATTTGTAAATGTTACTCTGTTTAGAGAAAAGGTGTTTGCAAGATTTGACTAAATTAAGATTATGAGACAAGATTACCCAGGATTATCCAGGTGGGTTCTAAATGCCATCATAAGTGTCCTTGTAAAATAAGAGACAACGGGAGCTTTCACACAGACATACAGAGGAGACACTGGAGGCAGGTAATACTGTGATATTACCACAAACCCAAGAAGGCTGAAGCAGCCATCAGGAGCTGAACCAAGCAAGGAATAGTCTTCCCTACACCCTGGAAGGAAAGCTGCTTCAATGGACTTCAGGCTTGCAGTCTCCAGATCTGTGAGAGAATACATGTATGCTCAGTCACTCAGTTGTATCTGACTCTTTGCGACCCCATGGACTGTAGCCCACCAGGCTCCTCTGTCCATGGGATTCTCCAGGCAAGAATACTGGAGTGGGTTGCCATTTCCTCCTCCAAGTGATCTTGGCGACCCACGGATCTAACCCACATCTTCTGCACTGGAAGTGGATTCTTTACTATTGAGCCACCTGGGAGGCTCTTTTTATAGTGAACATTCTATTAAATATCTGTTATTAGTTTTAAATAATATGTATTTTTAATGGGCATTCCTGGTGTCTCAGACAGTAAAGAATCCACCTGCAATGCACAACACCTGGGATCAATCCCTGGGTTGGGAAGATCCCCTGGGGGAGGGCATGGCAACCCACTGTAGTATTCTAGCCTGGAGAATCCCATGGACAGAGAAGCCTGGCAGGCAACAATCCATGGGGTCAAAGAGTTGGTCACCACTGAGCAACTAAGCACAGAACATTAGCTTTAAAATAAATATCCTTTAAAAATCAAATAATCTGGAATTATATGTACTGACATATGTTTTCACTGGTATTCTCTTTAATAAGATGGGATCAAAATTATATATTTTCTTATAATTTATTTTCAAAGGTAGCTTAAAATATTAATACCTATACACTATGCCTCTGAAAAGATTTAGTTTTGGTCTTATAGAAAATATAACTCTAAGTATTTGCCTTTGAAGTATTAGAATAATAGCATGGGCTTACAATTTAGGTTTTAACACAAATTTTCTAGTTACACAGCTACAACAATCATCTCTCAATAGTCACAGAAGATTGGTTCTAGCACTGCCCCCACCCCCACCACCACTATACACCAAAACTAGCTAAGGCTCAAGTCTGTTATATAACCTACACACACTCTCTCATATACTTTGTCATCTATAGATTATGTATGATATTTAACACAATGTAAATACTACATTAGTAGTTGCAAATACAATAAAAAATAATGTAAAGGGTTGCTTTGGGGAGTTTTCTAGATTTTTAAGTAATATTTTTGATCTGACGTTAGCTGAATCCACAGATACAGAACTGCAGACATGGAGGGCCTCCTATTGTTGTATGACCCCAAACTAGCATGTGAAGTATGTATTACAGTGTCTGAAAAATAAAAAGGGCTCAGTAAAAATATAGCTGTTAAGATGCATATAAAGAAATTTTCAAAATTGTAATCTGTGAATAAAAGTGTATCGGTAGAAGTACCAGAGCATAATAAAAGCAAATTCATACCGCCAAAAAATCATTTTACTGCCATTGTAAAATATTCATTTATGTCTTCTGAAAATGAAATCCTTCTTGAATTACAAGCAATAATAATCTAGATTGTTATTCCAAGAGTGAGCAGAGGAAACTGATAGTCTCATTTGTGAATCTGTGCTGTTATTATTTAAACTCACATCTGCACAGGGTGAATTCAGTCACTCAGTCATGTCTGACTTTTTGCAACCCCACGGACTGCAGCACACAAGGCTTCTCTGCCTTCACCATCTCCCAGAGCTTGCTCAAACTCACGTACATTGAGTGGGTGATACCAACCAACCATCACATCCTCTGTCATCCCCTTCTCTTCCTGCCTTGNTAATTCCTGAAATTTGTAAATGTTACTCTGTTTAGAGAAAAGGTGTTTGCAAGATTTGACTAAATTAAGATTATGAGACAAGATTACCCAGGATTATCCAGGTGGGTTCTAAATGCCATCATAAGTGTCCTTGTAAAATAAGAGACAACGGGAGCTTTCACACAGACATACAGAGGAGACACTGGAGGCAGGTAATACTGTGATATTACCACAAACCCAAGAAGGCTGAAGCAGCCATCAGGAGCTGAACCAAGCAAGGAATAGTCTTCCCTACACCCTGGAAGGAAAGCTGCTTCAATGGACTTCAGGCTTGCAGTCTCCAGATCTGTGAGAGAATACATGTATGCTCAGTCACTCAGTTGTATCTGACTCTTTGCGACCCCATGGACTGTAGCCCACCAGGCTCCTCTGTCCATGGGATTCTCCAGGCAAGAATACTGGAGTGGGTTGCCATTTCCTCCTCCAAGTGATCTTGGCGACCCACGGATCTAACCCACATCTTCTGCACTGGAAGTGGATTCTTTACTATTGAGCCACCTGGGAGGCTCTTTTTATAGTGAACATTCTATTAAATATCTGTTATTAGTTTTAAATAATATGTATTTTTAATGGGCATTCCTGGTGTCTCAGACAGTAAAGAATCCACCTGCAATGCACAACACCTGGGATCAATCCCTGGGTTGGGAAGATCCCCTGGGGGAGGGCATGGCAACCCACTGTAGTATTCTAGCCTGGAGAATCCCATGGACAGAGAAGCCTGGCAGGCAACAATCCATGGGGTCAAAGAGTTGGTCACCACTGAGCAACTAAGCACAGAACATTAGCTTTAAAATAAATATCCTTTAAAAATCAAATAATCTGGAATTATATGTACTGACATATGTTTTCACTGGTATTCTCTTTAATAAGATGGGATCAAAATTATATATTTTCTTATAATTTATTTTCAAAGGTAGCTTAAAATATTAATACCTATACACTATGCCTCTGAAAAGATTTAGTTTTGGTCTTATAGAAAATATAACTCTAAGTATTTGCCTTTGAAGTATTAGAATAATAGCATGGGCTTACAATTTAGGTTTTAACACAAATTTTCTAGTTACACAGCTACAACAATCATCTCTCAATAGTCACAGAAGATTGGTTCTAGCACTGCCCCCACCCCCACCACCACTATACACCAAAACTAGCTAAGGCTCAAGTCTGTTATATAACCTACACACACTCTCTCATATACTTTGTCATCTATAGATTATGTATGATATTTAACACAATGTAAATACTACATTAGTAGTTGCAAATACAATAAAAAATAATGTAAAGGGTTGCTTTGGGGAGTTTTCTAGATTTTTAAGTAATATTTTTGATCTGACGTTAGCTGAATCCACAGATACAGAACTGCAGACATGGAGGGCCTCCTATTGTTGTATGACCCCAAACTAGCATGTGAAGTATGTATTACAGTGTCTGAAAAATAAAAAGGGCTCAGTAAAAATATAGCTGTTAAGATGCATATAAAGAAATTTTCAAAATTGTAATCTGTGAATAAAAGTGTATCGGTAGAAGTACCAGAGCATAATAAAAGCAAATTCATACCGCCAAAAAATCATTTTACTGCCATTGTAAAATATTCATTTATGTCTTCTGAAAATGAAATCCTTCTTGAATTACAAGCAATAATAATCTAGATTGTTATTCCAAGAGTGAGCAGAGGAAACTGATAGTCTCATTTGTGAATCTGTGCTGTTATTATTTAAACTCACATCTGCACAGGGTGAATTCAGTCACTCAGTCATGTCTGACTTTTTGCAACCCCACGGACTGCAGCACACAAGGCTTCTCTGCCTTCACCATCTCCCAGAGCTTGCTCAAACTCACGTACATTGAGTGGGTGATACCAACCAACCATCACATCCTCTGTCATCCCCTTCTCTTCCTGCCTTGAATCCTTCTCAGCATCAGGGTCTTTCCTAATGAGTCAGTTCTTTGCATCAGGTGGCCAAAGTATTGGAGCTTCAGCATCAGTCCTTCCATTAAATATTCATGGTTGATTTCCTTTAGGATTGACTGGTTTGATCTTGCTGTCCAAGAGACTCTCACGAGTCTTCTTCAGCACCACTATTCGAAAGCATCAATTCTCCAGCACTCAGCCTTCTTTATGGTCCAACTCTCACATCTCTCACAAAGCCATAGCTTTGACTATGTGGACCTTTGTCAGTGAAGTGATGTATATACTTTTTAATAAGCTATCTAGCTTTGTCATAGCTTTCCTTCCAAGGAGAAAAAGTCTTTTAATTTCATGGCTGTAGTCACCATCTACAGTGCTTTTGGAGCCCAGAAAATAAAGTCTGTCAGTGCTTTCACTTTTTCCCTTTGTATTTGCCATGAAGTGATGGAACCGGATGCCGTGATATCAAATTTTGAATGCTAAGTTTCAAGCCAGCTTTCTCATTCTCCTCTTTCACCCTCATCAAGAGAGTCTTTGGTTCCTCTTCACTTTCTATCAGAGTGGTATCATCTACATATCTCAAGTTGTTGATATTTCTCCAGGCAATCTTGATTCTAGCTTGAGATTCATCCAGCCTGGCATTTCACATGATGTACCTGCATAGTAGTTAAATAAGCAGGGTGACAATATACAGCCTTGCTGTACTCCTTTCCCAATTTGGAAGCAGTCAGCTGTTCCATGCCCAGTTGCTTCTTGACTCACATACAGGTTTCTCAGGAGACAGGAGGCAGCCTGGTATTCCCATCTCTTTAAGAATTTTCCACAATTTGCTGTGATCCACACAGTCAAAGGCTTTGGCATATTCAATAAAGCAGAAGTGGATGTTTTTCTAGAAGTCTCTTGCTTTTTTCCCTTGCATAATATATCTTTGGACACCTAAAAATAAGGCAAAGGAGTCAATTGAAAGTGAATTTTTATGTTTTGAGTTTAACTTTACAAGTTCAAAGATTGACATAAAAACCACATACATAGAATATGAGAAATCAATTTTCCTTTGCCAAAAATAAATATTCTGCTGTTAGAAAAATTCTGTCACTGCTCAAAATATGGATCTGTCTTCAAGGTTTATTATAAATAGATATAATTATCAGCCATTTTAATTTCCTGCAGCTAACCTTAGAGCCTCTAGCACAAACATTTATTCAAACTCTTGGGAGTCTCTAGATGAAACTTGTGGATACAATATTAACACTTTTTGTATAGAAGCAGTTTAACAATCCAAACATTCTAGGCAATTTACAAATGATATCATCTCTATAGATCAAGATAACAATAATGGGCAAGATTTAAATAAGGAGATCTGTTTTGTGGCCAACCCCATATAATACTGAATCCAGTTTCCCCCATAATACTTCCGCTAAATCACTCTAACTGCATTAGTTTCATCTTTCTTTTCTCTATTTATTTTCATCATCAGGGAGCATAACAGATTAGCACTTAAATTCTGGGCATGGTCTAGTCTGGTTTCTCAATCTGAGAAAGCCCTTCCTTTATATGCATGGTATTTCCTGGCTCATTCTAATAAGAGCTTGCTAAATGCCAAAAACTTTTCTAGGGCAATTTATGTATAGTGCCTCATTTGATTTGCACATCAACCCTGCAAGACGTGTGTTATCATATCCATTTTTCCAAAAGGGGAAACTGAATAACAAACCAGAATTTAATCCTAGATCATCTGGTTTCAGAATTTTTCTTCATTTCATTATTACATACAACCACATAGTGGATGTCCAACGAGCACTCGGGAGCAGAAGGAAAAGGAAAGCACATCTCAGATTCAGAAGACACATCTCAGATTTAGAAGCACATGTCAGATTCATATCCCAGTCCATTCTGAAGATCAGCCCTGGGATTTCTTTGGAAGAAATGATGCTAAAGAAGAAACTCCAGTACTTTGGCCATCTCATGCGAAGAGATGACTCATTGGAAAAGACTCTGATGCTGGGAGGGATTGGGGGCAGGAGGAGAAGTGGACGACAGAGGATGAGATGGTTGGATGGCATTACTGACTCAATGGACATGAGTCTGAGTGAACTCCGCGAGTTGGTGATGGACAGGGAGGCCTGGCGTGCTGCAATTCAGGGGGTCACAAAGAGTAATCGGACACGACTGAGTGACTGAACTGAACTGAACTGAATGTTTCCTTATTTTAAAAACATCAGTTCAGTTCAGTCACTCAGTCGTGTCTGACTCTTTGTGACCCCATGGACTACAGCACGCCAGGCTTCTCTGTCCATCATCAACTCCCGGAGTTCACTCGAACTCATGTCCATTGAGTCAGTGATGCCATCCAATCATCTCATCCTCTGTTGTCCCCTTCTCTTCCCACCTTCACTTTTTACCAGCATCAAGGCCTTTTCAAATGAGTCAGTTCTTTGCATCAGGTGGCCAAACTATTGGAGTTTCTGCTTCAGCATCAATTCTTCCAATGAATATTCAGGACTGATTTTCTTTAGGATGGACTGGTTGGATCTCCTTGCTGTCCAAAGGACTCTCAAGAGTTTTCTCTAACACCACAGTTCAAAAGCATCAATTCTTAGGCATTCAGCTTTCTAAAAAAATAATGCATGCATATGAAATAACTAAAAACATAGAAAGTAGCTGGATTAAACTAATCCTAGTCAAGTTTATTGAAGGTAATTTTAAAACTAAATTCTTCTGTAATTCATGCCTCCTAAAAAAAAAAAAAACTTTGGGGGATAATTTTAGACTCAGAACAAGTTGCAAATACAGTGTATGCATACTCAGTTGTGTGTGACTCCTTCCAACCCTACGCACCATAGCCCCGCAGGCTCCACTGTCCATGGAATTTTCTAGGCAAGAATAGTGGAGTAGGTTATCATTTGCTTCTCCAGGGGATCTTCCCAACCCAGGAAGCGAACCCACATCTCTTATGTCTCCTGCATTGGTAGGCAGGTTCTTTACCAGCTGAGTCAATGAAAATAATCAATAAATAATCTATAATAGGAATAGAAAAAAATGTTATTTGAGCCAAACTGAGGACTGTAACTGGGGAGATACAGATTCAAAAGCACTTAATTGTGCTCTGGTGGACTACAAAATGGGAATAAAGGCAAAAACTGAAAAATTACATAAGTTGTTTAGAACTGGAGCTGGCAAGAAGTAAGGGTACAAGGTCTGTTTGGAGTCTGAAATGGTTGCATAGTTTCAAGGGGAGACCTTGAGCCCATAATGACATAGCTGGTTGCAGCTAGCAGATATTATTTTGCAAATAGCTGGTGGTGTCCTTGAGTCTGATAGCATTCAGAAAATCTAAATTCTCAGTGATGTAGGAACATGTCTGAAAGCATTGTTCACAGTGGCCACCCAGCTCCATTCTGGATGCTTAAACCATATTACTACATTTAGATTTTTGAATACATTCTTTTCTTTAATGATTAAAGCAGGTGTACAAATGCATGATTAATAGACCATAAAACAGGCTGTTCTAGATAGCATAAAGTTGAAGCCATGTATAAACCAGAATGACTTCCCCATACATTGATTTGTGAAATTTTTTTCCAAGAGAGCTCCTGCATAGTCTTCTCTCAGTTTCCCCTAGTTAATATCTTACCAAATCATAGTACATTATTAAGACTAGGAAAATGACATTCATAAAACACCATGCTGTTTTTAGATATTATGGTTTGTGGAAATGGACAGGCCCATTTTCTAAAAATTGTCTGAAACTAGTAGAAGTGCCAGGCTTTATCTAGGGATTCATTTCTTATAACTACTAGTCAATTTCCTGCCAGAGAAAGAATAAGAGCTAACAAATACATTTTTGTTTTTGTTTTTATAATGAAGCAATTGAAAACGAAGAGCTGTGTAGTTGGGAAAAGATAATATTATATTCATGAATCTGCAAGCATGGCAATGCTCTTAAAGAGTACTGACTATAATCCTTCATTTTATCAAATAAGACTCTAGGAGAATTGCTCACCATCACACAGCAAGTCAGTGATTTAGTCTGGATGAGAATCCATGTGTTTCTAACTGGCACACTTTCCATTATACCCTACAGTTCTCTTAAAAGTGTGAAAAAAGATATATACACTGACTTCTGAAAAGGGACAAAGAGCTCCATAGGAATCAAGCTTCAAAATCAGACCAGGTTTAGATTAAACAGGGATTGATAACATTTAAAGATTAGTGAGAGAGTTGCTTAATCACACAAAATATTTAAAACTTCCCATTTTTCAATTTAGATGTGGCAACATTTAAATTAGCTATTTTTATTCAAAGTGTATTCTGATGAGGAACTTAAGTTGCATTAACTATATATGTAGTCTAACAATATTTAAACAGTAGGAAATCACCAAAATATGAAAGGTGGATATACAACATAGTGAACCAATTATTTAAAGATTAATAAAAATTAAATTATATCTGCAAACTAAATTTATAAGAATCATTCCCTCTTATTCAAAAGCATTAATTCTTAGTCGCTCAGTCATGTCCAACTCTCTGTAACCCCATGAACTGTAGCCAGCCAAACTCCTCTGTCCAGAATACTGGAATGGGTAGCCATTCTCTTCTCCAGGGGATTTTCCCAACCCAGGAAACAAACCTGGTTCTCCTGCATTGCAGGTAGATTCTTTAATGTTTGAGCCATCAGAGAAGCTCCATTTCAATTTTGATTTTTCTCACATGTCTTAACCAACCTGACTCATCTCCGACCTACCCAACCACTGCTTATAATCTGTATCGAACCATCTAATATGTGATTAAATCCTTTCATATTCTTATTCTCTATATGTTCTGTCACCATTATGAAGAGCCCTTGAGGAAGGAGCTTGTGTTTTAATGATTTTCTTTTACAAGCTGTTCACAGAACTTATTCAACAAATAAGTCCAAAATGATTTTGACAAAAGTAATGCATAGAGTTTATGTGTTCTAGCATAAAGATTACTTTATTTTGTATAAACTAAAAATCTTCTTCGTACCAAGTGTCTGATAAAAAGAAAATTAATATTCTGAGAAATCTGATAAAATAGGACTAAATATCTGACAATGAGTCAGCAGTAATTCATGCACAGAATAGCTTTACAAAAGTTACCATGCGTTGCACAGTGCTTATTACTCTAGAAGGTTGGGGAGGAAAGCTCTGGAGAAAACTTTAGAAAAGTTTCCAGCCTGGGCTATTCTTCCAGCAAGCTGCATGACCTTGGAGAAGATAATATAATTTCCTTGGGCCTTGACTAGGATTGATCTCTAAAATACTTCTAGCTCTAAAATATTATGATCTTACTTAAACCCTAAAAGCACTCTTTACTTACACAGAGGTTAAGAGGAATTTAACCTATAGCAGAGCTTAGAAAATCAAATGTTTTAGATTATCTCTGTTTTGATATCACATCACCACTATTTTAAGTTAATTTGTGAAAACCAGCTTCACAGACAAAAACTAAACAAGGAAAATTCTGAAGGAAAAACATATACTGGTATCAGTAGACTTGAATTTAAAACCATGTTTAACCCTTAACAGTTATTAGAACTTGAAGAAACTGCTTTACTCTCTCTTTGCTTATTTTCTTGCCTATAAACAGGTATGGGTGCTGGTGAGGGTGGGGCTGTTATTATGACAAAATATTCTTTAAGGACTTTCCCACATTTTGCATTATATCACAGGAAAATGGTGTGGTATTTCAATACTACTACTATCCAAAGAAAGAAGGCTCAAGAAAGTAGAGAATTAAATAGTACAGTAAAAGGAAACATATCAGTTTGAGCCAGTCACAGCTCCAAAGGGGGATTCATGGTGAGGTCCTATGCTAA
Organism: Neotragus moschatus; assembly: GCA_006410615.1. Taxonomy (NCBI): domain Eukaryota; kingdom Metazoa; phylum Chordata; class Mammalia; order Artiodactyla; family Bovidae; genus Neotragus; species Neotragus moschatus. The sequence goes on along the minus strand of SJYA01001042.1, from coordinate 12,233 downwards.
TGGGTAAAGCTGGATCTGCAGGAGAGCCAGGCCACAGGAAGGAGCTTAGAAAACACTCTGAGGAGGTAAATCTCTGTAAATAAATGCCAACTTAGGCCTCACTATAAACTGAATGTTTGTGTACAGTAAAATTCATTTTTGAAGCCCTAATCCTTAAGGTGATGGTGTTTGGACAAGAATGTGGGGAGTAAAAAATAAGGTCTTGAGGGTGGAGCCCTCAGGATGGAATAAATGCCCTCCTAAAAGAGATGAGAGAAACAGAGAGAGATTCCCTCATCATGTAAGGATACAGCAAGAAGGCAGCTGTCTGCAATAGACCTCTTGAAGCAAAGCGAAGTCGCTCAGTCATGTCTGACTCTCTCCAACCCCATGGACTGTAGCCTGCCAGGCTCCTTGGCCCATGGGATTTTCCAGGCAAGAGTACTGGAGTGGGTTGTCATTTTCTTCTCCAGGGGGTCTTCCCAACCCAGGGATCAAACCGGGTCTCCCGCATTGGAGGCAGACGCTTTACCATCTGAGCTACCAGGAAAGCCTCAATAGACCTCTTACTGGGAATCAAATCATTCACTCAGCTCCTTGATCTTGCCAGCCTTCAGAACTCTGAGAAAAGGGCTGTTTTAAGCCCCACAGTCTACGGTATTTTGCTAAGGCAGCAAGCTACTAAGACAGTCCTCCACTGAGGCAGTCAATTATATCTTTTCATCTAATGCTTTCAGATCTAGCCCAGACTTTCCTTCTGAAGCGTGGATCCACATGCCTATTTTTCACTTAGATACTTTACAGCCATTTCTACCTCAACCTGTCCAAAACCATGGTGACTTGATTTCCCCCCCTCAAGTCTTTCCTTCTAGTGCCACAATTCATCCGGGTGCTCAAATGAGAAATTCCTGGTTCCTCCTTTTCCTACCCACCCTCAACATCCCACTCATAATGGTCACCATAGTCCACCTCTAAAACGTCTTGAGTACATTCATTTTTTCAACATTACCACTGCTGTTACCTAGTCAAAGTCACTTTCAGCTCCTGCCTGGACTATTCCAGGAGACACCTTCCATCCCTTCTTTTTCTGAACTAGGATCCATACCGGTCAGAGTAAATTGTTTAAAATATAAAGAAGATTGTCATTATTATGATTAAACCCTGCATCAGATTTCCAGGGCCCACTGCTTACCACACTCTGCAAAATCCTTTGATTTACCATGGGCGCCTCTCCATCTTCACCCTGGTTGGTTCTCCTCCTTGATCACGTTTTTCTGGGAGTCCTGATCCTGGAATAGACCAATCTCATTTTCCTCTTTGGGTTTTGCTGAAATTGTCTCTAATGTTGCCTGTTATGCTTTTCCCTTTCCCTTGCCTCTTATATCTCAGCTGATTTTCCTTCGTGTGACCAGTTGGTTTTCACTCTTTAGGGTTTCATTTAATGACAGACAAAAAGAAGAGAAGTTTCCCCTCATCAACCTGCCAAAAATAGCTTCTTGTTAATTATTACCTAAGTCCCTTGTTTTCTGCATGACTTACTACAATGTGCAATTATTTAACTTATCTGTCTCTTTATTTTTAATCTCTCTTCTCCTCCCTCCAGAATATTATTTTCCTGAAGGTGAAGAACAAATATCTCATTCACCATTGTTTCCTCAACATTCACCACAATGCCTAGAATATGACAGGAACATGGTAGGTATTTGTTAAATAAATACACTGTGTGTTGAGAAATTCACCTTTCGGGAAACACCAAATTTTCTTGTGAAAACTAATGATGAAATGACAATCATTTTCTCCAGTTTCTTGTTAGTCAGATTTATTCCACAAACCATGGGAAACCTGGAATGGGAGAGCAGAGGAACTGCTGCTCATATGTTTTCTTATCACATTGTTTATTCCAACTTGTATTTTGAATGTTTGAATGTTTAGATCTCGTGACTCAGCAGTTTCTTACAACTATTTCATCTAGATATAAGACCATACTTAAAACTTTTGAAGAATCCAACATTAGTACCCTCAGTATTCCTCATTAATATGTTTACTGGAGTTCAGTGTTGCTGATTAATGTCACCTATTATCCTGTGAAAACTCTCAGAATATTATTGGACACAAACTGTTTGGTAATAAAAATGGCATTCCTGGGCATATATAGGGCCGCATACCATTAACATCCCACAGCACTTATCTTATGTCATATAATTTAGTTCTTTAGGATAAAAATCAGTTTTCTAGGGAGACTGTGCAATCACATTAAACTTTCATTAGTTTGAATCTTAAGTGATTTTATATAACTCAAAAGGATAATTTTTCTAGCAATAAAAACTGAAATTTTATTAAGTAGTGCTTTGAATAAAGCTGTATATGCATTTATGTTATCATAAACATATTTTAGATAATCATATTTGCAATGGGTCTGTTTCTGTATGAATTCTTAAAATTCAAAACTACTGGAGAAAAAGAGTGAAAAAAAAATTCACCTACTGGTCAAAACAAGGAACCCATGAACAGATCTACTTACCTTCACTTAATCAATATTTCTTTTGCAGCAGGGTTTCAGACCAGTTAATTGGATTTATATAACACTTTGACCTGAATTAAAAGCAGATAGAATCACATAAAATTCTATTGCATGAGTTCTCTTTAAAAAATACATTTAAAAAATCTATCAGTTAAAACTAGTACTCAGAGTAAGCTGCAGAAAACTGTTAAGGATTAATTAACTCCTATAATCTTAGGAGGAGCTGATTATGAACTGTAAAAACAGGGTAGAATCTGCACAGCTTGCCTGAGGCATCTCAAATAAAGAGTGGTAATAAGTAGTCAGAGAAAGTTTTCTTAAATTAGTCAATTTACATTTGGATTTGGGGATGAGAAATTATAGTTTTCATTGTTCTGAGTGACNTCTCCAGTTTCTTGTTAGTCAGATTTATTCCACAAACCATGGGAAACCTGGAATGGGAGAGCAGAGGAACTGCTGCTCATATGTTTTCTTATCACATTGTTTATTCCAACTTGTATTTTGAATATTTGAATGTTTAGATCTCGTGACTCAGCAGTTTCTTACAACTATTTCATCTAGATATAAGACCATACTTAAAACTTTTGAAGAATCCAACATTAGTACCCTCAGTATTCCTCATTAATATGTTTACTGGAGTTCAGTGTTGCTGATTAATGTCACCTATTATCCTGTGAAAACTCTCAGAATATTATTGGACACAAACTGTTTGGTAATAAAAATGGCATTCCTGGGCATATATAGGGCCGCATACCATTAACATCCCACAGCACTTATCTTATGTCATATAATTTAGTTCTTTAGGATAAAAATCAGTTTTCTAGGGAGACTGTGCAATCACATTAAACTTTCATTAGTTTGAATCTTAAGTGATTTTATATAACTCAAAAGGATAATTTTTCTAGCAATAAAAACTTAAATTTTATTAAGTAGTGCTTTGAATAAAGCTGTATATGCATTTATGTTATCATAAACATATTTTAGATAATCATATTTGCAATGGGTCTGTTTCTGTATGAATTCTTAAAATTCAAAACTACTGGAGAAAAAGAGTGAAAAAAAAATTCACCTACTGGTCAAAACAAGGAACCCATGAACAGATCTACTTACCTTCACTTAATCAATATTTCTTTTGCAGCAGGGTTTCAGACCAGTTAATTGGATTTATATAACACTTTGACCTGAATTAAAAGCAGATAGAATCACATAAAATTCTATTGCATGAGTTCTCTTTAAAAAATACATTTAAAAAATCTATCAGTTAAAACTAGTACTCAGAGTAAGCTGCAGAAAACTGTTAAGGATTAATTAACTCCTATAATCTTAGGAGGAGCTGATTATGAACTGTAAAAACAGGGTAGAATCTGCACAGCTTGCCTGAGGCATCTCAAATAAAGAGTGGTAATAAGTAGTCAGAGAAAGTTTTCTTAAATTAGTCAATTTACATTTGGATTTGGGGATGAGAAATTATAGTTTTCATTGTTCTGAGTGACTTCACTATTTTAAAACAGAAAAAAGCCAACACATTTTTAACCATGTATATATTGTGAAGTACCCAGAGGTAAAATTGATTATAGATATATGGAAAAAATTAGATATTAGACTGTAGCCTAAGACTGGATATAATAGAAGGTATTCTCAACACCACAGCCAGAGTGATTCCTTTGAAATGGGAGGAAGATCCTGGCAGCCCTCTGCTCAAAATCTTGCCAAGGCTCCTCCTCAGTCAGAGTCCAAGAAAACTCTTTAAAGGAAACTTCAAGGCCTTCTGTGATCTGCTCCCTTGCAGCCTCTCCGAAGTCAGACAACCCCATCTTGCTTCTGAACTCACCTCCTCCTCTCTCTTCCTCCTTTTTGACTCCCCACCAGCCTTGGTATTCTCCTTTGAATGCCTGAATGTTGCAAGCACATTTTGACCTGAAAAACCTTCACATCTTCTCCCTGCTTCCTCTGCCTGGAATGCTCTTCCCCAATATTTACAAAGTTAATCTCACATCTTCTTCACATCTTTGCTTGTACATCATCTTCTCAAGGAGGACTATCCCAACCACCACAACTTGCCCCCCCAAACACTCAATTCCCAGTTCTTGCTCCACTTTTTCCTTTTATCTCCATGACACTTATTGTCTTCCAATATGCTATATAATTTAGTTCTTTATTATATTTATTGTTTATATCTCTCTTCTATTATAAGAATGTAAGCTTCACGAAGATAAGGATCTTTATCTGTTTTATTTCCCGACACCCAGAAGAATGCCTAGTATGTCATAGGCACTCAGGACATAGGTATTGAGTGAATGAAATAATAAGTCCAGGATTTTTCTTTATTAGAAAATTAAGTCTCTCAGAGAAAAAATATAGCCTGAACCAAAACCAAAAGCCAAGAAAAATTAGAAGGGATATAGAATCCTAGCAAAACCCAGAGTAGGAACAACTCAGCTTGGAGTGATTGGTCAAAGAAATTTTAAAATGAGGAAATGTAAAGACTGGCAATTAGCCAAAGTTGAGCTTTATCTATGTTAGAAAGTCTGTAGTAATATTTTTGACAATCAGTTCAGTTCAGTTCAGTTCAGTTGCTCAGTCATGTCCGACTCTTTGCGACCCCATGAATCACAGCACGCCAGGCCTCCCTGTCCACCACCAACTCCCAGAGTTCACTCAGACTCATGTCCATCGAGTCAGTGATGCCATCCAGCCATCTCATCCTCTGTCATCCCCTTCTCCTCCTGCCCCCAATCCCTCCCAGCATCAGAGTCTTTTCTGATGAGTCAACACTTCGCATCAGGTTTTTGACACTAGGAAACATTTTTTATGAAAGTATTCCAGATGGCATCATAGTAAAAGAACAAGAAGAAAGTGAAGCTATATGCATTTGACCACAAACCAGCAAACCAAGTATTTCCAATGGTTTCAGACCAGTTAATTGGATTTATACAACACTTTGACCTGAATTAAAAGCAGATGGAGTCACATAAAATTCTATTGTATGAATTCTCCTTAAAAAAAATAACATTTTTTTAAAAAATCTATCATTTAAAACTAGTGCTCAGAGTAAGTTACAGAAAACTGTTAGTGGTAAGAGGGCCTAGAGCTAATGAACCATTGTGAATCTATAGTCTTTCTCTCAATACCCTGACTCTTAGAACTTCATTGATCATTAAAAACGATTTTCTTTCATCCAAATTGGCATTTTATTGAGATTAGTGATTTTTGGTTGAAGCTTTAAGATACTTTCTTTGTTATTTCTCTAACTAGAGGTGCTACTCCATCCAAAAGCAGACTTTAAACTTTAAAAGAGGATAGACTTAGAAGCTGAGATCTATAATATACTGTCAGGATAAAAATTATTCATTATTTAATCTTTATCAATGAAGTTTAAGTTGCCTTTTATTAAATATTCTATAATAAAAATGAACTAAGGTCCCCAGAATTTCGCAAATAGAGTAAGCAGGCAATAGGAGAAAGAAAAGAGCTGTGGACAGGCAAGGTGCTACTATCCCAAAAATGCAGCTAAAATTCCATTCTCTCTTATCATTGCTTATCTATAAATTTGTATAATTTTTTTCTTATAAATTTATGTACTTATTTACATTGGGCAAAGAGGCCTCTCAGTGAAGTTACATCCTATACAGATTTCAGAAGCATTTTAGTCTTTAGACCCGTGAATATGTCTCTATCTAGGTCCAAACTAACTAGAAATATGCTAACATCAGTTCACACTTTCAACTAATTTTTATAAAAAATAAAACTTATAGCTCAAGTATATGTAAGATGATGTACATTAACATAAACTGTTCAATTGGATGGATGCCTGCTAATCAGCAATTACTTGAAAAACTGGATGTGAATTTACCATAAATATTTTACGGTAACCCTGACATTTTGAGAAGGCAGATGATATATAAACTGTCTACTTTTTTCTTGGGGAATAATACCAAATGATGTTTTCATATAACATGCAATGTTTAATTTTGCCAGCTGGCTGTTAATTCTCTTCCTTTCAGACTTCATAATTGTTAGTAACCAAAAGGGCTTATTGATAGACATTTTATATCTCTAATTTGGCACTAGTGTTCCATAAGATATCATCTAAGCTGGAATGACAGTTTATTACATTCAGTCAGGTGGGTAGTGGACTCACAGCCTCTAACTGGCAATACCAAAGTTCTGAGGCTTGGTCTAAGGGTGCTTCGCAATGATCTCAATCTTATAAGAAATAGTCAAACAACTTGAACAGAAAGGCAGATTAAAACTGAGAGAAACTTTCATCATTAGGGAAATCATGATAAATCCACCAATTAGAATATTCTGAAGCCACTTACCAAGAGAACTTTGATGTTTATGTATTCACTTGGAAAGATTTCCATTCAATATTCTAGTAAAATATTATGAATAAACAGCAATAGCCCATTAATACCGTGGCAGTGTTGAATACCAAACACTTTTCATGTGCATTACCTCAACAGTCATGTGCATTTACCTCACTAAACTCTTAGAACAAGCCTGTTGAGTCAGCACTGTTAGAAACTCTATTTTAAAAGTGAAAAAACTAAAGCTCAGAAAGATTAAATGATCTTTCTGTCTTCACTCAGTAAGGCAATGGTACAACTTGAGCTCTACCCTGGATCAGATCAAATTCAGACCCTGGATAAGAAAAACAGGCTTGAAATGTGCCAAATATCAATAATTGCTCTATCTGGGGAATATAATTAAGTAAGCAGTAGAGGAAAACAAGCAATTTTCTATCATCTCAATTATTTTGTAATAAATATGCATTATTTTGAAAATTAGAAAATAAATGTATCAATATTTGAACATTAATTTTAAGAGAAAACCTCTTTGGTGAATTTTTTAAAATTGTTGTTTCTTTCCCGAAAACGAGGGATTAGCAGCTTTTCAAACCCTAAAAACTGACTTCTTCTTCTAGGATTAACTTTGAGAACTCTTCTTAGAGGAAAATCATCTGTCTCAAGCTGTAGGCATGCCTCTCCTCTGAGTTGAAACTGAAATGACATATGTGGTCATGAGCAACATCAGATTGTGTGGAACTTCAGAAACAAAACTGCAACCCAATGAAACAGATTGGTAGATAAAATACAAGATCAACAAAGATTCAAGGCACGTAGAAATTAAAATGGCAGAGACACACTGAGGCTGGAAAGAGGTCCAAAGTTTTTGCAATCGGCGGCTACGAAGATCTTCAAATGAGTCCAAATTACCAGGCAAACTAGATACTCAAAGATTCTGAGCAGCAATGTTTAGAGACTGTCGGATGCTTGGCACCCACAACAAGAAAACTTACTCAGTTCAGTTCAGTCGCTCAGTTGTGTTTGACTCTGTGCCACCCCATGGACTACAGCAAACCAGGCCTCCATGTCCATCACCAACTCCTGGAGTTTACTCAAACTCATGTCCATTGAGTCAGTAAAGCTATCCAACCATCTCATCCTATGTTGTCCCCTTCTGCTGCCTTGAATCTTTCCCATTATCAAGGTCTTTTCAAATAAGTCAGTTATTTGCATCAGGTGGCCAAACTACTGGAGTTTCAGTTTCAGCATCAATCCTTCCAATGAATATTCAGGACTGATTTCCTTTAAGATGGACTGGATGAATCTCCTTGCTTTCCAAGGGACTCTCAAGAATCTTTTCCAACATCACAGTTCAAAAGCATCAATTCTTCAGTGCACAGCTTTCCTTATAGTCCAACTCTCATATCCATACATGACTACTGGAAAAATCAGAGCCTTGACTAGATGGACATTTGTTGACAAAGTAAAGTTTCTGCTTTTTAATATGCTGTCTAGGTTGGTCATAACTTTTCTTCCAAGGAGTAAACATCTTTTAATTTCATGGCTGCAGTCACTTTTTGCAGTGACTTTGGAGCCTCTCAAAAAATAAAGTCTCTCACTGTTTCCAATGTTTCCCCATCTATTTGCCATGAAGTGATGGGACCAGATGCCATGATCTTAGTTTTCTGACCGTTGAGTTTTAAGCCAACTTTTTCACTCTCCTCTTTCACTTTCAGCAAGAGGCTCTTTAGTTCTTTGTTTCTGCTATAAGGGTGGTATCATCTGCCTATCTGAGGTTATTGATATTTCTCCTGGTAATGTTGATTCCAGCTTGTGTTTTGACCAAACCAACGTTTCTTAGGATGCACTCTGCATATAAGTTAAATAAGCAGGGTGATAATATACAGCCTTAACATACTCTTTTCCTGATTTGGAAGCAGTCTGTTCCATGCCCAGTTCTAAGCATTGCTTCTTGACCTGTATACAGGTTTCTCAGGAGGCAGGTCAGGTGCAGGTCAGTATTCCCATCTCTTTCACAATTTTCCACAGTTTGTTGGGATCCACACAATCAAAGGCTTTGGTGTTGTCAATAAAGCAGAAGTAGATACTTTTCTGGAACTCTCTTGCTTTTTTGATGATCCAGCGGATATTGGCAACTTGATCTCTGGTGCCTCTGCCTTTGCTAAATCCAGCTTGAACATCTGGACATTGATGGCTCACATACTGTTGAAGTCTGGCGTGAACATTTTTGAGCATTATTTTGCTAGCATGTGTGATGAGTGCAATTGTGCACTGCTGCTGCTGCTGCTAAGTCTTTTCAGTCGTGTCCGACCCTGTGCGACCCCATAGACGGCAGCCCACCAGGCTCCCCCGTCCCTGAGATTCTCCAGGCAAGAACACTGGAGTGGGTTGCCATTTCCTTCTCCAACGCATAAAAGTGAAAAGTGAAAGTGGAATCACTCAGTTGTGTCCGACTCTGTGCGACCCCATAGACGGCAGCCCACCAGGCTCCCCCATCTCTGGGATTTTCCAGGCAAGAATACTGGAGTGGGTTGCCATTTCCTTCTCCAATGCATAAACTGAAAAGTCAAAGTGAAGTTTCTCAGTTGTGNAAAAGTGAAAGTGGAATCGCTCAGTCGTGTCCGACTCTGTGCGACCCCATAGACGGCAGCCCACCAGGCTCCCCCATCTCTGGGATTTTCCAGGCAAGAATACTGGAGTGGGTTGCCATTTCCTTCTCCAATGCATAAACTGAAAAGTCAAAGTGAAGTTTCTCAGTTGTGTCCAACTCTTAGCGACCTCACAGACTGTAGCCTACCAGGTTCCACTGTCCATGGGATTTTCCAGGCAAGAGTACTGGAGTGGGGTGCCATTGCCTTCTCCACAATTGCATACTAGTTTGAGCATTAATTAACATTGCCTTTCTTTGAGATTAGAATGAAAACTGATCTTTTCCAGTCCTATGGCCACTGCTGAGTTTTCCAAATTTGCTGGCATATTGAGTGCAGCTCTTTGACAGCACCTTTTAAGAATCAAAATAGCTCAACTGGAATTCCATCACCTCCACTAGCTTTCTTTGTAGTGATGCTTCCTGAGGCCCACCTGACTTCACATTCCAGGATGTCCAGCTCTAGGTGAGTGATCATACCATCATGATCATCTGGGTCATGAAGATCTTTTTTGTACAGTCTTCTGTGTATTCTTGCCATCTCTTCTTAATATCTTCTGCTTCTGTTAGGTCCATACCATTTCAGTTCTTTATTGTGCCCATCTTTGCATGAAATGTTCCCTTGGTATCTCTAATTTTCTTGAAGAAATCTCTAGTCTTTCCCATCCAACTGTTTTCCTCTATTTCTTTGCACTAATCATTGAGGAAGGCTTTCTTATCTCTCCTTGCTATTCTTTGGAACTCTGCATTCAATTGGGTATATCTTTCCATTTCTCCTTTGCCTTTGGCTTCTCTTCTTTTAATAACTATTTGTAAGGCCTCCTCAGATAACCATTTTGCCCTTTTGTATTTCTTTTTCTTAAGGATGGTCTTGATCACTGCCTCCTGCACAATGTCACGAAGCTCTGTCCATAGTTCTTCAGGCATTCTGTCTATCAGATCTAACCCCTTGAATCTATTTGTCACTTCCACTGTATAATAGTAAGGGATTTGATTTAGGTCATACCTCAATGTTCTGGTGGTTTTCCCTACTTTTTTCAATTTAAGTCTGAACTTGGCGATGAGTTCATGATCTGAACTACAGTCAGCTCTTGTAGTCAGCTTTCTTGTAGGCCATTGTTAATTACTTGTATTCCTTCATTTTCCTGGCATCTTGTATGTGACTCTATCAGGCTGCTATTTAACAGGATATGGAACAGACTCAGTTCTTTGGCAAGGTGTTACTCTAATATGGATAGATGGAGGAAGTTGAATTCTTTCAAACTTCTCGAACAAATGGCTTCTAAATCATGCTTAGACTTAAATGGTTTATAATACTTTGTAATGTTAGGATTCAGAATGAGATATTGTCCACTCATTTCCACCCAAACAAATGATAACTAATGAATACATCTGTCATTCAAGAGAGAATTATTGAAAGTTTGCAATAATATAAAATGGGAATCAAGATAGAGAGAGTTAGCCATTAGAAAGCATATATATGTAGTAGAAAAGAGAGACCAAATTACCAAATGAACAAATATTAAATTTCAGGTATAGAACATGATGAAATGGAGAGATACATGGGTATGATGAGAATATGTAAGTGATGCTTAAGTTTTATTGAAATTTCCTATCACGGGAATAAGAAGCATCTAAATATGTAGAGCTTTAGATTCTTTTAACGATTACTCAGGCAGATGTTTGTTTCATGGTTTAGACTTGTTTACCTCAGGTAAAAAATAATTTTACACCAAGGACAAGGTTTATTTATTTACTCTTTCTAAAGACTTTAGTTTACTGTCCTCATATGTAGCAACTGCAATTAAATTTAAAATATTGGAGTAGTGCCTTTACTTGAATTCCACAGTAAAAACATTTGTCCAACATAGTTCGATAAATGGAGGAGGGAAATTCAATAGCAATCGAGGTTACAAGTGAAACTTGATAAAAGAAGTATGCGCTGACACTTGTTCCTGAAAAATAATTGTGAAAAGGAAGGATCATATTTCTACAGCAACCAACTTCATTGGGACCACTAAGCTCTATTAAAAATGAAGAAAGAAACAGAGAGAGATGGAAGTGAAGGATAGATGAAATAGCATATTAGGCAAAAAATTAGGACTGTGAGTCAAAGTCCTTGGAAGAGGGATGGAAAAATCCCCAAGCTGCCCGTGTGTGTTCCTGTTTAATTCTGTCCCTTTTAATTTTCAGATCAGTATCTGAAATACAAATGCCAAAAGGTTAAATGAGTAAACCAGGCCAGGTTGTAACTTGCATCAATAAGAATCGCAGGCTTCAACCAAATGGAGCCTCTATTATTCAACTCTAATCCAGTGTGACCAAACAAAAACTATAAACACGTAAATTTCTAAGTGAAATATCTGTGTTAGTTTACTTTCTGCCATAAAACATTACCACAAATTTAGGGGCTTAAAAAAATACTCTTTTATGATCCCATAGTTCTGGGGGTCAGAATTCCAGTTATGGCCTACCTCAACTGTGTCCTCTGCTTAAGTTTCTTAAGGCTGAAATCAAAGTGTCAGCAAGTTTTTTTCTAGAGCAAGTTTTTCCCTAAGATACAAGCTCACCCAAATTCAATCAAATTGACCAAAATCAATTTCTTCTGGTTGCAAAAGTGAAGTCCCTATTTTTTGATGGTCTTTATTGCCAGCAAAAAGATCTTCACAACCCGGACAATCACGATGGTGTGATCACTCATCTAGACCCAGACATCCTGGAATGTGAAGTTAAGTGGGTCTTAGAAAGCATCACTACAAACAAAGCTAGTGGAGGT
>SJYA01001041.1:1155359-1175499 GCA_006410615.1 Neotragus moschatus | reverse complement strand
GTACTCTGCATAGAAGTGAAATAAACAGGGTGACAATATATAGCCTTAATGTACTCCTTTCTGATTTAGAAACATTCTTTTGTTCCAGGATGTCCAGTTCTCACTGTTGCTTCTTGACCTGCATACAGATTTCTCAAGAGGCAGGTCAGGTCATCTGGTATTCCCATTTTTCAAGAATTTCCCACAGTTTGTTGTGATCCACACAATCAAAAGCTTTGGCATATTCAATAGAGCAGAAGAAGATGTTTTTTTCTGGAACTCTCTTGCTTTTTCGATGATCCAGCGGATGTTGGCAATTTGATCTCTGGTTCCTCTGCCTTTTCTAAATCCAGCTTAAACATCTGGAAGTTCATGGTTCACATACTGTTGAAGCCTGGCTTGGAGAATCTTGAGCATTACTTTGCTAGCATGTGAGATGAGTGCAATTGTGTGGAAGTTTGAACATTCTTTGGCATTGCCTTTCTTTGGGATTGGAATGAAAACTGACCTTTTCCAGTCCTGTGCCCACTGCTGAGTTTTCCAGATTTGCTGGCATATTGAGTGCAGCACTTTCACAGCATCATCTTTTAGGATTTGAAAGAACTCAACTGGAATTCCATCACCTCCACTAGCTTTGTTCTTAGTGATTCTTCCTAAGGCCCACTTGACTTCTCATTCCATGATGTCTGACTCTAGGTGAGTGATCACACCATCATGATTATCTGGGTCGTGAAGATCTTTTTTCTACAGTTCTTCTGTGTATTCTTGCCACCTCTTCTTAATATCTTCTGCTTCTGTTAGGTCCATACCATTTCTGTCCTTTACTGAGCCCATCTTTGCATGAAAAGTTCCCTGGATATCTCTAATTTTCTTGATTAGATATCTAGTCTTTCCCATTCTATTGTTTTCCTCTATTTCTTTGCATTGATCACTGAGGAAGGCTTCCTTATCTCTCCTTGTCTTGAGACCTATTCTAATTGCTGATATTTTGCAAAAGAGCAGATTCCTCATTCTTCAGTCTTTACCAGAGAAGAGCTGTGTGTGTTAGTTGCTCAGTCATGTCTGAGTCTTTGCCACCCCATGGACTGTAGTCTGTCAGGTTCCTCTGTCTCACGGGATTCTCCAAGCCAGAATACTGGTGTGGGTTGCCATCCCCTTCTCCAAGAAGACCTTGTACATGAGAACAAACTATACATGTTTGATTAAATAGGTCAAGCAGTCTAGTAGCTAGCATCTTCTAAATATCCATACCATCACTGGCAAATAACAATGGAATGTAGGTAAATGCTGAAAATCACTAAAGAAAAACAAACAAACAAACAAACACAGTACTATACTCAAATCTAAAGTTGGAGGGACTTCCCTGGCAGTCTAGTGGTTAAGATCATTCACTTCCACTGTAAAGGCGTGGGTTCAATCCCTGACTGAGGGACTAAGATTCCAATGATTGTGCCATGTGGCCAAAAGAAAACAACAAATGCAAGAAAAATTTCAGGAATTCCCTGGTGGGTCCAATGGTTAGGACTTGGCACTTTCACTCCTGGGACCCAGATTCAATCTTTGGTCAGTGAACTAAAATCTCAGAAGCCAGGCGGCGTGGCAAAAACAAAAATAAAAAAAGAAGAAGTTGGGAAAATGAAAATATTAACTAAAGGCAGAACTGCCAAATGTCTCTCTCTCTCTTCACTCACTAATTCAATTATGCAAAAGCTGGATATCATCACTCTTTCTTCTTTAGGTCTAGAAACATGCTTCATATTCATGCAATTTACTTACCATAATTAAACTCAATTCATTCAGGCTCAATATTCAGAGAACTACAGTATTAAAGTCTCTGTTGCTAAACTTTGTTAGAATGCTGTTTGTTTTAGTTAATTTTATATTCTTGGTATTTAAAAAATGCTAAATAAAAGAACCACATAGATGATCAATTTGGAAACAATTTTAGTTTCATAATATGTGCCTAATATTAAAACCAGATTGATAGAGTTAGGTCAGTGTTTGAAGGATGGGAGACGTAAGTATTGATTGCTAGGGAACAAATATGAATAAGATAAAATCTCCATGGGCTTCTCTACTGGCTCAGTGGTAAAGAATCTGCTTACCAGTGTAGGAGACACGGGTTCAATCCCTGGTTTGGAAAGATCCCACATGCCGCAGGACAACTAAACTTGAACTGAACCTGTGCTCTGGAGTCCAGAAACTGCAACTCCTGAGCCCATGTGCCACAATCACTGAAGTCCAAATGCTCTAGGGTCTGTGCTCCACAACAAGAGAAGCCACATAAGAGAGCCTGCCCACCACAACTAGAGAAAGCCCGAGCGCAGCAACAGAGAATCAGCACAGCCAAAAATGCACCAAAAATAAATAAAATTACAAGATAGTAAATAAATAAATAAAATCTCTGCCCTCCTGTGGCTCATTATATAGTTGTAGTTGTTGTTGTTTAGTCCCTAAGTTGTGTCCAACTTTTTTGCGATCCCACAGACTGCAGTCTGCCAGGCTCCTCTGTCCATGGGATTTCCCAGGCAAGAATACTAGAGTGGGTAGCCGTTTTCTTCTCCAGAGGATCTTCCTGACCCACTGAATCCACCAGGGAAATCCTGACATTTTTCTTGCGTTTTTCTTTTTATTTTGGCCGTGTGGCACAACGAGGATCTTAGTTCCTCAGCCAGGGATCAAGCCCATGCCTTCCTGACTCCCAACTCCTGCATCAGGCTGAGCCACCAGGTAAGCCCTACCATGTAATAGGGCTTCTCAACCTCAGCATCACTGATATTTCAGACCAAAAACTTATTTGTTGTAAGAAGCTGTCCTGCAGATTGTAAAATGTTTAACGGAATCCCTTGCCCACATCCACTAATGCCAGCAGCACTCCCTTAATTTTGAGAAGCAAAAACGTCTAGTCCTCGTTATATGTGTCTCCTAGGAAATAAAACTGCCCCCGTGTAGAATTATTGTCATGCAGGAAGACAGGTACATCCTTAAAATTGCACAGATTTCAGCATCGTCTTTTGACCACCAGTTCACATTTAACAATACTATTGGATGTAAGAAATGTAGAAAACCTTGAGTTGATTGTAAACTGAGTCCCAAACACAACAAACAGTAAGTATTTGATATTAATTTCCCTATTCAAAGATGAATAGAATAAAAAGTAGAATATTTGTACTTTCTGGGGGCTTGAATCAGCCTCTAAGTATTCATTAATTAAGTTCTTTGCATACAGCACTTAGCTAAGCATGAGGAAGATAGAAGTTATCTAGTTCTATATACAATGAAAATCTCCTTGAGCAGCAGAAGTAATAGAATTAAAGTTAAAGTCATCTTAGAAATTATCTACCTAATCCTGTTTTTTTTTTAATATGAGAAAAATAAGACCCAGAAAAGTGAGAAAGGCATTATGATCTAAGGACATCTACCTAGTAAATAAACTTGGGCTAAAACATAAGTGTCTTGACTACTACTCAGTAATGTGAGGCAATACCAATTATATAGTCCATGGAATACTCCAGGCCAGAATACTAGAGTAGGCATCCATTTCCTTCTCCAGGGGATCTTCCCAACCCAGGGATAGAACCTAGGTCTCCCACATTACAGGCAGATTCTTTACCAGCTGAGCCACCAGGGAAGCCAAGGACACCTACCTAGTAAATGAACTTGGGCTAAAACATAAGTGTCTTGACTCCCACTCAGAAACATGGGGCAATACCAATTATTTTGCCTGCATGCTCAGTTGTGTTCAATTCTTTGTGACCCTATGAACTGTAGCTGGTCAGGCTCCCCTGTCCATGGAATTCTTCATGCGAGCATACTAGAATGGATTGCCATTTCCTCCTTCATGGAATCTTTCTGACCCAAGGATCAAACACACATCTCCTGGGTTGGCAAGCAGATTCTTCACCACTGTGCCACCTGTAAAGCCTGACTAGTTAACTGTTAAATATAGAAAGATTCCAAGTGCTGGAGGCAATCAGAGTGAAAGGAAATGCAGTAATGGCTGAAATAGTTAGACAAGGCAGCAAAGAAGAGTAGGGACTCAGGCCAGGCCTTGAAGATTACAGGTGGCTTCAGGGATGGGCCAGTGATATTTTCCCCATGGTCTTGGTGCCAAGCTGGGAATGACATGAGAGGAGGTGGAGAGGCAAGATGGCATCTGATATGAGCCAGGAACTGAGTTCATGCAAGGAAAACCAAAAATCAGATTTGGGATCATTTTCAAAATAATTCTGAGGAATCCCAGACTACCTTCCTTTCTGGGGCTGTCCCCACTTTTTGTTCTTCGATCTCCAACTGTGAACACCCTACTGGCCCATACAGGGCCCTGGGGACCAGCTTTACTAGAGGTAGAAGGCATCCCCAAGTTTCCAAGCACCCAAAGATATCATCTTTATGATTCAAATCATGAACTCAAAAAAATACACACCAAAGCACTAGGAACAGAAACAATCCTTGTGCTTCTAAAACTAAAACTTTCATCACCTCTTTCCCTTTAGTATTTGATCTTGAACATTGGAAGGGACTTGATTCCTTTTGCCTTACGCAAGCTAAATTTCCCCTCTGAATAAAGGGAAGAGTCTGGATTCAGTGAATGGACTATGTAAATCATAAGAAAACTGAACCTGATTATATGGTTATATAAAGCTGAATTAATGCAATACCATAAACAAATAAACCTCAAGCATGAAAATTTCCTCAAAACCTGAAAAAGATTCATGACAAGACATTTTCAGGAAAGAACACCATCAGCTCACTAATAGTGTCGGCTTCTCAGGAGGATTACTGGGAGAAAAGAAAGAGAGAGAGAAGCCGTATCTCACCCTTTAAATTCATTAAGCATGGAGATGATCATTCTATTGTGTGTGTTTATGGGGGAAATGCACATTTTTCATGCAGAAAATGAGAGAAAGAGACATTCCAAGATAAAGGAGTAGCATTGATTTCAGAACGGAAAAATGAAGAAGGTAGCTGATGCTGTTGTTGTTGTTCAGTTGCTCAGTTACATCCAACTCTTTGTGACCCCATGGACCGCAACATGCCAGGCTTCCTTGTCCTTCACCATCTCCTGGAGCTTGCTCAGACTCATGTCCATTAAGTTGGTGATGCCATCCAACCATCTCATTCTCTGTGGTCCCCTTCTCCTCTTGCCTTCAATCTTTCCCAGCTTCAGGGTCTTTTCCAAAGAGTTGGCTCTTTGCATCAGGTAACCAAAGTACTGGGGCTTCAGCCTTAGCTTCATTCCTTCCAATGAATATTCAGGGTTTATATCCTGTAGGATTGACTGGTTTGATCTCCTTGCAATCCAAGAGACTCTCAAGAGTCTTCTCCAGCATCACAGTTCAAAAGCATCGATTCTTCAGTGCTCAGCCTTCTTTATGGTCCAGTTCTCACATCCATACGTGATTACTGGAAAAACCACAGCTTTGATTAGACAGACCTTTGTCAACAAAGTAATGTCTCTGCTTTTTAACACACTGTCTAGGTTTGTCATAGTTTTTCTTCCAAGGAGCAAGCATTTTTCAATTCCTTGGCTCCAGTCAGCATCTGCAGTGATTTTGGAGCCCAAGAAAATAAAGTCTCTCACTGTTTCCATTGTTTCCCCACTATTTGCCATGAAGTGATGGGACCAGATGCCACAATCTTCTTTTTTTTGAATGTTGAGTTTTAAGCCAGCTTTTTCACTCTCCTCTTTCACTTTCATCAAGAGGCTCTTTAGTTCCTCTTCACTTTCTGCCATAAAGTTTGTGTCATCTACATATCCGAGGTTACTGATATTTCTCCTGGCAATCTTGATTCCAGCTTGTGCTTCACTCAGCCTAGCATTTTATATGATGTGTTCTGCATATAAGTTAAATAAGCAGAGTGACAATATACAGCCTTGATGTACTCCCTTCCTAATTTTGAATCAATCCATTGTTCCACATAGTTCTAACTGTTGCTTCTTGATCTCCATACAGGTTTCTCAGGAGGCCAGGTAAGGCAGTCTGGTATTTCCATATCTTTAAGAATTTTCCACTGTTTGTTGTGATCTACACAAAGGCTTTAATGTAATCAATGCAGCAGTGTTGTGATCTACACAAAGGCTTTAATGTAATCAATGCAGCAGAAACCTGATATAGCTCAGGTTTAAAAAAAAAAAAATTGTTGAGAGGCAAGTACAGCTCCAATGCAGCTCTTAACTACTACTGTCGCCAAGTGATATCCAAGGTGAATAAGGTAGTATAGTCTTTCTCCCACTTTCTCAGGCATTTCTCAGGCAAAAGAGGCTACTAAGGCATTGAGGTGATTTTGCCTACTGTTCAAGCCTTCTAAACGTATTGGCTGACGGGAACCAACTATGTAATTACTTTTCTCTCTTAGAACCAAATTTCAGTTTTATGGGAAAAGTTTGGAGGCGAAATCAGGACACAAATCCACAGGAGACATCACCGTTTATTTCAGATATTATTCTCAACTTCTNTTTTTTTTTTAATATGAGAAAAATAAGACCCAGAAAAGTGAGAAAGGCATTATGATCTAAGGACATCTACCTAGTAAATAAACTTGGGCTAAAACATAAGTGTCTTGACTACTACTCAGTAATGTGAGGCAATACCAATTATATAGTCCATGGAATACTCCAGGCCAGAATACTAGAGTAGGCATCCATTTCCTTCTCCAGGGGATCTTCCCAACCCAGGGATAGAACCTAGGTCTCCCACATTACAGGCAGATTCTTTACCAGCTGAGCCACCAGGGAAGCCAAGGACACCTACCTAGTAAATGAACTTGGGCTAAAACATAAGTGTCTTGACTCCCACTCAGAAACATGGGGCAATACCAATTATTTTGCCTGCATGCTCAGTTGTGTTCAATTCTTTGTGACCCTATGAACTGTAGCTGGTCAGGCTCCCCTGTCCATGGAATTCTTCATGCGAGCATACTAGAATGGATTGCCATTTCCTCCTTCATGGAATCTTTCTGACCCAAGGATCAAACACACATCTCCTGGGTTGGCAAGCAGATTCTTCACCACTGTGCCACCTGTAAAGCCTGACTAGTTAACTGTTAAATATAGAAAGATTCCAAGTGCTGGAGGCAATCAGAGTGAAAGGAAATGCAGTAATGGCTGAAATAGTTAGACAAGGCAGCAAAGAAGAGTAGGGACTCAGGCCAGGCCTTGAAGATTACAGGTGGCTTCAGGGATGGGCCAGTGATATTTTCCCCATGGTCTTGGTGCCAAGCTGGGAATGACATGAGAGGAGGTGGAGAGGCAAGATGGCATCTGATATGAGCCAGGAACTGAGTTCATGCAAGGAAAACCAAAAATCAGATTTGGGATCATTTTCAAAATAATTCTGAGGAATCCCAGACTACCTTCCTTTCTGGGGCTGTCCCCACTTTTTGTTCTTCGATCTCCAACTGTGAACACCCTACTGGCCCATACAGGGCCCTGGGGACCAGCTTTACTAGAGGTAGAAGGCATCCCCAAGTTTCCAAGCACCCAAAGATATCATCTTTATGATTCAAATCATGAACTCAAAAAAATACACACCAAAGCACTAGGAACAGAAACAATCCTTGTGCTTCTAAAACTAAAACTTTCATCACCTCTTTCCCTTTAGTATTTGATCTTGAACATTGGAAGGGACTTGATTCCTTTTGCCTTACGCAAGCTAAATTTCCCCTCTGAATAAAGGGAAGAGTCTGGATTCAGTGAATGGACTATGTAAATCATAAGAAAACTGAACCTGATTATATGGTTATATAAAGCTGAATTAATGCAATACCATAAACAAATAAACCTCAAGCATGAAAATTTCCTCAAAACCTGAAAAAGATTCATGACAAGACATTTTCAGGAAAGAACACCATCAGCTCACTAATAGTGTCGGCTTCTCAGGAGGATTACTGGGAGAAAAGAAAGAGAGAGAGAAGCCGTATCTCACCCTTTAAATTCATTAAGCATGGAGATGATCATTCTATTGTGTGTGTTTATGGGGGAAATGCACATTTTTCATGCAGAAAATGAGAGAAAGAGACATTCCAAGATAAAGGAGTAGCATTGATTTCAGAACGGAAAAATGAAGAAGGTAGCTGATGCTGTTGTTGTTGTTCAGTTGCTCAGTTACATCCAACTCTTTGTGACCCCATGGACCGCAACATGCCAGGCTTCCTTGTCCTTCACCATCTCCTGGAGCTTGCTCAGACTCATGTCCATTAAGTTGGTGATGCCATCCAACCATCTCATTCTCTGTGGTCCCCTTCTCCTCTTGCCTTCAATCTTTCCCAGCTTCAGGGTCTTTTCCAAAGAGTTGGCTCTTTGCATCAGGTAACCAAAGTACTGGGGCTTCAGCCTTAGCTTCATTCCTTCCAATGAATATTCAGGGTTTATATCCTGTAGGATTGACTGGTTTGATCTCCTTGCAATCCAAGAGACTCTCAAGAGTCTTCTCCAGCATCACAGTTCAAAAGCATCGATTCTTCAGTGCTCAGCCTTCTTTATGGTCCAGTTCTCACATCCATACGTGATTACTGGAAAAACCACAGCTTTGATTAGACAGACCTTTGTCAACAAAGTAATGTCTCTGCTTTTTAACACACTGTCTAGGTTTGTCATAGTTTTTCTTCCAAGGAGCAAGCATTTTTCAATTCCTTGGCTCCAGTCAGCATCTGCAGTGATTTTGGAGCCCAAGAAAATAAAGTCTCTCACTGTTTCCATTGTTTCCCCACTATTTGCCATGAAGTGATGGGACCAGATGCCACAATCTTCTTTTTTTTGAATGTTGAGTTTTAAGCCAGCTTTTTCACTCTCCTCTTTCACTTTCATCAAGAGGCTCTTTAGTTCCTCTTCACTTTCTGCCATAAAGTTTGTGTCATCTACATATCCGAGGTTACTGATATTTCTCCTGGCAATCTTGATTCCAGCTTGTGCTTCACTCAGCCTAGCATTTTATATGATGTGTTCTGCATATAAGTTAAATAAGCAGAGTGACAATATACAGCCTTGATGTACTCCCTTCCTAATTTTGAATCAATCCATTGTTCCACATAGTTCTAACTGTTGCTTCTTGATCTCCATACAGGTTTCTCAGGAGGCCAGGTAAGGCAGTCTGGTATTTCCATATCTTTAAGAATTTTCCACTGTTTGTTGTGATCTACACAAAGGCTTTAATGTAATCAATGCAGCAGTGTTGTGATCTACACAAAGGCTTTAATGTAATCAATGCAGCAGAAACCTGATATAGCTCAGGTTTAAAAAAAAAAAAATTGTTGAGAGGCAAGTACAGCTCCAATGCAGCTCTTAACTACTACTGTCGCCAAGTGATATCCAAGGTGAATAAGGTAGTATAGTCTTTCTCCCACTTTCTCAGGCATTTCTCAGGCAAAAGAGGCTACTAAGGCATTGAGGTGATTTTGCCTACTGTTCAAGCCTTCTAAACGTATTGGCTGACGGGAACCAACTATGTAATTACTTTTCTCTCTTAGAACCAAATTTCAGTTTTATGGGAAAAGTTTGGAGGCGAAATCAGGACACAAATCCACAGGAGACATCACCGTTTATTTCAGATATTATTCTCAACTTCTGTCTGAGTCCAGTGAAGGGAGAACTATAGGCAGAAGCTGTAGGAGGTGTTGGTAAAGCGGCTGCATGAGGTGTGGGGACCTTCTCAGCAAGGCACTGATGTCCTGGATGACAGTGCGGCACGGAACCAGGAAGCACAGCCTCCTCTACACCTTCGCGTGATGCATCCCTCCAATAACGTGAGAACTTTGGGAAGCGTGAGAAGACTGCACTGCTAGTGGGTCAACAGCTTCCTTGGAAAGAGGAGCAGTAGTAGCAGCTGCTGGGACACTGCTGGGGCACGTGCCTCCAGGAGACCTTGTTTACACCTCAGTAAATACTTGTGAGCAGCCTCTGAGCCAGTCTTTCTTCTACATTTGGGGGATACTGAAAGAATCAAGGGCAGAAGAAAGCAATAAGAGAAATAGAACAACCCATGAGAAATCACTGGTGCTCATCTGGAATATCCCACAGACTCCCAGAGATAACTGAGGTGAAGTAGAGCTGGAGGGCTACAGCTGAAGGCTGGAACTCTGCAGATGGGGATACAATCTAGTTAAATTTTGGTTCATATTCTTACTGTGAGCCCACTGGTATGTGCACACTGGTGTATATGCACTGTGGATCCATGCATATCGGATAAGGGCTGGAAGGAAACAGACCAAAATGGTAACAGCTGTTGTTCATGGGCAGTAAGAGTATGAATATTTTTATATGATTTCATATAATAGTCTATTTTCCAAATGTTCTGTGGTGATATATATTATTTTTATTATTATAAGCAGAAAAAAATTTTTTGGTGAAAGAGTAGGTGGTACTACCCTGTCATTAATTTAATTTGCTTTGGATAGCACGATTCTCTACGGGAAACTCTGACCATGCTGGAAATTTAGAAAAGGTGTATTTCATGACAAACCTACAGAAACAATAGGTCAAGTCAAATGTATTTCTAAACAATATTATAGATAGAAGAATTGACAAATTTCTCTGCTACTGATTTGTAATTACACGTCTAATCCTATGCCTTTTTTATTGCTTCCAGCAAAGTAAATTTTACCAGAAATGAAAAACAAGAAGGTAATTACCTCTTTCGGGGAACAATCAAAAAAATAAGCTCTGTAATTTCTTGGAAGATCAAGTCTACATCAACAAGTAGATAATTAATTGAATTCTTCAGATAATTCAAGAATTTTAATATCACATCTTTGCCCTAGTGTCTCTATAAAAAGATGAAATGGTTTACATGGGTGTCTTGTTCTGTATTCTATTACCATAAATATGGCAGTTCCAGTTCATTTGTAAGAGTTCTCCTTGAAACATCTGGCCTTCAAAAGTTTAGTGTTATCTTCAAAGCAACCATGCACCTTCATGTTTTATGCTGTTCAGTCACCCGGTCGTGTACAACTCTTTGTGACCCATGGACTGCAGTGCGCCAGGCCTCCCTGTCCATCACCATGTTTGCCCAAGTTCATGTTCATTGCATTGGTGATGCCATCCAGTGATCTCATCCTCTGACACCCTCTTCTCCTTCTGCCCTCAATCTTTCCCAGCATTAGGGACCTTTCTAATGAGTTGTTTGTTTGCATCAGATGACCGAAAGACTGGAGCTTCAGCTTCAGCATCAGTCCATCCAGTGAGTATTTAGGGTTGATCTCCCTTAAGATTGACTGGCTTAATCTCCTTGCTGTCCAAGGGACTTTCAGGAATCCTCTCTACCACGGTTCGAAGGCATCAATTCTTTGGCATTCTGCTTTCTTTTCGGTCCAGCACTCACAAACGTATGTGACCAGCGGGAAGACCACAGTCTTGACCATATTGACCTTTGTCAGCAGAGTGATGTCTCTGCTTTTCAACACACTGTTTAGGTTTGTCATTGCTTTCCTGCCAAGAAGTAATCACCTTCTGATTTCATGACAGCAGTCACCATCTGCAGTGATTTTGGAGCCCAAGAGGAGGAAATCTGTCACTACTTCCACCTTTCCCCCTTCTATTTGCCATGCAGTAATGGGGCTGGATGCCACGATCTTAGTTTTTTTAATATTTAGTTTTAAGTCGGCTCTTTCACTCTCCTCCTTCACCCTCATCAAGAGGCTCTTTAGTTCCTCTTCAGTTTCTGCCATTAGAGGGATATCTGCACATCTAAGGCTGTTGATGTCTTTCCCATCTATCTTGATTCTGGCTTGTAATTCATCCAGCCCAGCATTTCTCATGATGTGCTCAGCTTATAGGTTAAACAAACAGGGTGACAACAAATAGCCCTGTTGTACTCCTTTCTTGATCTGGAACCAATCATTTGTTCCATACAGGGTTCTAACTGTTGCTTCTTGATCCACAAACAGGTTTCTCAGGAGACAGGTAAGATGGTCTGGTGTTCCCATCTCTTGAAGAGCTTTCCACAGTTTATTATGAAATATAACAAAAAATATAATGTTTTATATTTTATGTATAAATGTTGTATTCTCCTGGAGAACTTTAATTCAACCTAGTATCTGATACAATTGGTATTCTTTATTCGTCAAAAAAAAAAGAGAAATTTTATCCAGTAGTTTTCCCTCCTTTGGGCTTTCTTTATGGCTCAGCTGGTGAAGAATCCACTTGCAATGCGAGAGACCTGGGTTCAACTCCAGGGTTGGAAGATCCCCTGGAGAAGGGAAAAGGCCACTCACTCCAGTATTCTGACCTGGAGAATTCCATGGACTGTATAGTTCATGAAGTCGCAAAGAGTCAGACACGACTGAGCAACCTTCAGCCACTTCACTTTCCCCCTTTAGATCTAATTGCAATTTTTTAAAAAATAGAAATTAATGTTCCTAAAAGCAATGCAATGAGACTTTATGTCAACACAAGAAACATGTCTATGTCAGGCTTAGAGATATGAATAAGAAATAGAGACATGTAGCAAGCTTGGAAAAGCCAAGGTTGGGTGGGGCATAGGAACGAGATTCCTAGAAGTGAAAGACTCTGAAAAGAGAGGTGATGGTGCTGACATACAGCATTGTCCCCAAACGGGTCACGAATCACTGCTTGATGATGGTTTTTGTGGCACCTATGCACCTGAATCACTACTCCCAGAAAATAAACAATAAATGCTGTGTTGGTCGAATCAAGCCTTCAACAGAGTTCATCCAAGACCTTCAAAGAACTGCTAAGGAGGTTAACTGTCCAAAAAACATTCATGACTCCAATACAAACACCAGAGCAAACTCACCAAGCTTCGGAAGCCAGAACGTCTCCATCATGAGGAAAGGGTGCTCCAGGTGTTCTAGCCATGGAAACATACATATATATGTATACTTTATATACATATGTACACTTTGTCCTGGAAGCCCAGATCTTGGGATTTGTTTGTGCCTTCCAGTCCCAAATGGTTAAGAGTAAACTTAGAAGGGATAAAGTTTAAAGGTTCATTGGGAATCTTTGATGCATTACAGACCTTCCTCTAGCCCATGTTTCCTTTCCTGCTAAGATCTGGAAAATCTAAAAGAAGAGTTGTGAAGGGTACCCCAGATCACAGTCAATGTATAGAAAGTCCTGATGGTTGGTTCTTTCTACTACATTGAAAATGTGGGAACTCTCCAATCTGTTTTTTTAATCAGTCTCAGCCTGCCTGGGACACCAGGCAGAGCCAGTGGGAAGACATGAGGTGCTGGGGAGTTCTCCCTAATGCAGATAAACCAACTTGGATTCTCAGTATACTTCTAACTCTTGCCAAATAAGCTGTTCTGCCTGAGTAACAATCCAACAACCTTACTGTAAAAGTGCATACACTTTTCCACATTGTAAACACCATGCAGCTAAAAACACAAGCCCTTCAATGATTGTCAGATCACATGAGAGGATGGGGATGGCATTCGTGGTGAATTACAATTCATCATCTCTATGGTACTTGCCAAGGCTTTCTCATTGTTTCCACTTCTTTTCTTTTTTCTCTTGGGGAGAGAGGGAACAGAAAAAATATACTTTGGCTTTTTCCCACTTCACATGAGGAACCCAGGTCTAAGTAAACAGTGTATCTTAACACTTCTCTTGCTTTCAAGAGAGAAAAACAAGTGGAAAATTATTAAATACATCTGGAAAGAAGAATTCTTCCCTTGTAAGCTGAACTATGAGTGGAACAAGCATAGTCACATAACTGGAAAAATTATTTTGACCCCTATTATCAAGCTAAATTACCAGATCATCTAGAAAATATGTTCAGTGTCAAAATACGCAATGGCACTCACAGGTGGAGTTATTGAGATTTGGGTCACGCTTCCTAGTCTAGATTGCTGGGAGTCAGCAGTTCTCTTACTGGGGCTCTCTTCGGTAGGCAAGTCAGTCTTGAGGCTGAGGCAGGTGAACTTGATGCCATTAACTAGCTATATGTGTTCTTGTGTGAATGGATTAACCTCTCTGAGCTTGGGCTTCTTCATCCATAAATTGATGATAATAATAGGTTCTTCCTCATTCGTTGTACTAGTGTATGTAAAGTAGTCAACACAGTTGTTGTTTAGTCGGTCACGTCTGACCGATCGCAACCCCATGGACTATTCCCTGCCAGTGCCTTTGTCAACGGAATTTTTCAGGCAAGAATACTGGAGTGGGTTGCCATTTCCTTCTTCAGGGGAGATTCCCCACCCAGAGATCGAACCTGCCTCTCCTGCATTGCAGCTGGCTTCTTTACGACTGAGCCACCCGGGAAGCCCCAGTCAACACAGTGCACAGCACTTAATAAGTACACAAGCACACGTGAAATCCAGAGTCAACAAATCAGTGGCTCACAGGGCACTAGTTTTTGTGAAGTTTTTCTGGAACACATTCATATTCATCATTTACATGTTGTCTATGATTGCTTTCTATTTACAATAGCTTTGAGTAGTTGTAACAGAGACCATGTAGTCTCTAAGTTGAAAATATTTGCTCCTTGGCTCTTTCCAGAATTTCCCAATCCCAATTCCTGAATAAACAATAAAAAAATAACTTATGATAGTGATAGCTCAATTTTCTTTATTTTCTTCTTCTTTTTTTTGGTATAGAGAGGAACTTACTTTCAAAGAAGTGTAACAACTTAAGTGAAAATCACCCAGCAAAGTGGTAACAGGAATTCTCTTATCCCCATTTCCATCCCATATTCCTTTTTGCACTTAAAGAACTTTGAAAGAGGTCATTTCTTTCAGGAAGCCTGTTTAGCTTGGGGTCTCATAACACAATTGCTATTTTTGTTTTCAACTGATTGGCTTTCAATTCAAATTGAACTTACTAAAATCAAACATGGGGACTTTCCTAGCAGTCCAGTGGATAGGACTCCATGCTTCACTGCAGGGGTGCAAGTTGGATCCTTGGTCAGGGAACTAAGATCCCACGTGCCTACACCATGCCAAAAGAAATGAAAACTATAAAAATAAAATCAATAAAAATTGGGACTTTGAAGATGATTAAGTTATACATTGTTTAGATCATCTCAACAGCCCTACCCCCAAATAATCTTGATAAAAATTTGGCCCAGATAGCCCCCACACTGTGCCTATCTCTCTCTGAGATCAGCTTGCTTTGAAGTCAATGTGCACAGAAAATGTCCTCAGGGGGAGTGTCCCTGGGCTGGAGCCTTGGCCTCTGAAAGTAAGTTCAGCAAAAGCCTCAGGGTCACCCAAGTTATCAGTCAGTTTGCAGGTTAAAAACTGAGGAGCACAGACAAACTGGCAGCTACAAATTCATTTTCCAGAGAGACAGTTAAACTAAAAAAAAGTATTTTACTTCTACCACACCCTGGCTCACTTACGGATAAGCTCTAAAGAGACTCTTTTACAAAGTGAATTTGATGTGTAGCTTTGCTCTCATCACTTCTATCCCCAGAACAGTCTTGCAATTAAAATAAAAACTAAAATTTGAACTAAAACATTAAAAAGGGAAAGCGTATGCAAGTAACTCAAGAGAGAAACAGTAAATAAGGAGGATTTCCGACGACTTTATCACTGCGGTTGAAGAAAGACAGCATCAGAACATGCGTAAATGGTTCCTCCCAGAGCATTGTGTTGTCTGCTCTTCCTCTATGTAACCCTCACAAAGCTATTTTGTTACAAACAAGAAACTTTCACAAACAGAATTATTTTCTCACCCAGATGTTATGTTGGTTTATTTGCAGAGATCCAATGTCCTTTGTTGATCTAAAGATGAACATCCAAACTATACTAAAAGTCACATAGTATGAAAGAACTTAATGAATTAAAAAATTATGCTTTAGGGTTTGGAGTTGACAAAAAGTAGCAACTAAATTTGAACCGTTGGAGACTTTGGCTGTTAATTATTTTGACTATTTAACATCTTATTCAATTTAAGCTAAATTTATTTCCCTCTTTCTTAAACGGCTCTGGGGTTGAGAGCAAGTCTCAAACTTGAGGCAGAATTTTATGGCCAAGTTACAAAGGCCTGACAAAGTTTATAATGTGAATGCCAACATCATGTTAACACAACAACACAACCATCATTAGTATGATGTACTCACACTATCTCTTATGTGGGAAATAAATTTTTTCCAGTAACATATATGAGTTTATGAAATTCCCACATTGAAATAAAGCACATTTGCTGGTTATTTACTGTGAATAACCAGTATTTCTATATCAAGGGGATAGAGGGAATATAGAAACTCAATCAGCATATGCCTGAGAGATGCAAACACAGGTGATGGCCAGCTTGTCTGGTTTCCTCATTGAAACCAACTGGAATCTTCCCACAACAAGCGACTTCCATATTGTAAGTATTAATTCATCAAAGGGATTTAAAAAGATGGAGAAAAAGGCTGAAGCCTGACTACATAAAATAGGAAAAATACCATAACACTCCAATTGTCCCACACAAGGAAGATATAAAATAAAACTGCAAATAGCTTCAGGGAGATACTGTACAGATCCTGGTGTTCCTTCATGTTGGAGTTGAGGAGGAAAAAAAAAAAGAAAAATGGGGAGAATACAAGATCTGGTCCTTGGATTCACAGAGCCCCATCCCAGCCACTTCGGTATTGGTTCAGAGTTTTCCCATTTTCTTATTCTTGGCAGGACCTCTCTGACCATTTCTTATCTTCTGGAAAGTAGATCAGTCCTATTATTTACCACCACAGAGAAGTTAACCCATGGCCCACTCTCCTTTCTGTTCTGTCTTTTAAATTCTAAGCTTGTCCACTTTCTCAGCTCATCTCCCCACAAAGAGCTTTTCCTGGGAGGATGTGTGCATTCACTTTTTCTTACTGTCATCATTTTAATAGTTCACAATTATATAGCACTTTCCATTTTCCACACTCTTTCAACCATCCCATAGCACCCCTATGCTGTAGTATTCTCAATTTATTCAGGAAATGAAGCAAGTTTTAACAGACTCACCTTTTATATACATGATCCATTCCCAGCCCCATCCCAACAAAAGGATTTATTAAAACATCACATTTATAAGCATGACATAAACGACTTTCTCATATAAGCACATTTATTCCTTTTGACAGCAAAGCTCCATTTACCCAGTTGGTAGGAAATCCCACTCAAAAAACTTACATGTCATACAGGATAGTCAATGAAAGTTACTTATTCTTGAAGGGCCCAATATAAATGTCAATATCTGTTATTTTATAATTATGTAATATCGTTTTCTCTCTTTGAGTCTAGCAATTTTCCTCCTTATTCCTTTCAAGCTATTTGCTGTCACTTCCTATTTTAGTGGGCCTGTCTCTTACAGTCCCATCTGTTTCAAATACCCTGGAGTCATCAAACTAAGAATTAGACAACTATGTTTATTAAAAATTGCATGTTAGGACTTCTCTGGTGGGCCCGTGGTTGGGAAACTGCCTGCCAACACAGGGGACACAGGTTCAACCCCTAACCTGGGAAGATTCCAGGTGCTACAGAGAGTCTGTGGCTGCAATTAAAGATTCCACGTGACACAACAAAGACTCGTGAACTGCAACTAAGACTCCAGGCAGCCAGATAAATAAGTCTTTAAAAAAAAACAAAACAAAAAACTGCATGTTAGATAAGATCCAATGGATGACATAGGAATTATTGTTAATAGGTTTGGTGCAGAGATCTCAATTATTTCACTTTTCAGAGAAAGCCCTTTTCGATTTTTCCATCCAGGACCATGTTAACAAATGAAAACCTGAGGTTGCCCAAGTCTAATCGAGGTGTTTGTGAACTTTGATTCCCATTTTCCTTCACATCTACCCAGTTTTTTGCATCCTCCTAGGACTTACCTGCAGACAGTTCTCAAAACAGAGTAAGAATCTATGAACAATATTACTTTTTTGCCCAGTATTATTGATATTACATTAAATCACAGCAATTTTAACAAAATACTCCAGATACCCAAAACTACTTTGAGTACTAGTTCAATGAGAAAATGAGAGAAAAATCAAAGTTGATAACTGATGCAGAAAGAAAGCATTACGGACTTTAAGGAGAGGAAAGTTCACTGGAATAGAAGTCAAGAAATCTGATTTTAGTGCTAACTAGCTATGTGATCTTAGCTAAATCACTTGATATATCTAGTTCAAATAGTCTATTTTTGCTTTTAGGTAACTGACTTGATTGAACAATATGAATTTTAAGGTTCCATTCAGCTTCCCAAATACCCTGGCATCCTGGGTTTGACAAGCAAAATCTGTGAAGTGTATGACATCTAGTGGCTTCTAAGTTTATGTACATCCTGACTACCTAACAATTTCAATGAAGTTACTGTGTATTGCTACAATTTTACACACACAAATATTTAGAATTTTTAAAGATAGAGCACTCTAAAGAATCATCTTGTTCAGCGTCCTCATTTTACACTCATGACAACGGAACCAAGAGTGATCATATTCTTGCTTAATTAAGGACCCACAACTAGAGTTTATCCAAAGTCTGTTGATTCTAAATCCAGCGTGTTTGTTTTCTTTATTTTTATGTTCCCCACAAATGCCAGAGATGGCAAAAAATAATCCTATAAAAGATCAAGAAGGATTTTATTCCTTTATACAAGATTATGTCAGTGAAAAATTAATCAGTTGATCTAAGAAAGAAATGGAAAATTTTATTCAAGCCAAATTGAGGATTATAACCTGGAACAGCCTTTCAGAAAGCTCTGAAAACTATTTTGCATGTTAGAAGTCAGAGCACAGCTATATATGTTTTTGAGACAGCCTGTATGCTAAATGTGGCTGCCCAGGTGGCAGTAGTGGTAAAGAACCTCCCTGCCAATGCAGGAAACATAAGAGACATGGGTTCGATCCCTGGGTTGGGAAGATCCCCTGGAAGGGGGTATGGCAACCCACTCCAGTATTCTTGCCCAAGAGAATCCCAAGAGCAGAGAAGCCTAGCAGGCTATAGTCCATGGGTTACAAAGAGTCGGACATGACTGAAGCAACTTAGCACACACACACATATGTTAAATGAGTTATGCACGCCTGGTGGCTCAGACTGTAAAGAATTGGCCCGCAGTGCAGGAGACTCAGGTTAGATTCCTGGGTCGAGAAGATCCCCTGGAGAAGAGAATGGCTACTCACTTCTTGCCTGGAGAATTCCATGGAGAGAAAAGCCTGATGGGCTACAGTCCATGGGATCGCAGAGTTGGATACAGCTGAGCAATTAAACACACACACACGCACTGTAAATGACGTAGATAGTTTGCACAGTCCAAATCTGTAAATACAAAATGGCAGATCATCATGCCTCTTTACGAGCTTGTAAGCAGATAGGTGGCAGCGGGGGGGACACCTGAGGAAGGGAACCAGAGGGAACCAGACATGGCTTTCTTGACAAAAGAGTATCCATTTTGGCCTAAGCCATTTTTGTGATCTAAGCCTGAACACAGTGCTTGCCCTTGAATAGGTCAAAGTAATAAATGATTTTAAGGGAGGGAATGCAGAAACTAGGGAAGAGCAGTCAAGAAACAATAGTGTAACGCTGGGTCAGGGTCCTGGTTCCACAAGGGACATACATAACATATCTTTAAGGTCTACAGGAACTTAGGCCCCCACCCAGGCGGAGGATGGAATATGACTTCAATCAACCTTTGCCCCAGTTCTATGCTGAATTTTCCTCTGCTCAAGCTTCTTCATGTCTATGTATGTTATTGTTAATGTTTAGTTGCTAAGTCCTGTACTACTCTTTTCCGCCCCTTAGACTATAACCAACCATGCTCCTCTGTCCATGGGATTTGTCAGACAAGAATATTGTAGTGGCTTGCCAATTCCTTCTCCAGGAAATATTCCCAACCCAGAGATTGAACCTGAGTCCCCTGCTTGGCAAGTGGATTCTTCACCCCTGAGTCTATTTGACTATGCGTGTTCAGTTCAGTTCAGCCACTCAGTCGTGTCTGACTCTTTGTGACCCCATGAACCGCAGCACGCCAGGCCTCCCTGTCCATCACCAACTCCCGGAGCTCACTCACACTCACGCCCATCGAGTCAGTGATGCCATCCAGCCATCTCATCCTCTGTCGTCCCTTTCTCCTCCTGCCCCCAATCCCTCCCAGCATCAGAGTCTTTTCCAATGAGTCAACTCTTTGCATGAGGTGGCCAAAGTACTGGAGCTTCCGCTTTAGCATCATTCCTTCCAAAGAAATCCCAGGGCCGATCTCCTTCAGAATGGACTGGTTGGATCTCCTTGCTGT
>SJYA01001041.1:1109418-1155211 GCA_006410615.1 Neotragus moschatus | reverse complement strand
CTTGATTCCAGCTTGTGTTTCTTCCAGTCTAGCATTTCTCATGATGTATTCTGCATAGAAGTTAAATAAGCAGAGTGACAATATGCAGCCTTGACATACTCCTTTTCCTATTTGGAACCAGTCTGTTGTTCCATGTCCAGTTCTAACTGTTGCTTCCTGACCTGCATACAGATTTCTCAAGAGGCAGGTCAGGTGATCTGGTATTCCCATCTCTCTCAGAATTTTCCACAGTTTATTGTGATCCAGACAGTCAAAGGCTTTGGCATAGTCAATAAAGCAGAAATAGATGTTTTTCTGGAACTCTCTTGCTTTTTCCATGATCCAGTGGATGTTGGCAATTTGCTCTCTGGTTCCTCTGCCTTTTCTAAAACAGCTTGAACTTCATGTACCCTTAGCTTAAAAATCCCAAGTTTGGGGATTTCCCTAGTAATTCAGTGACTATGACTCCATGCTCTCATTGCAGGGGGCCAGGGTTCCATCCCTGGTCAGGGAACTAGATCCCACATGCTGCAACTAAGACCCAGCTCAGCCAAATAAATTTTAAAATAAGAAGGGAGTTTGGAGGAGAATGGAGACAGGTATATGTATGGCTGAGTCCCTTAACTGTTCACCTGTCTGGGGAGACACTGCTTTGGTAGACATCCTCAGAGTTCAAACTCCTTACTTCCTTCAAGCAAATACTTCCTTCTCCTGATCTTCAGCTTGGTTGTATCTACTGGCTTAATACCCACCGAAAATACAGTTAGGTAAAAGATCAAAAAGGTGCTCTTTTTGCATCAAGAAAGTTGCTCTTTTTGGTTGAACCAGTATTTCTGCCAATAAGGAGGTTTCAGTTCAGTTTGGTCGCTCAGTCGTGTCCAACTCTTTGCAGCCCCATGGACTGCAGCACGCCAGGCTTTCCTATCCATCCCCAACTCCCAGAGCTTGCTCAAACTCATGTCCATCGAGTCTGTGGTGCCACAGGGAGGTTTGGTTGGTGCATAATGCAACTGACACACAGTAGAGGGGTAAGAAGAGGCCAAAGGACAGGGAAGAACATGTTATGTGTACACGTTCCTTGCCTTAGAATGAGTTTTTATTTCACCAATCATTATGTGTCATAGTATCTATTAGTGATTATCACATTGTTTATAATGGTCATCTATTTGTTTAAATTTCTCCATTAGTCATGAGATTTATGAGATTAAGAACCCCAGGTTGCACTCATTTTTTTGGCCCTAGTTTTTGTTGTTCAGTGGCTAAATCATGTCTAACTCTTTGCAACCCCATGGGCTGCAACATGTCAGTCTCATCTTTCCTTCACTATCCCCCAGAGTTTGCTCAAATTCATTTGAGTTTGACTCAAATCCATTGAGTCAGTGATGCTATCTAACCATCTCATTCTCTTCCACCTTCTTTTCCTTTTGCCTTTAATCTTTCCAAGCATTGAGGTCTTTTCCAGTTAGTCGGCTTTTTGCATCAGGTGGTCAAAGTATTGGAGCTTCAGCTTCAGCATTAATGAATATTCAGGATTGATTTCCTTTAAGATTGATGGTTTGATCTTGCAGTTCAATGGATTCTCAAGAGCCTTCTCTAGCACCATGATTCGAAAGCATCTTCAGTGCTCAGCCTTCTTTATGGTCCAACTCTAACACACATATGTGGCAACTGGAAAAACCATAGCTTTAACTATATGGACCTTTGTCAGCAAAGTGATGTCTTTGCTTTTTAATATGCTCTCTAGTTTTATCATAGACAAATGAGTGAAATTGAATGGTAGTTTGGTGGTCCTAATATCTAGAGTTATATTGAGCCTTTCACTGATGCTTAAATATATATATTTACTACCTACCCTTTAACTACCTATCAACCAAGAATTAACATACTGTCAATGTATCCTTTATAAAATATAATGGGGAGCAATTTTATAAAGTAAAAATTCAATTGTGTACTATATGTGTAGCCAAAAGAATACAACGTTATTGGACAGTTTTTCCCACTTTCTGTCGGAAAACCACTTCTCTCCATTCTTCATTATACGGTGGGAGCAGGCAGTGGCAGTTTTCCTCGGCCCCAGAAGAAATTCAACACCAGAGATTCATGATCCAAGCTTGGTCGATCCATTTGTCTTCCCCATTTTTCTGGGTGTGCCTGTGAGGGTATTTCTGGATAAGACTAACATTTGAATGAGTAGACTAAAGCATATTGCTCCTCCCTAATGTAAGTGGACCTCATCTAACCAACTGAAGATCTGAATAGAATCAAAAAGCTAAGTAAGAGGAAACTCCTTCTGCCTGATTGTTTGAGGGGGGACATTGGTCTCTTCCTGCCTTCAAAGCCAAACTAAAAAACCAGCTCTTTTTGGATGTCAACTCTGCTGACTATCAGACTGGAACTTACACCACTGACCTTTCTGGGTCTCCAGCATGCTGACTCCAGATCTTGGGACTTCTTAGCCTCCATAAGTGTAAAAGCCAATTGGTAGTTCAATCATAAAGAATTCATCTACAACACAGATGACCTGGGTTTGATCCCTAGGTCAAGAAGATCCTCTGGAGAAGGAAATGGCAACACATTCCAGTATTCTCGCCTGGGAAATCCCATGGACAGAAGAGCCTGGTGGGCTACAGTCCGTAGAGTCTCAAAAGAGTCAGATACGACTTAGTGACTAAACAACAGCAACAACAATTCCTTTTCATAAATCCCTCTCATGCTGTCTCTGTGTGTGTGTGTGTGTGTGTGTGTGTGTGTGTTGTGTGTATCCTATTGTTTCTGATCTCTGGAGAACTGTAATACAGAGGATATTTATATACATATATATGCATATATATATTCCTATGTGAAAAAGGAACTGAAAAATAGTTTTTTTTTTCATAATCATGCCATCATAATTCCATCACTTCAGTTCAGTTCAGTTCAGTCGCTCAGTCGTGTCTGACTCTTTGTGACCCCATGAACCGCAGCACGCCAGGCCTCCCTGTCCATCACCAACTCCCGGAGCTCACTCACACTCACGCCCATCGAGTCAGTGATGCCATCCAGCCATCTCATCCTCTGTCGTCCCCTTCTCCTCCTGCCCCTAATCCCTCCCAGCATCAGAGACTTTTCCAATGAGCCAAGTCTTCCCATAAGGTGCCAAAGTACTGGAGTTTCAGCTTCAGCATCATTCCCTCCAAAGATATCCTTGGGCCGATCTTCAGAATGGACTGTTTGGATCTCCTTGCAATCTAAGGGACTCTCAAGAGTCTTCTCCAACACCANCCTCTGTCGTCCCCTTCTCCTCCTGCCCCTAATCCCTCCCAGCATCAGAGACTTTTCCAATGAGCCAAGTCTTCCCATAAGGTGCCAAAGTACTGGAGTTTCAGCTTCAGCATCATTCCCTCCAAAGATATCCTTGGGCCGATCTTCAGAATGGACTGTTTGGATCTCCTTGCAATCTAAGGGACTCTCAAGAGTCTTCTCCAACACCACAGTTCGAAAGCATCAATTCTTCGGCACTCATCTTTCTTCACAGTCCAACTTTCACATCCATACATGACCACTGGAAAAACCATAGCCTTGACTAGACAGACCTTTGTTGGCAAAATAATGTCTCTGCTTTGCAACATTCTGTCCAGCAGATTTAAGGATTTCTTATTCTGAATCCTGAAGCAATTTAAATACAGTTTTGTATGTTATCTAAAAGACACTGCTTATTTCAGTTGCTTTATAATGCTCATTTCTCATTTTATTTATAAGACTTTTAATTAATAATTTTACTGAAATTCACTCAATTCCAGGTCACCCAAAAACCAAAGCCTTTATAACTCATGGTGGAACCAATGGCATTTATGAGGCCATCTACCATGGGATCCCTATGGTGGGCCTTCCTTTGTTTGCTGATCAACCTGATAACATTGCCCGAGTGAAAGCCAAGGGAGCAGCTGTCAGCGTGGACTTGGAAACAATGTCATCAAGAGATCTGCTCAATGCATTGAAGGAAGTCATTAACAATCCTTCGTGAGTATATTTGTTTCACTACATTTTATGATAACAAATAACAGTTGCCCCACAAGCTAGCTCATTTTATAAATTGATGTTTCTTTGCTTTTCCTTTAGCTACAAAGAGAAAGCTATGTGGTTATCCACCATTCAACGCAATCAGCCTATAAAGCCCCTGGACCGAGCCATCTTCTGGATTGAGTTTGTCATGCGCCACAAAGGAGCCAAGCACCTGAGGCCAGCCTCCCACAACCTCACCTGGTTCCAGTACCACTCTCTGGATGTGATTGGGTTCCTGCTGGCCTGTGTGGCAACTGTTGTATTTGTCATCACAAAATGCTTTCTCTTTTGTTACCATAAGTTTGCAAAAACAGGAAAGAAGCAAAAGAGAGAGTAGCTGAAGGCATTATGCCCCTAGATGGAACTCCTCCAGTTTATTCCAACACAAAAGAGTTATAATGAGCTTCCCTTGTGACAAAACAACAATTTACAACTTAGCATCTCAGATCAAAATTGTTTTCAAGTGATTTTATACCTGTTTACAAATTAGAAATAAGTTGTGCCAAGAATAAAACTGGTGAAATCTTCAGTGAGAATAAAGCTATAAGATATATATTGAAATTTATTTTTTTATTTTATTTTTCATTCTGCAATTATACTATGTGCATGTTTGGAACACTATCAATAACAGAAATAGTGTGTTTGGGTTTCTTCTTCATTACCCCAATCATTCATATTGGTTCAAAGCAGATAGAGAGTTTAGGGGTGGTAGAACTTAATAGATAAAGCAAAGCACAATCTTATTATTTTAATTCAAAAGTTATACTGAAATCTTTGAATTTAACTGTTTCACAGGTTGTGCATAGCTATAAGAACAATAACGATTCTATTCATAGTAACCATATTATTTTGTAGATATTCAGAATTTTTACTCTATTTTGGTATAGAATTCTATAATTTTATCTTGCTATAGAAACTATTCAATAATTGGAATTGTATCAAAAGATGTATCCCTTCGTTTCATGCTTGAGTCCAGTAACGCTTGGTTTTTACTATCCATCCAGCCTCAGCCTCACTTTACCTAAAGCCATGGAAAGTCATTTGCCTTCATCCATTTAACTCATTTAACAGTGGAATATTTGAGGAATTATGAATATAGCAACTGCTACCTGCTTCATATTATGCAACTGAGATATTTCTGAAAATCTCTCATTCCATGACCTAATTCTCCATTTTCATCCTTTTTAAAGTTAGTCATCTTATTGGGGATTTAAATTGGTACAACCACTATGGAGAATCTTATGAAATTTCCTTAAAAACCTAAAATTAGAGCTGCATATGACCCTGCAATCTACTTAGCATGTATCCAGAGGAAAGCATGATCCAAAAGGATACATGCACTGTCATTGCAGCACTATTTATAATAGCCAAGGTATGGAAACAAATTAAATGCCCATCGATAGCGGAATGGATAAAGAGTAGGTACATATATACACTCTGTCATTAAAAAGAATATGATAATGTCATTTGCAGCAACATGGATGAATCTAGAGATTGTCATCCACAGTAAAATAAGTCAGACAGAGAAGGAGAAATATCGTAAGACATCCATCATATACAAAATCTGAAAAGAAATGTTACAAATGAACTTACAAAACAGAAAGATACCCACAGACTTAGAAAATGAACTTATAATTGTCAAGGGGAGGATGAGGGAAGGGATAGTTAGGGAGTTTGGGATTGACATGTACACACTGCTATGTTAAAATCTTGTTGGATAACCAACAAGATCTACTGTATAGCACATGGAACTCTGCTTAATGTTATGTGGTAGCCTGTATAGTAGGGGTATTTGTGGGGGAAATGAATACATGTATATGCAAGGCTAAGTCCCTTCTCTGGTCACCTAAAATTATTGTAATGTTGTTAATCATCTACACCCCAATATAAAGTAAAAAGTTTTAAACAAATAGATGCCTGGTTGCTTTCATTCTCATATTCAGCCCTTGATAAGGTATAGACTAAGAAATAGACTAAAGACTTAAACACGAGACCCGAAACCATAAAGCTGACATCTTAAAACAGGAGGAAAAGTTCTTTGATAAGGGTCTTAGAAACAAATTTTGGGATATGACACCAAAAATACAAGGAACCAATGCAAAGCTCAACAGGTAGGGCTGTATTGAGCTCAAAAACTTCTGCACAGCAAAAGAAATGATCTATAAAATGAAAAGGAACGTACAAAATTGGAAAATATTTTTTGAAAAGTATACATCTGATAAAAGATTAATATACAAGTGATATAAGGAACACATTACTCAATATCAATTTTTTTTAATGGGCAGAGGTACTGAAGAGATGTTTTCCCAAAGAAGACACGCAAATGGCCAACAGGTACATGAAAAGGGATTTCATGTCACCAAGTATCAGGAAATACAAATCAAAATCCCACCTCATACTTGTTACAATCATTGTTGATGCTGTTCATTCACTAAGTTGTGTCCAACTCTGTGACCCTACAGACTGCAGCACGCCAGGCTCCTTTGTACTCCACTCCTCCCAAAATTTGCTCAATTTTATGCCCATTGAGTTGGTGATGCCACCTCCTTGGAGTCAGCGTTCTCCAGGGTCACCAGAGATGTTGCCTCTTGGCTCAAGTCCTAACATTCCCATCAACTAAAACCTAACTCTCAGCTTTTAGGTTGAGCATATTTTTTCCAGTCAACACTGCAAAAGGAGGTAAAATTTTAAAATGCATGTGTAATCAAGTATCTTTTGGGCTTCCCTGGTAGCTCAGCTAAGTAAAGAAACTGCCTGAATGTGGGAGACCTGGGTTCAATCCCAGGGTTTGGAAGATCCCCTGGAGAAAGGAAGGACCACTCACTCCAGTATTCTGGCTTGTAGAATTCCATGGATTGTATAGTCCATGTGGTTCAAAGACTCAGGCACTACTGAGTGACTTTCACCTTCAGTCTTTTCAGTCAGTTCCATATTTTTATAAAATTGCTTAAATTTTGCAAATTTTGCTTTGTGTTGAGAAACTTATATGAATATAAATTAAGAAGGAGCTTTTAGTATTATGACCGGGAGCAAAAGAATGCCTAGACTCAACCATCAACCAGACTTCATCTCGATGTGCTGTGTGCTATGTCGCCTCAATAGTGTCCGACTTTTTACTACTCTATGGACTGCAGCCTGACAGGCTCCTCTGTCTGTAGGATTCTTCAGGCAAGAAATCTGGAGTGGGTTGCCATGCCCTCCTCCAGGGGATCTTCCTGACCCAGAGACTGAACCCATGTCTCTTATGTCACCTGCACTGGCAGGTGGGTTCTTTATCACTAGTGCCACCTGAGAAATCCATTTGTCCCAGTGGTTTCTAATAAAATGTGAAGCTTGCAAGCAGCACCAGAGGGAGTCCTGCTCTCATTTCAACCACTTGCTACTCAGTGCAGAGTTTGGTAAAAGGCTGAGTTGACAAGCTCTGATTCCAGGTTCAAAATGATTTTCAATTTTGCCCCTGCTCATATTCCCTTTTTTTTAACTGAGTACCATATAAAATGGAGAATAGCATACTTGGTGTGTCACCTCAGACAGATGGCATGGGCCACCATGAGTCTACTTAAACTATTTGTGTAACAGAGATTAGAGACCAAAAGTCAGTCTAACGATGGCTAGTTCCTCTCTGGTTTTAAGTGGGAAGAGGCAATAGAAATGCTAAGCCGTAGTTTCCTGAATTTACTGTCTCTTCACTTGCCCGTTCATTTAATAACTTATTTATTTAACCATAGTTGCTGCATGCAGGATTTTTTTTAGTTGTGACATGCAGGATCTTCAGTTGCAGCATATGAACTCTTTAGTTGTTCCAGCATGTGAGATCTAGTTCCCTGACCAGGGATCAAACCCAAGCCCCTTGCTTTGGGAGTATGGAGTCTTAGCCACTGAATCACCTCACTTACCCATTCAGAATGTGACTCAA
The DNA here is from genome assembly GCA_006410615.1 of Neotragus moschatus. NCBI lineage: Eukaryota > Metazoa > Chordata > Mammalia > Artiodactyla > Bovidae > Neotragus > Neotragus moschatus. Next base: position 1,147,275 of record SJYA01001041.1, on the reverse strand, counting down.
TCAATCTAATGGCTTCTGAATAATCAGATAAACAATTCTAAATTTCTCAGCTAGGGTAGGAGTGGAGGGGTATAAATTTGGGGAAAACGTGGCAGAGTCACATCTATCCTAGAAAAATATAAATAAGCCCCTTTCTTTACAATCTTCTTTAAAAATGTAAGATCAGTCTGAGTTTTATCCAAAAAAAAATTTTTTTTTAACTACAGGTCAGATTCTTTCTTGATCTGAATTCTTTCCAAACAACCTACACAGAATGTTATTTTAGAATTGGCCTGGCATGTACTACACAGCAATTTGTCTTTAAAATATATATATATTCCAGTAATTTCAGATTCTCTGGGATTTTACTCTATGGATTTGGATGCGTAATCAAGCTTTAGTTAGATTCATGATGTTTTACAGATTTTTTAGATGTTTATAGATGTTATGATGTTTTATAGATTATAAATTAAGATTATATCATCTGAGAGAATATCCTGATAATTTTCACATTTTCTCTAATAATGATAAACTGACTATAGTGTGGATGATCCTTCTTGTGGCTATGTGAATAATAACCCTATTATTTCTATCATTCCTATGGCTTCTTTATTTCTATATCAAAACTACTGACTAGACCCTCAGGGACAAAACACATTAGATGCAGGTCAATGATTTCTGTCTATGATGTACTAGGAAATGGGTTTTCCCACTACTATATAATAAAATGTTAGTTATATTGCCTCTCTAAGAAAAATTAATTTTTTCTTACTCCCAAGCCATTGGCAATATATTATTGAATACACAACATAGAATGACATAAATTGCCTGAGAAATATATTATGGGCAGGAAATATAAGCAAATCACTGCAACATGTACTCCAAAAAATATAACAAAGTTCATTGTAAAAATAAATTGGCTTAGAGAATACCTAAATCAAAAAAATAAGCTGTTAATATAAATATTGACATTAAATTTGTTGCCAGTAAGTGCTCAAAATGAAATGAAAAGCATATGATTAGAAATTGGACAAAAGGTAAATCTTGTTATATAGTATCAGAAAGCTTAAAAAAAGTGTTTACTATGACTACATGTAATGAAGGATTCGTGACAAGCTTGTACAACTTTGAAATCCAAGCAAAGCTTCAAGATACTGACTGGTTTCTTTTGCTGTTTATAGTAAAATGTGACAGTAGAGACATTAAAATGATGAAAGAAGTGTTAAACAAAAAGTAACCTGGACTTGACGACTTGTGAAATTCAGTCTGTCAAGATTGCAAAGGAAACTAGTATTAAGAGACTGACTGTAAAACAAAACGAAAATGCTCTGCAGAAAAAGCCAAGTGTGTGCTTATCAAATCTTTTGCTGATACTTCAGAAAGATCAAAGATCAAAGTATTCAGGCACACAAAAGACTCTTTGGAGACACTGAAGGTGTGAATCATTCAAACCAGAGGGAGTGGTGGAAGTTCCACTTTATCCCCATTTCGTCCTCCTTTGAAACACAGTGTCTATAGTGTTATGCTAGATCTGTCATCATTACATTTGGGGAGCAAATAACTTGTTCCTTAGACTCAAAGGAGAGGGATTGTGCTCTATAATGGATCATATTCAGAGCTTCTCCCATACCTGACTGAGATGATACAAAGGATGAGATTTAGGATTTTGAAATCATGTTGTAATGTGTTGAGAGTTTTACAAACTAAAGGATGAGGTGTATATACTGTGTATATTTTACATGTGTGATGAATATGAAACTCTGGGGCCCAGAGGATAGACTATGGTTAGCAGAATAATCACCAACAAAGACATCTAAGCCCTAATCCCCAGACACTGTGAAATGCCAGCACACATGGTGAATTTTAGTGAACTTTGCAGATGTTATTATAATTAAAAACTTGGAGATGAAGAGAATATCTTGCATTATACAGGTCTAGCCCATCTAATCACATCCAAATTTTCTTAAAAGCAGAGAACTTTACCTAGGTTCAGAGGGCCAGAAACATAGCAAGATAAGAAGAAATCAACCTGCTGGTGCTGAATTTGAAATGAAGAAAGGGGTTGAAATGCAGAAACTAGGGGAGAAGTTCACCAGGGGATGCAGGCAGCCTCCTGAAGCTGAGAAAGAAAAAGAAACAGATTCTTCCCCTAAGCCTCCAGAAAGACATGCTTAGCTGTACTAGCACCTGGAGTTTAGGTCATCAGACTTGTCATCTAACAAGTAAATTTATAAAGTTTAAGTTCTGAGTGTGTAGTAAGTTGTTACACTAGTAATTAAAAAAAGAACTAATAAACTAATACAAAATTAAGTTCTATGATTCTGTCCTTCCCATCATGGAAGGAAAATATTTCTTTATATTAACAGGTTCTATAGAGACATGATGATAAGAAACAGAACACCTTAAGACCCAATGCTCATTTTGTAACATGATTATAAGAAACAGAACACCTTAAGACCCAATGCTCATTTTGTAACTGAATCACTGGAATAATCTTCCTGTTATAACTCATAGACACAAATACTGAAAGTTAAAATAAAATCAATCTGAGAAATAATAATTCAACAAGAAACCATTTGATTTGCAACTCAAACATTGACTCCAAGCAGAGTTCAATCCCTGGGTTAGGAAGATTCCCTGGAGGAGGGAATGGCAAGCCACTCCAGTACTCTTGCCTAGAGAACTCCATGGACAGAGGAGCCTGGTGGGCCACAGTCCATGGAGTCACAGAGAGTTGGACATGGCTGAGTAACTAGCACTTTCAATTTCACGTTCTTTCAAGTGCTAATTACTTCTCCTCTAGAAATTTTAAGACTTTCCAGATTAACCCCCTTTTTGTGGGGTTCTTTCATCTCATATCTAGATTCTCACAACCTGCCATAATAAATTTTCAGAAATGAAATAAGGAAATATCTCTCCATGACTTGAAACTTTCCAAGACTCCTCACAGCTTACAGAGTAAGTATTTATATAACCACAATAAATTCCTCCTCATACTCAGAGGAAATTGTGTTCCTTCAGGCTTTCATGCTTTTTCACATTGCTCTCTAAACCTAGATTCCCCATACATACCTTTTATACTTGACAAAATAATAGTCAGTACTCTCTGCACCAACACTACTTTGTGACTATCACTTCTTTACTCTCCTAGGGAGATTTGTTCTGTGTTCTAAAGGGACTTACAAGAGGCTTCATAACCAAAATTGTCATGACTAAAAGTAACGCCTCCATCATGGACATGCAGTATCCCTTTCCTTTTTCTGGATTTTTGAATCTATATTTTTCCTTTATCTCTTTCCTCAGTGTCCAAGATATCAAAGCTTATATCACTCACAGAATCAATGTTTTGCTTAGAACCTATATCAAAATCCTTCTTTTAATGGCTGAGTAATACTCCATCGTGTATATGTACCACAGCTTTCTTATTCACTCATCTGCTGATGGACATCTAGGTTGTTTCCACATCCTGGCTATTATAAACAGTGCTGCAATGAACATTNAGAGATCCCCTGGAGGCGGGAATGGCAACCCACTCCAGTATTCTTGCCTGGGAAATCCTATGGACAGAAGGACCTAACAGGCTACAGTCCGTAGGGTTGTAGAGTCGAAGATGATTGAAGTGACTTAGCGTATATTATTAACTATAGCACCTGATGTTGGATAGTAGATCTCTAGAAATTATTTATCTTACAGAACTGAAGTTTTATAGCCCTTGAACAACAAACAAGGCCTCTCTCCACAACCCCTGGCAACCACCATTCTACTCTGTTTCTGTGGATTTGGCTATTTAGATGCTCATATAAGTTGAATCATGTATTACTTGTCCTTTGGTGACTCATTTATTTCTCTTAGCATAATGCCCTCCAGGTTCATCCATGTTACTGTGTANGAAGTTTTATAGCCCTTGAACAACAAACAAGGCCTCTCTCCACAACCCCTGGCAACCACCATTCTACTCTGTTTCTGTGGATTTGGCTATTTAGATGCTCATATAAGTTGAATCATGTATTACTTGTCCTTTGGTGACTGGTTTATTTCTCTTAGCATAATGCCCTCCAGGTTCATCCATGTTACTGTGTATTGCAAAATTTTCTTCTTTTCAAGATTGATTAATATTCCATTGTCTCTATATACTGTATTTCCTTTATCGATAAATTCATCTCTTGATAAATATTTTCATTGTTTCCACATCTTGGCTACTGTGAATAATGCTACAGTTAACATGGGAGTGCAGCTTCTTTTTTGAGATACTGATATTTGGATGAATAGAAAGGAGTGGTATTGTTGGATCATATGGCTGTTCCACTTAAATTTTTTGAATAAACTCCTTGCTGTTTTCTACAGAGGCTGTAGATTGCCCTTTCAGTCTATAAATTGTTTGTTTCCTGGTTTGTTTAAGGTCACAGGTAAGCAGAGTAGCCTGACATGAACTTGGAAAGACTGGCTCTAGAATGTGTATTGTTAATTTCCATGGTAATATTCTAGAATCACTTTAGAAGACCAGAATGCTCAATACATGAGAAAAATCCTGAAAAAAACAATTGCTTGAAAGTGCAAATGGCAGTAGTTTCTTGAAAGAGAAATTAGTGTAAAACAGGAGCAGATTATCTCTGTTGAGTAACTGTGTGACCTTGAGCACATTGCTTAAGCTTTCAAAGACTTCATTTGGAACCTGTAAAATAAAGAAGTGACTTTCAGTGGTCCCCAACCTTTTTGGCACTAGGGATGGATTTCATAGAAGACAGTTTTTCCACAGACTGGGGATGGGGGTGTTGTTTGGGGAGGATTCAATTGCATTACTTGTATTGTGCACTTTGAAAGTGAAAAAGTGAAAGTGTTAGTCAGTCAGTCACGTCTGACTCTTGTGACCCTATGGACTGTAGCCTGCCAGAGTCCTCTGTCCTTGAAATTCACCAGGCAAGAATACTGCAGTGGGTTGCCATTCCCTTTTCCAGGGGATCTTCCCGACTCAGGGGTGGAACTCAGGTCTCCAGCTTTGTAGGCAGATTCTTTACTCTGAGCCACCAGGGAAGCCCATTGTGCACTTTACTTCTATTCAAATGCTGCTGATCTGACAGGAAGTACTGGTCTACACTCTGGAGGTTGGGGACCCCCAATTAAATGATTTTTAAGAGCCCTTCTTGTTTCTAAATGATTTCAGGATTTTACTTGCCAACAGCCCCAGTCTGTAAGCATTCCATTTTTAGTCCGTCATTTTCTATCTTGAATGAAACATTTATTCAGTTTGTCAGTACTTATGAGCTACCTACTATACAGGAGGCCCTTTTCCAAGTGCCAAGGATGCAGCAATGAACAAAATGGTCAAAGATGAGGCCACAAAGATAATAGGAAAAAAGAGGTAGATGCCATTTACTGAGATGAGGAAAGACAAGATTTGAGGGGGCGGAAATCCTAGGTTCCATTTTGGAAGTGTTAAGTTGAAATGCCAGTTAGACATGTTAATGAGGCAGTTAGCATGGGAGGAAGAGATCTGGGATGGAAACAAATTTGGGCACTGTTATCATTAAGCTGTTTGAAGCCAGGAAACACCCAGAGAGGAAGAGGAGCAAGGAGAAAAGCTGAGAAAGTGTTGCACCTCCATGCACTGCAAAATTTAGGAGCTGAGGGAGTTGAAGTCAAACCAGCCAGGGAGAATGAGCAAAGGAAGCATCACAGGCACTCTTGAAAAACAAAAAGAAATGCAGTTTTTTTTTCCTGTCCATTCTTATTTATCTCCTAGCTGAGAATAATTTTACGTATACGAAATGCACCCAAATCTCAACACTGAATTCTTTCTTCTTCCTTTAAAAGGGCTAGAATGAAAAGCACAGGTATGAGTGAATGTCCACTCCTGTAAGCTCACAGATGGTTGACACAGTCCTGGATAAAAGACTTGCTGATGAGGCCTGATGGCCCTCTGTATAAGCATATCCTAGAAGCTCAGGAGGGTAACAAGTACATCTGTGAGATTTATTTTTCTTTTCCTGGAGAAACAGACCAATTCACATTTTGACAAAAAATGGCATGGAGCGTAAGACAAATGGGAATCCTCAATTACAATACATTTTCTGATGTTGCACTTTTTCAAGAGCATCCTGAATTTACACTCCCCTGTGACATGGAGATAGTTGGCAAGATAAGAAGAAAAACTAACTTAAACAATATAAAACCTTCCTCCTCCCCTCTTGGTTTAAGAAGGTTGTAAAATGAAGAAGTCCCTACTGGGAAGATGTCTAAAATATTAAAGTCTCAGGCTGTACTTCATAGTCTAAGAGGAAACTTTTCTCCAGATTCTGCTGTGACCATTTGAACTCTTCAGTGCACTGATTGTTTCCCCTCTTTTTAGGTCAGATATCTGTGTGGGAAGGTCAATTTATAAGAATTTTTTTTCCTTCCTCTCTCTCTTTGTTAGTGCTTGTGGGACTTCTATCTCAAAATTTAAAAAGCTGAGAACTTTAAAGTGTTAGTTGCTCAATCGTGTTCGACTCTTTGCGACCTCATGGACTGTGGCTTGCTAGGGTTCTCTGTCCATGGATTTTTTCAGGCAAGAATACGGGAGTAGGCAGCCATTCTCTTCTCCAGGATATCTTCCTGACCCAGCGATCGAATCTGGGTCGCCTGCATTGCAGGCAGATTCTTTACCATCTGAGCCACCAGGGAAGCCTGAATTTAGTTCCCCTCTTTTAAATCTCTTATACAGAGATTTAACTATGTATTTAACTGAAGATTTAGAGATACAAGAGGTTATAAATACTGTAATGAGATTTACCAAAAAAGCATTATCCCAGTAGTTGATTTCAGAAGAGTTGCTGATATTGATATCATTTGCAAAATCATTAAATAGATTTTTCATGAGCATTATCAGAATAGGTAAGGGACGATTTTATGAAAATAAGCCTAGTGTATTAATTGTGAAGAGTTTTAATCACAAAGGCATGACAAAGCCTGCTTGGCTGGAGAATAAGAGTCAAGTACAGAAAGACTAGGGCTTCCTGGGTGGGGCTAGTAGAAAAGAACCTGCCTGCCAATGCAGGAGACGTGAGAGACGTGGGTTTGATCCCTGGGTTTGGAAGATCCCCTGGAGAAGGGCATGGCAACCCATTCTAGTACTCTTGACTGAAGAATTCCATGGACAGAGGATTCTGGGGGGCTACAGTCCATAGTGTTATAAGGAGTTAGACATGACTGAAGCAACTTAGCACATAGACACAGAAAGACTAAAGAACCATACTGTTTGATCAAAGCATCCGTGAAAATGAGGAAAATCCTATATTTAAACTAGGTTATCTGGGTGTCTGCTGTATTCCTCCACTTTAGTTTGGCCCAAGAGAATCCATCACATCTCTTCTAATGATTCTTATGACCCCCGAAATGTTATCACTTCCTATCTACCTGCCCATACTATCAAAGAAAGATATTCTTACTTCTGATCCCTTCTACTAACTCTTGGAATCAAATTTTGACATCATTGACCTCCAGTAGCCCTCATGGTTTCTTATTTAATTGGCTGTAGAATCTTTGGAATACTGTTTCTCATGAAGAGTTTGTGATATGTTACCTGCTGTGCCCATCCACTTAAAAGATGGTGCTGTGATCTGGTACATGCAAGTTTCCCATGTAATTTTGTGGAACAAACTCATTCCCAGAGAAATGATTTGGTTTGGGGAGTGTGAGTTGGAAAAGAGCAAGTAGGAGGGAAAAAGAGCAATTAAGTTCCCCTACCCCTAGTATTTGGAATAGGAAATGGCACCCCACTCCAGTATTCTTGCCTGGGAAATCCCATGGACAGAGGAACCTGGCAGGCTACAGTCCATGGNATGATTTGGTTTGGGGAGTGTGAGTTGGAAAAGAGCAAGTAGGAGGGAAAAAGAGCAATTAAGTTCCCCTACCCCTAGTATTTGGAATAGGAAATGGCACCCCACTCCAGTATTCTTGCCTGGGAAATCCCATGGACAGAGGAACCTGGCAGGCTACAGTCCATGGAGTTGAAAAAGAATCAAACACAACTTAGTGACTAAATAACAGCAAACAAACCTCAGTATCAGAGAAATCTTCATGGCTGTTACATTTTTAAGACCATGCCATTCACTTGTCAATAGAGAAACACAATACATAGGACTAATCATTCTTTTGTCATAAGATTAACTTTTCCTTTTTCTTGATAAATATCTCTGGAATGGAAGGATAGACTTTACTGTCCTCTTCCCTATGTCATCAGGTCTCATGATAGGCAGAAAATGTTGGATTTCACAGCTGTTCAATTTTCAGAAAATGTGACCTTGATGAATATTAGATGAAAGCAACTGGAATTTTAGGTACATTTCAAAGAAGGAAATGCTGATAAGCCTTCTCATTTCCACACAAGAAAGAGAGGCTCCCATTTGGCTTTTTTGCAGGGAAGTGTGGAGTGGGGAGGGCAATATGTGTGATTAATTTTTCTTCCACGTTTTAAAGTTCCATAGAGAAATCATAGGACGTTTTCTGCTTGGTGACATGGAAGGGTTTTTTAATCCAAATAATGCTGGGAATATTTAAGGGCATGCTTATTTGGCAAAGGACAGAACTCTGTGAGCAATCAAAACAGGACTTGGCAACCCTTTCCCTGGCATGGATTTGTGTTGCTTGGATGAACCGAGGCTGATCAAATCACTGCATCCAGCAGCTGCTGGTTAAGGCGCTCTCTGGTATCTTGCTCTGTATGGTGTTTATTCAAAAGGCTGGCTATGTTTAGCAGGGCATGGCAGCCAGAAGAATTAGTGGAGTTCAGGATACAGAGCCATATAGCTTATATTTAAAGTCAGGTGTGCTTTACAAATTAGAAAAGACCTTTCTGGAGCCCAGCAGATCCGTCAGTAAGTCTTGCCGCTTCTTTACTGGAGTGTAGTTGATTTACAGTGCTGTATTAGTTTTAGTTGTACAGCAAAGTGATGAAGTTATACATATACATATTCTTTTTCAGATTCGTTTCCCATATAGGTTATTATGCAGTATTGATAGAGTTCCCTGAGCTATACAGTAGGTTCTTGTTCTTACCTGTTCTTTTATTTTATTGTATTAAGCATGTTTTAAATTTTCTGTATTTTATGATGGAAATGGTACTGATGATTCTCTATTCTTTTATTCATCTCCTTGCCCTCCATTCCCCTGCCCCAGGCCTGTATCATGTATGTCTGCGTGGCCTCCTTTCCCCCTTGGCATCTTCTTAACTTTAATCCATTCTGTACTTTATTGTCTAATACATTGGCAAAATGCTTCACAGTTTAGTTTTCGCACATACCATTTAATTTAACCTGTAAGAACCTTCTTCAGCTCTCTCCCACCTCATTCAAGGGTGAAACTTCAGCCTGCTGACATTTGAAGTCTCTGACTTCCATTCACAGCCATCCTTGGCTGCTCTCCTTCAGGTCTCTTCCGTGTCTATTAAATCTGCCTCCCTCTTCCTGCATAAGGCTGGCCTATTCCTGAAGACTAAGTTTTCACTCTTGAAATTCTCCACAACTCTGTTGCTTGCTCACCATCTCCTAAAAGTGTTTCCCAGGTGGCTCAATGGCAAAGAATCTGCCTGCCAATGCAGGAGATGCAGAAGACTCTGGCTCAATCCCTGGGTCAGGAAGATGCCCTTGAGGAGGAAATGGCAACCCACTCCAGTAGTCTTGCCTGGAGAATCCCATGGGCAGAGGTGCCTGGCTGTAGCCCATGGGTCAGAAAAAGTCTGACATGACTGAGCACGCATGCTTACATCTCTTAAAAAAAAATCTGTATTGTCTAGAATTTTTTTTTAATTAGATAAGCCTTCTTTATACTACTGTAAGACTGCTCTTAGAATTGTCAAGGTTTTCAAGATTCTAGAATCAACTCATTTAGCAAGGACTTTATTGTCCCATGCACTTTGCTAGGAATTTGCACATGAAGCGAAGTGAAAGTTGCTCAGTCGTGTCTAACTCTTTGCAACCCCATGAACTGGAGCCCACAAGCCTCCTCTGTCCATGGAATTCTCCAGGCAAGAATACTGAAGTGGGTTGTCATTTTCTTCTCCAGGGGATCTTCCCAACCCAGGGATGAAACCTGAGTCTCCTGCACTGCAGGCAACTTCTTTACCAATAGTGCCACCTGGGAAGTTAAGAATTTCCACTTGTATTTTTTTACTTGAGCCTCTCAACAGCCCTTAAGGTAGATGTTATCATCTTCAATTTCCAGATGATGGAACTGAGGCTCAGACAGTTTAATTAGCTTGCCTGGACCCATATGGCTCATGTAAAGCAGAGCTGAAAATGAAACACTGATTTCCTTCCTTTTAAGCCAGTGTTTTTTCCACTGATTCCAGTGTATCACACTGTTTACGTGGTTACTATGGTTGTTTTTTACTGGTCTGTTGTTTATTTTTGAATTAAATTTGTTCTATCATGCCAATGTAGCTAGTTAGATAGGGTATCTCTTATTTCTTTGATGTTTTCTCATGCTTACTACAGGCCTTTGGAAAGAGGAAATACTCAATGAATGGAAGTTGATTTTCATTCAATCAATTTATTTGCCAAAATACACAGATCTTTGCCTTTGAGACACTGCAGTTATTTATGGGAGAAATTTCAATCAGAGTCCCATTGACTGGCAGGCATGGGAGCAAATGTCTGGCACGTACAAGCAGTCAGCATGACTGGTAATCAAGTCACCGACCAAAACCAGGTCAGCCAGTTCCTCTGCAACGTTCTTCCACCCTCTGAAACTCTGTGACCTGGCATCCCAGGAATTTCCTCTGTATCGATCATCCAGAGTTCTTTGTGAGTGTCCTTTGTGGTGACCCTGGGCAGCTATATATTTACTCATTTCATAATATTAAAAGTTTAGTGGACATTGCTATCTCTAAGCTATCTATTTACTCATTTCATAATATTAATTAAAAGTTTAGTGGTCATTGCTATCTCTAAAAGGATTGTTTAATGTCACTGGGGTGCCAGATGCCATACCAAACCTAGTGTGAAATGCTCTTCTGTGGTGACCACTGTGGGCTTTCTGATTTCACAGGTGTCTGAGTCCTGCAAGCTGTTGGTCATACCATGACAATGGAAAGTCCGACCCTGGGTCAGCTGGCTAGTTAGCTGTTTTCTCTGGGTGTGGGTAGGTGTTTATTATGAATCAACCCATGAAACAGCTAGTTAGCATTTTTTTTTTTTAGTGTTTCTCTTGATAGCCCTTGTTTATTGAAACTTTTTACAGGTAAATGATGGAGAAATTGCTCCATATTATCAATTAAGATTCTAAAAGGTAAGAAAAAAGTCAGTATAGGGAACGAAATCCTGGATATGAAGCTTCCAGTCTTTTCTTCGTTCAGAGCAGGAAAAGCCCTCCAGGGGTCAAATGAGTGGGGTAATCTCAATTCAGAGAAGCAGAACTTGTGGGTGCTGCTTCCACAGCAGAGTGGAGCAGTCAAATGCACGGACTGCCTGGGTCTGTGCCCCAGCTCTGCCACATACGAGCTGCGGGATATGGGAAAGTAACAGCCTCGATGTGTTGTGCTTTGTTGTTGTTCAGTCACTCAGTCGTGTCCGACTCTTTGCGACCCTGTGGGCTGCAGCACGCCAGGCCTCGCTGTCCTTTACCATCTCCCGGAGCTTGCTCAAACTCTTGTCCATTGAGTCGGTGATGCCATCCAACCCTCTTGTCCTCTGTTGTCCCCTTCTCCTCCTGCCTTCAGTCTTTCCCAGTGTTGTGCTGTGTTCATCCATAAATAGGAGTTAGAATGGTGCTCCCCTCACAAGGCTGTTATGAGTATAAATGAGCTAATATGGCACTCTCTCCCAATCTGCGGGTTCCAGTTAGCATCCTCAGATTCAGGCAACCAGAGATCCAACTAAGCAATACCAAAGGCTGACTGTAAACACCATTTTATATAAGGGTCCTCAGCATCTGTGGATTTTGGTATCAGCTGGGGTCCTGGAATCAGTCTCCTCAGATATTGAGGGGTGACTCTCTATATAAAGCATAGTAACCAGCATCTGGCACTTAATAAGTGGTGTGTTTAAGTTTTAAAAAAGGAAAAGAAGAAAGCAAAAACAAACAAACAAACAAAAACCCTCCTTTCTTTTCAATGCCATCAGCCCCACACCTCTGACAATCTTTCCAATCTTCTCTTTTATCACAATTATGTTTACCCTTTAAACAGCGCTGACAGTTCTGAGAGATCGTTTAAACAGAAATCTTAGTTAAAATCTGAAACATTCCCATCACATTCCCCAATAGCCAATCCCTAGGGCCAGTTTCTGGTCACCAAAGTCTGACATATCCCAGTGTGGAGAGAAGAAGTGATGAGAAATCAGAGTATATTCCACACAAACACTGGAAACACTGGTAGGAATATAATTCTATTATATTTACAAATGTGCCTTTAAAGTGAGTTGATTTACTGAGTCATTTCTCCTTCTTCAGTTAGCACCACACAACCAAAGCGAAGAGGCCACTTCTCTCGGTGCCCCAAGCAGTACAAGCATTACTGCATTAAAGGGAGATGTCGCTTCGTGGTGGCCGAGCAGACGCCCTCCTGCGTGTAAGTGGAGCACGGAGCCTACAGGCCAAGGGGTACACACTGGTGCTGGCTTGGGGTGGGGGGGGGTGGTGACAGGAGTGGAAAGTCTGAGCTCACCCAGCCATCTGTCGGGTTGCAGTTTTCCCTGGTCCTACCCACCCCGACCCCCCCACCTTGTTTAGGGGCAGTGACTTATGGAGAAACTGACACACACTTTCTTGCTGAAATCTGAGCATGCGAGAGTCCAGATCGCCTTGGTGGGGGGGTGGGGGCGCCCATGTTCCTCTGCTGTCTTGAGCAAGCAAAACTGTTTCTGCCTAGTGTTAAGGATGCTTTTCAGCTCAAATAAACTCTGGTGTGGTTCAAACTCGAACCCATTCTTCTGGCATTTGTTAGGTAGTTCATTGTGAATGTAAATATGAAGGAAATTTCTGCCAAATTCAAAGCTACTTTTGCAGGTGTCAGTTAAGTGCATGGAAATCCATCCTATTTTTAGAGATTCGTAAAGCCTGTTTAGTGCAGCAGGGAACTGGGAGGAGAGTTCTCTTTCCAGCTCTTGGTAGATTGAGTCCAAGTTTAATTTTACTCAGGCACAAACAAATTTTTTGCATATCTTAAATATTTATTTTCTGCTAAAGATGTCTTGCTAAAGTGCTGAGATCTTACCTTATAGAGGAACAAGGTGATTTTTAAAAAATATAATTTTAATCTAAAATTCATAGAATATTTATGTTCTTCTGTGTAGTTGCCCCAGTATTCTTCTCCCCACCCGCACCTCCCCAACAAGTATCTCAAGACAGTGGTTATTCCAAGCCCTGATATAGTGGAAAATTGAAGAATTGAGGACTTCTTCAAAGTTAGATTATAATTTAATTTAATTAAGAAAAAAATAATATAAATAGGTAATACTTAGAGGGGAATAAGAAAGAAGCCTAATGTAAGGAAATAAAGAAAATGTACTTGCATGTGTTGGGAAAGATAGAGCTGATTTTTTAAAATTTCATTTAATTGCTTATGGCTTGGGAGAATATAATGAATTTTTAAAAGATTAATGCCTCTTAACCCAGTACATTTTTCTTACTATGTCTGTACATGTATTGTTCTTTAATATCGCTGCCTTCTAGAATGAAAACCACAGCTATAATCTAGCTGTCTGGTCTTCCCAGGTGGCTCAGTGGTATAGAATCTACCTGCAGTGCAGGAGACTAAGGTTCAATCCCTGAGTTGGGAAGATCCCCTAGAGGAGGAAATGGCAACCCATTCCAGTATTCTTGCCTGGAAAATTCCATGGACAGGGGAGCCTGGCAGCCTATGGGTTACAAAGAGTTGGACATGGCTTAGCAGCTAAACAACAACAAAATTACCCAGCCTGTCTCCCTCAGTCAGAGGTTAAAACCCATTTCCTCCAGAGCTCCTCTGATGCTGCCTTAACTTTCTTTTTCAGTTGCTTTGTTTTTCTTTTATTAGGATTATATTGAATTTACAAACTAATTCAGGGAGAGCTCACATCTCTATATGTAAAGGAAGTCATCGTCATACTTTGAACCATAAATATCTCTTCTTACTTGTTTCCAGAATAATCATAGCTTCTCAGCAGATCTGATCTCTAGTCTCCTCTCTAATATCAGCTTGAGTTACTCCTCTCACTGACCTTTTTGGTTATATATATGTGTGTGTGTGTGTGTGTGTGTGTGTATATATATATATATATATATATATATATATATGTTTTCACTGAAGTATAGTTGAATGTCTTGACTTTCCAGCCATTTCTCTCACCACATTCTCAAATGTCCTTATGAAATACTACATTCCTTTGCAGGGTTTATTAGATAAGCTATTCTCATAGTCTGGAAAGTTTATTCTTATTGATGTTTTAAGATACAGCTCAAACATCAGCTGGCCCTGGATCCCTGCACTGAGTTGGATGTCTTTTCTCAGTGATCTAGTCACATATCAATGAAAAGCTCTTGCCCCCTGGAGTATCACTATTGGTTTCTCTGAACCTCCCTTCTGTGACTGTGAGCTCCTAGAAGGCAGGGATGATGGCTTGTTCGTTCTCATATTCCAGTGTCAAGCACAGTGCCTAGAATTTACTAGGTGCTTAAGAAATGTCTGATGAATAAATGAACAAGTCCCTCCGTCACAGTTCTAGTGCTGTGCCTGCGTGCGTGCTAAGTCACTTCAGTTGGGTCCCACTCTGTGAGACCCTGTAGATTGCAGTCTGCCAGGCTCTTCTGTCCATGGGATTCTCTCAGCAAGAATACTGAGTGGGGTTGCCATTTCCTCTTCCAGGGGATCTTCCAGACCCAGGGATCGAAATGGTGTCTCTTACCTCTCCTGCATTGGCAGACGGATTCTTTACCCCTGGGGGCTTCCCTGGTGGCTCAGACAATAAAGAGGTAAAGAATTTGCCTGCAAAGCAAGAGATCCGGGTTTGATCTAGTGCTGTGCTGAATATCAAATCCAAGGCTTTAATCTGAACCAGGAACACCTTTATGGTACAAGACCAATGAGGGCAGTGGGGTGA
The DNA here is from genome assembly GCA_006410615.1 of Neotragus moschatus. Lineage (NCBI taxonomy): Eukaryota > Metazoa > Chordata > Mammalia > Artiodactyla > Bovidae > Neotragus > Neotragus moschatus. Next base: position 1,132,246 of record SJYA01001041.1, on the reverse strand, counting down.
TGGGGAGGAAGAACACTGGAGTCTTTGGAGTGAAATACACCTAAGATTTTGGTTCAACCCACTATGAGCAGCGTTAACAATGAGTTGCTTACCTTTCCTGGTTTAATTATCTCTAAAAGAAGATAATAATATCCTTCTGTCAAGTGTTGAAAATTAAGCAAAATAATACATCAAGCAGAAATATTTATTGTGGTACCCAGCACAGAGTAAATATTCCATAATGTACTATTGAGTTGAATGGGAGCTATTCAACTAGGCTTCACCTTTTAGGTGATTTGGTGTAGCACAGATTCAGGCAAAACTGTCTTGCCACAGGGGGCGATTATGCCATTTTGGGAAACCAGAAATTTCTCCTTTTGCTTAGGATCATAGGAGTTTGTGGACTCCTGTCTTTATATAAAAAAACAAAGTATCTGTTTCAAATAACTCCATCCCTTCTTAATCTTCTCAGCATTTTTTTTTGGTGGGAGGAGAGCGGGAACGGGGATGATTTGTTTCCAGATACATAACTTTTATTTTAGATGGCACAGCTCACTTGTTATTGTTTAGTCATTAAGTCATGTCCGATTCTTTGCCACCCCGTGGACTGTAGCCAGCCAGGCTCCTCTGTCCATGGGATTTCCTAGATGAGAACCCTGGAGTGGATTGCCATTTCCTTCTCCAGGGGATCTTCCCAACCCTGGGACTGAGCCCTCAAACCCAAGTCTCTTGCAGGAGACAGGCGAATTCTGTATCCCTGAGCCATCTTGGAAGCCCAATGGCTCATCCAGTAAAGAATCTGTCTGCCAGGCAAGAGCCTCAGGAGATGAGGGTTTGATCCCTGGGCAGTGGTACATGTGGTTGGACAACTTGGGAGCCAGACTTCATGCATTTGAATCCTAGCCCCCACTCACCTACTTTCTCTATGTCTCAGATTCTCCATCTTCCAAAAGGGATCAATAATACTACTTCAAAGGTTGTTAAAAGGATCAGTTAGTTAATACTTGTAAAGTTCTTACAATAGTGCCTAGTGATTATTGCAAAACAAAGATCCCAGAGTCCTCAAGGGTCATAGCATCTTTAAATGTTATTTTTAATTTATGAGATATTTATGAAATAAAAACGCATTCGTTTGCTCAGCATTTATTAACCATTTGCTAGCATCTTTCACCCTTTCCTCTTCCTTTCCCACTGAAATGACCATTAGCTGATACGTTATTAATTAGATGAGCAGTGACATAACATGAGTCATTGTAACTAGCTGTGTAAGGGTTTGACCTTCTACCTAGCTTCACTGGGTTATAACTAATAGGAAGGACTGCTTACTGAGAAATTCATTTGAAGCATGGGTGAGTAACTGAAACCAGAGCTTATAATTAGGAAAACATTCTAAAAGAGTAGCAAGTACTTGCCATGTACTTTATGGGCAAAGTTATTGTTTAAAAATGCCGTATTTAGTAAATTTGTTAGAGAAACATTCCAGCTAATTAGAAGAGACTATATTTGTAGATTTTAATTATAACTTTAAAGAAAACCCATTAAAACCTCCCTCCCACACTTGCAATTAAAAGTGATTCTCCCCCCATTTCCAGTTCTATGTGCAAGAGATTTTTTGATATTTCAGATATTTCTAAGCTCTCTTCCTGTTATTTTGACCTTGCAGTGAAGTCTAGCTATCTTGCAGGAAGCAATTTTCCCTCATACATCCTGGGGTCATTTTGCAATAGATGGCCTTAGGTAGTTTTCTTCTCCTTTGCTTGCATAGAGCCTCATCTTTCAACTGATGGCTGTGACTGAGCTAGTTTTTCTTTTTTTTTTTTAAAATCATTGTAGCAGCTACAATATCATCAGTCAGGGACCTCCTTACTTGAGAAATAAGGCTTTGTGGGAACTAACTGCCTTGGCTTTTTGTCAGACATAGACTCTAGAATGGCCTGGCAATAGATACCTTCTTAAACAAACAATAGCAACAAAACATGAAATTACACAGTCATCTTTCTAAGAAGCAGAACTTCATCTTTCTGAGATTTAAATAATTATGTATATGACCAGTATGTCTTTGTGTTTGGCATGAGTCTGAGGAGAAAAAAAGAAAAGATATTTTTTAGCCAAAAGAAGTGATGTTACAACGTATCATTTTGTTTTCAAATATCTTCAGACAAACTTTTTATGCATCCTTTAGGCGTCTGACACAAGTCAGGCACTGCAATGAACAGTCCCCAGATTATTGAATTTTAGGTGGTTGAGTGCTGCTTGGTCAAATGGCTCTGTAACTTCAGACAGGGGGCATCTGCTAAGTTGAGGTCAACTCAGGACTGTATTGATGAAGTTGATGAGAGACTGAGAGGGGAATTGGGGCATTTGGAGAGCTTGCTGATTTCTGGTTACTTCACTTTACCATGGCCATGCAGCAAAGGGGCCTTTAGAGAGCAGAGGGATAGGTGGGGCTTCCCAAAGAGTCAGAGGGTAAAGAATCTCCCTGCAATGCAGTAGGCACAGGTTTGATCCTTGGGTGGGGAAGATCCCCTGGAGGGGGAAATGGCAACCCACACCAATATTCTTGCCTGAAAAATCCTATGGACAGAGGAGCCTGATGCGCTACAGTCCATGCGGTCCCCAAAGAGTCAAACACGACCAAGCTAATAAGCACACAGGGAATGGTGCACAGATCTGAAACTGTAGCTTTAGAGGATCAGATAAAGGAACTGGACAGGACATCTATTGTGTTTTGAGGGGGTGCAGTTGGGGAGGTGGTGAATGGAAGAGACTTACCTAATCTGTGACTCCTGCAAGCATTAGAACCAGAACTGATGTTGGGAAGATCAAAAGAGAGGCCAGGGGGTGGGGGAAGGTGTGTGGAGAGGAATCCCATAAAATAACATTTACAGAGCTTTGTGTACGTTCCGTGTTTGATCATATAAAACCATATACTTTAAATATAATTTGTAATAGGAGAACTCACACACTGAAACTCTTTGTATCGCTCTCTGATGAAATGGGAAATCCTGGGGATTTTTGAATTCCCTGTCCGGGGATATTTAAACACTTGAGAGTGCTGTATAGGGGATTTTATCACCCCCTCCCTTTCAAACTCAGAATCTAAAATTTCAAGGTAGATTTTAGTGTTACCCTCCCCATATTTATCTTAGACATATTGTTAATGATGTTCAAAGGATGACAGGTTTTTAGCAGAGAATGAAATTTCTCATAAACACAGTGACTGTATAGCTTAAACACATTTTGTTTAAAGGAATTGTACCCTTTGTTTATTCCAAGTGATGAAGAAAGTGTTAATTTCTTCAACAAAGAAATAGTAGAGATTCTTAAAAGTCTTACTTTTTGACCTTGTTGCCCTGTTTTTGTTCTATTTTTATAGCTGTGATGAAGGCTATGCTGGGGCCAGGTGTGAGAGAGTTGACTTGTTTTACCTAAGAGGAGACAGAGGGCAGATTTTGGTGATTTGTTTGATAGCAATTATGGTAATTTTTATCATTTTGGTGGTCAGTATCTGCACATGCTGTCAGTAAGTATTTTTAAATTTAATTTTAAGGAAGTCTAAAAACTTGTATCTTTCTTTCCTAGCTTCTTTCCTTCCTTTCCTCCGTCCTGCCTTTTCTCTTCCCCCCTTTTTTAATTTAAATTACTTTGTACAGTTCACCATCATTTATTCTGAAGCACACATGACATGATTTTTGTCATTTCTCTAAGCATAATTATTATAATTAAAATAAAATTTATATTTTATTTTATATTTTATTTAATGTATTTAAATATATTTATATTTTATTTATATTTTCTTCCTCTGAGAAAGAGGAAGTGGGCAAAATGGATGAGGGCAACCCAAATATATAAACTTCTAGTTATAAGATAAACAGGTGATGGGATGTAATATACACACAGTGATTATAGTTAATAATGCAGTCTGGAATATTGAAAGTTTCTTAGAGAGGAGATCTGGAAAGTTCTCATCACAAGAATGAAAAATTTTGTAAGTGTAGAGATGGATATTAAATACTAAACTTATTGTGGTGAACATTTTCAATATAAACAAATATCAAATCACACCCAAAATGAATAAAATGTCATACATCAATTATATATAAATTTAAAAAGTCAGTTTTGTTGTTCAGTTGCTAAGTTGTGTCCAACTCTCTGCAACCCCATGAACTGCAGCACACCAGGCCCCCTGCTCCTTCACTGTCTCCTTGAGTTTGAGCTGTCGTCCCCTTCTCCTCCTTCCTTCAATCTTTTCCAGCATCAGGGTCTTTTCCAGTGAAACAGCTTTTCACATCAGGTGGCCAAAGGATTGAAGCTTCAGCTTCAGCATCAGTCCTTCCAGTGAATATTCAGGATTGATTTCCTTTAGGATTGACAGGTTTAATCTCCTTGTAGTCCAAGGAAATCACAAAAAGTCCTTTATTTAGCCCTAGAGTCCATCACATTTTATGTAAGTTTGTTAATAGTTTAAACAATACTTTTCTTAAACTATACTATGACACAAAAACTTTGAAAGATAGAAACAAAAGTATTTTTTTTTAGTCACATTAAAATAATGAATTTTATTTACAAAAGATGCCTGCACTGTCTTTATTTTCCATTATATACCTCAACTTTATTAATCAAGAAAATCCTTGTTTTTTCTCTGAGACAGAATGGCTTAGTACAATGCTTTAGTTTTGGAAACTCATCAAGTTTTTTATCAGGCCAGGACTCCCACACAGCATGCTAAAAAAGCATTTTCTTAAAATGCTTCCTTCATGTCTTGAGAAGCCTCCTAAACTGTACTTTAGACTGTGGTTCTCATTACAGGAAGGTGTTACTTGATTCCTTTCTTTACAGCATTCTTGGTAGAAGAGCGTTAACACAGCTACCAGCTGTTTAGAGAGATTTTTGTCCCAGCTGTGCCATCAAACACTTTTGAGAACTTGGATAAACTTCTTAATCTCTTTAAACTTTAATTTTATTTTCTGTAAAATGAGAGGATTAAATTCTTATTTACAAATAATCTGTAGGATTCCTTCTAGCTATAAAATTGAAAAATATTTGTAACATTTTACTTCCTTTATGGCAAAAAGGAATTTTAGAATGCCAAGTTTGGGGCAGAGCTGGGAAATGCTCTATTTTATTACAGTTATTTTGTATCATATTTTAAGAAAACTGGACTGCACTACAGAATATCTAATACATTTCTTAATTTATCTAGAAACTTAATTAACATATTCAGAGGTTACCCTCATTCTCATAGTTTTATGTCAGTTTCCATTTTGTACTATCTTTTATTTACATACCAAATAATGCTTATCAGTCTATTTTGTAAAATGACTTGGCCTGAAAAATTTTCCTGTGCTCAACAAGCTCTATCCACAATCAAGTACTATATTCCTCCTATGTAGCTATAACTACATTCTCTCTGTACTTATGCTACCGTAGATATTTGAGCCTAGAGAAAGGGATGGGTTAAGGGAGAACTTAAAAAAAAATTTTTTTTAATGAACCTGTACATTTTTACCAGTCTGGAAATAAGATCATAGGCTTTCTTGATGTTTAATTTTGTGACTGCATTAACTAAAAAGACCACTCTAATTTCTAACACTTCCTTTTCCAAGTCCTCTTCGGAAACGTCGGAAAAGAAGAAAGAAGGAAGAAGAAATGGAAACTCTGGGTAAAGATATAACTCCTATAAATGATGATATTCAAGAGACTAGTATTGCTTAATGGTAAGTATGATAAACTTAGTAGATGGGGAGCTCTTCAGGTGACATTTGCCTGGTGAAGTGGAGTTTAATTGCATCCAGTAAATCATTGATTGGAATTTGATTATGTTTAAAAACATCTAAAAATAAATTGACAAATTTTCCATTGAATCTGAAGCCAAGTAAAAGACTTTATCATATCTTTCTTTTGCATGGTACCAGCGATAGAATATAGAGTTTTACACAGTTTTCTGATGCACTTAGATCAGTCTGGTTTCTAGTTCGGCATGGTTGTGGTGGTTATTTTATATTCTTATAAAATATTATAAGATATTTGGTATATTTTTCACTTGGGGACACAAATAAGAAAGATTTTAGTTTAGACATCTCACATTGAAAGGAAACAGCAAAAACAGTGTTTCGATAATAACCATGTTTACAGAGCATTTACCACATTCCAAGCACTGTTCAAGGCTCTTTTAAATGTTCCATCATTTGAGATCCCAGCAGGAATCACAAATTCTCTCAGATGATCCAACAAAGACATTTTGATGAAGGGGCTGGGAGGGCAGGGTTGAGGGGACCTATAGGAATATTAAGGCTCCCAGAGTCTAGCAACTGCTGGAGGCTGTCCCCCACCTGTGTCTGAAAGGGCAGAAAAACACTTACCTTGCCATTGAGAAGCTGGCTGTGCTCTAGGGCCCACCAGGCAGACGCTGTAGCTATGGATGGGAATAGCCATGGTCAGCACCTGAACAAGGAAGGAGGCAGGAGCGGGAGAAGAATATCCCCAAACCTCTGTCCTCTTGCCTTCAGGTCTTCAGAACGTACCTTTCACTAGCCAAACCCAACAGGAACTCAGGGGGCAGGGGAGCCCATGTGAAGCAGTCCATTGGTCAGGCTGCAGTCTGGGCTCCCCCTGGAGTACTCCACAGAGGAAGGCTCCAGGGGGCAGACGGAGCATAGCTGGCTGAGTCAGGCAGGGCACTTTGGTCTATAATGGCATCAAACCCCACCAAGCTGGTTTAAAATAAAGGAAATGCATTGCCTCACATGCACTGACAGTCCAGAGGAAAGAGAACATTCTGCTTGTACCAGAGTTCTTATGCAGAGAACTGTTATTTCTGCCTTTCTGCCTACCATTCCAAGAGTTGGCTTCATCCTTGGCTAAGTCCTCTTAGGTCATAGAAGAAGCTAGCAGCAACCATGGCCACACATTGCCTTGTTCATCCAGCAGGAGAAAGTGGTGGCTTTCCATAGCTTGCCCAGCAAAATCTCCGTTTCCAGAAACGCTCAACTGAACAATAGAATACAATAAATGATTATCAAGAAATTATAATGTTCTTCTAGCTTATTATCAGAATGACACGAATGAACTGAAAACAAAAATGCTGACTCTGGAGATTTTCGTTTTTGCTGTGTGTGTTTGTGTTTTATGAGATTGCAAGGAGAATAGGTGGCTCCTGTCCTGAAAAACTTGGAGCTCCCCAAGGGTTTTGGCAAAGCCTTTTGAAAGGGCAGGTGGGAGGTGGGATGGCTGGGTACATGATCAGCTTGTGCACAGTTCTCTGAATGGCTGATGATGAGGCAGAATGGTGGTGTCATAGGGATTAACATTATCAGTTTTTAGGCCCCAGGAGAAACTTGGGGCTACGTGTTCAGGGTCATCAGTTAGGTAACTTCTTCCTTTTGGTGGGAGGTTTTACCACTGGCAAAGTAAGTCAGGAAATTTGCATAAAATGCTATTAATTAGGTACTTGAGAGAGTACATAAAGCAGAGGATATGGGTGAAGGCAGGTCTCAGGAAGGCCCCATAGCGTCTTGCTTGGTTACAATACCCCCCTTTTCTTATATATTCCTCAATCTTGAGGAGAACCAGTTTTGAAGAAGAAAAGGAATAAAGGTTCAGATAGAAAGGTTAATAATAAACTTGACAGAGGTACCCACAGAGTACCCACAGTTTCCTGCTTGGGTTTTGTGTGTTTTTTTTGTTTTGTTTTTGTAATTACATAATAAGTTTCTTTTTAATGGCTTGCTCTTTTTTTTTTTTTCTTTCCTTTTTCCTATAGTCTATGAGGATTACTCCAGGTTGATGCCAAGTTACAAAGTATCTTCTTACTCATTTGAAAACGGACAGACTGTGTCTCAGGAAACAGCTAGCAAAATGAATTTTAAATAATGTATTTACTTTTTTTCCATAATGTTAATTTGTGTTGTTTCCTATTGTTTTTGTAATAATAATAAATAATTTTATTATTATATAATTTTGGGGAAAAGCACCCAGTTAAGCAGGGACATTTTAATAAACTTCCAGTTAAGTTTTGTCACCAAAATTACTAGTCAAAAAAGAAGAGTAGAAAGGAGTTTAGATCTTAGGAACTGCATTAATAATAAAACTACCATTTATCCAACACTTACTATGTGCTAAGAGTTTGAAATATATTATTTCCTTTAATTCATTCAAAAACCTATGATTCTCATTTCTCATGTATAGAAACAGGCCCTGAGAAACTAAAGGACATTCCCTGGTGGCTCAGATGGTAAAGAATCTGCCTGCAATGCAGGAGACCTGGATTTGATCCTTGGGTCTTAAAGATCCTGAAGAAGGGAATGGCAACCCACTCCAGTATTCTTTACCTGGAGAATCCCATGGACAGAAAAGCTTAGCAGGCTACAGTCCACGGGGTTGCAAAGAGGTGGACACAACACAAGAAGTTAAATAATCTAACCCAGATTTTTAGAGTTAGGAGTAGGTTGAGCTGAAATTGGAACCAATATTTAGCCAAGTTCAAAGTTTGCTCTTAATCATCATTTTTGTTCACTGGAGTTGTTGCAACCTAATGCACAATATAACCCAAGACTTTACACTAAACTGTTTTTGCAGTGACCGTGGCACTGGTACATTTTCCTACAGAAACTCAGATTGCAGAGTCCTGGATATATGTTAACTGTTCCATCATGCTTTCTATAGGCTTGACTTTCATTATGTTTCTTGGCTCCTTTGTAAATTCTCAGTGATATACATGCATTCTTACATTTCTAAAGCAAACAGATTTGTCCCACAGTTAGGAAAATGACAGAGATGGAAAGCAATTGCATGACCATCTTTAAGCTCCAGGTAAATGTTTATGCTTGCTAAAGGATAGATAAAGCACTGGAAGAGGCTGTTTATCCTGGGGTAAATGGTCAGGGACAGCACAGCAGAGCCCAGGTAGGATGGATAAGGCATATCCTCATTTTTGTTCTTCTGGGGCTTCCCAGGTGGCGCTAGTGGTAAAGAACCCATCTGCTAATGCAAGATACTTAAGAGACACAAGTTCAGTCCCTGGGTTGGGAAGATGCCCTGGAGGAGGGCATGAGAACCTATTCTAGCACTCTTGCCCAGAGAGTCCCATGATCAGAGGAGCCTTGTGGGCTGTGGTCCATAGGGTCACAAAGAGTTGGACACAACTGAAGTGACTTAGCACACAAGAAAACAGTACCTGTGATTGCTCTCAGATGAATTTTAGTGCAATCAAATTATGACCATAGTCACCTGTTACTTGGGACCATCTTGCCAATGTTCCTCCAACTCCATATCACAGTTAATGAAGATTCTTTTTAAATCTGAAAAAGCAGAATGCACATTTAGCGAAAATTCCATAAAATATGGAATTTCCTACATTGGCTAGGTGGATTTATAAAAACTGATGGCAGATGTCCTCGAATTACTACAGTTTGGCTGTTGTGCCTATCAGCAAAGCAGCTTTTCCAGAATCTTTGCAAATTCTAATTTGCAGTGTAGACTCCATGCCTGAAATGAAGCAGAGAATTCAGAGAAAAGGTGAAGTTGTGTATTACTTTTTAATCACACACCATATTTCAAGTGAGAATGAGGCTATACCTAAGTATAACAGAAATAACTCAAATATTAGTGAGAACTAAGTCAAACAATGACCATCCTTAAAATAGAGTCAATTTCACCTGATTCATGTTGTATACACTCTTTGCAAAAGCTTCCTCTGAGTTTCTTCATGCTTTCTCTCAGTCTTTACTAAGAGTGCTTGAAACAAACGTTCATTAGAGCATTTAAAATATTTAAAAATGCTATAAATGTTTCTTCTTTCCTTAACCAAGGTTGGTTGACCAATGGAATCTCTCAAGGCAATTCAAGCTTGGAAATTTTGTTTTGATGCTAAAATGTGTCTCTTGAAATTTGGTAGATCTGAACTACAAAGAAAGAGCTTGAAAGATTTTCCTATGTTTTTAAAATGTATTTTATAATTTTTTTGCCTATACTGAATGACCTCATTTATGTAAACTGTCAGTATTATCATATAATAAAATAAATTTATTTTTAAAACAAATATATATTTGCATAGGGATTTTCTATTGTTACCACACATTATTAATAGAAATAAATTTGAACCTTATTGCCTTACAAAACCTTGTGTTTTATAGCAACTATCATGAATACCTTTGAAATAGTTTACTCTGACCATAAGTTTTCCTTGGAAACTAAAGAATTTGAAAATGTGGTAGACACTTATGAGACTGGATACTCAGCAGCCTGGTCATATTTTTTAACCTCACTCTGTGGTGCTAGTGGTAAAGAACCCTCCTGCCAATTCAGGAGACACAAGAGACGTGGATTTGATCCCTGGGTTGGGAAATCCCCTGGAAAAGGGAATGGCAACCCACTCCAGTATCCTTGCCTGGAGAATCTCATGGACAGGGCATCCTGGTGGGCTACAGTCCATGGGGTTGCAAAGAGTTGGCCACAACTGAGCATGAGCACCAGCTGTATTTGGTTGGTCTAAGGTGGGCAATTAATGAAATTGGCCAATTGGAGTCATTTCCTGGGAAATTGGAAACTTGAAATAAAGTTATCCTTCTTTGGGTTCTTGGAGTATACAGATGTGCAGTTCAAAGCTATTGACAGTCATGTTTTGTTCCATGAGGACCAGAAAAGCAAAGAAACTGGTGAAAGAGGAACTGAAGTGAGAGGTGAATTTCCTGACAGTCTCAATTCCTGTCCCATGCAATCTCAGAGTTTAGCTTCATTCGGTTCCTGTGTGTAGCCTCCATGAGACCTGTCAGTATCTTTGTAATGAATTCCTTCTTTGGCTTAAGCTAGTTCTATTTGGATTTCTATGACCTGGAACCAAGATCTTGATGAACTCCAGTATATCATGAGATTGTGGATGACAGTTTCTTAAAGCAGACATGTCCTTTATGAAACAGTACTATCAAATAATGCCTTCAATTAGAGGAGCATTTCTAGCAATGATATTCCATATACCACTGTATAGTCATTCAGGATAATGATTGCAGGGGAGCGTGGAGACTGAGGAGACAGTCCAGCAAGCACTGATGGGGCATCTCCTGTAACTCTAGGCACAGTACCACCCACTTGGACAAATGCTAAGAAGGAATAGGACATGGTCCCTTGGACAGTCTACAATTTACTGGGAGGAAACAGCTACTCAGTGATAGTTTCAATACAGTTTGGCGGTCTAAGAGAGGCTCAGGTATTATGGGATTAGAGAGGAGGATGACTTAGCCGGTTGAGAAGGAATCATGGAAGATTCTGGAGGGAAATTACATCTGAACTAATGACTGGCTCTGAGAATAAGGGTCTTTACCCCATATCCCAGGTAAGGCAAGATAGTTCTTGGATCCTTAACAAATTCTACAGAATTTCTTGGAAAGCCTTAGCAATGGAGGGACTAGTGGGTGTTGCTATGAGAGAATATGAGAAGAGAAAGAATGAAGGCTTGATGCCTTGTTTCAGAATGTTCTGTACATGACAGGGTAAAGTATATGGGCATGTGAGCTGAGATGTTTCTGCTTCCAATACTGTTATAGCAATGAGCTGAAATAGAGAGCTTTTGATTTGCTTCCTGAAGTGGATTATTTCCACTCTATATTATTGCCCATGGTGTTACGTAGAGAGTAGAGTAAAATATTCTGGGCCAAATAACCTACTATTTGGAAAAAGCCTAGGTTTGTGCCAAATTTTATCAAGGAAGTCTAGGACACATGTTAGTGCCCATGGTTTTAAGACCAAGCTATTGCCTTAATGAAACCTTCATTTTAATATAGTCTACATACACTACATTATGAGAACCTAAATATATTGGGGCATTGCTGTCATTCATTTATTCAAAAATATTTGTTAAGTACCTACTAAGTGCCAAGTACCTTGGGTCCTGGGACCTCATCAGTGGACAAATAGTGACCTCAGGGTCACTAGCTTATGTTGTAGTGGATATAATCCTTCACAGCACTGAATTTAAAACAGGGCTCTTCCAAGAAGTTATGTTATCCAGAGGACACTGTCAGACTTTCAACCTATACCGCTGTCTTGGAGCATGAAACCCAAGATGAGCATTCCCAGAACTCAGTATATGGTGAGAGAAACAATTTCACCCCCAAGTAATTTATGTATTTTAATAATAACTATTAGGAGCAAAAGAAGAAAAAAGTTTATGTTTCTTCAGTGCAAGAATCTTGGTTTATACAATCTTTTTCGTTATGGTTGATGAATATGGGTGCTACATTCGGACGTCTGTTCTTCAAAGACTCTTCTATGCCTCAAAGTATTTTTCTGCAAAGAAACCTCTTCCCATGTGACCTGCTTTGGCGTTTGAGCACTGACACTGGAACATAACTTGAGAATAGTCTATTCCTGTCTCTTTGCTAATGTGACTGGATTCTGAGAGTGTGTATCTTATAATAACATCTAGTTTGCACTTTTGCAAGTCCATTCAGCCTTGGGACCTGTCAGCTTTTGGTGTCTGAAGTAGCCTGAAATTCTGTATTAGAAAACTAAATAAATGATATAACTCTAAAAACAAAATCAGCAATTATTTTTCAAGAGATAAATTATGTTTGCGCTATTGGAAATTTCAAAACGTGGGTATCTAGGAACATTTATGCAACAATTACAGCCAGTACTTATATTATAAAGGAAATGTTAGTTAAATGTGTTTCCAAGGACATTTTCTCCTACTTTTTCTTATTCTTACTCGAGTTTCAATTACCAGGAAAAAAGCTCAACAGAAGCACTTCAGTAGGTGTTTTCCCTTTTCTCCTTTTTCAGCTTATTTAAGTACAGAAAAAAAAAAACCCCAAAAAATAGAACTTCACAGATACAGAACTCAGTGTTACTTGCTGCAGAAAGTGTAATTATTCTTGTATGGTGTGTGCAGAATAATAAAATATTTTGAAGCTCTGTGATCCAAGCTGGATGAAAACTTTTTCATATGCTGGTTTTAGAAAGAAGTGAGAGAGAACCTTTTTCTGACTTGCTCTATAAAACCATTTTTATATTACTGCCATGTATAAACTAATTTTAATAAAGCTGTTTCTAGCATATTCTTTTTTTTTTAATTTCGTAGGAACATTTGTTTACTCAATGATCCAGAACTAGCAACTCTAAAAAAATAATTTGCACAGTGCTTTTTGTTTGTTGGTTGGTCTTGTTTTACTCCTGAAGATAACCTGGTCTTGCATTGTGTACGGTCACCCCTCTGTCTCATAGCTTCAACTGCACACCAAAGTATCTGAACTCTAATCAAACCAGTGGTCCTGATCATTCTGTAAATGGCATAGGGTTGGGAGAAACTTGCTTCTGAACTATTATAACATAAATGTTCTGAGCACATCATAATTCAGACAGATTTGGGCTTCAATCCCAGGTAACTTACTATGAACCCCCGGGCAAGTTACTTAACCTTACTAATGTTTTCATCAGCAAAGTGAAAAAAAAAAATAGGGTGGGCTGAGAGGATTAGGTGAGACCGACCCAGTAACATGCTTAGCCTACCACTTGGAATATTTTTAGTATTCTCTAGATAAAGGTTCAAGTAATATTAGTTATTACTATAAAGAGCAATAATACTACGGATGATGGTGGTGATGATAGTGATGTTCTCTGATCACCCTTATGGACAACAAGGAATTCTTTTCTGAACTTAAATTGCTGCACTGATACAGTAAAAGCTCTCTGTATTTTCAAGAGTTCATGATCCCCAGGAATGTCAGCCTACTCTTGTCTGAACAAGCCATGTTTAGGTAAAGATTCCAACTCGGTGACTGGCCCTGTGCAACCGCTCATTTCTCTCCCCTGTATTCTTCCTCTCTCCCTTCCCGGTTTCTTCCTTGAAAGTACCCAGTGAGAAGAATTAAGGAAGAATTATTACAATGCTATTGAATTAATGAAAGGGCTAATTATTTTTAAACTATGCTGAGTTAAGCTTGTTATTTTTGGAACTGAAGTTGGACTTTTACCACTTGTAAGCTCAACATTACTTGAATTGAGTATAGTTTGAGCCCAGGCCTGGGAATAACCTCTCCTATTGATTATTCACCATGTTCTTGCACAGTAGAATTATCATGCACATTTATACAAGTATGAACTTAAGGCTCAGGAAGCTTTAGTCCCCTGCCAGACCACATTACTAGTAAATCACTGTCACTTGCTTCTTAGGTGTATTCCTTGCTTTCCATGAGTGGTCAGAAAACACCAGAATCATCACTACTATAATCCTTAATATTATTGATCTTTCTAATAATAACTAAAATTACTTGAAATTTTACCTGCATGTATGTGTGCTAAATTGCTTCAGTCATGTCCAACTCTTGAGACTCTATGGACTATAGCCTGACACGCTCCTCTGTCCATGAAATTCTCCAGGCTAGAATACTGAAGTGGATTGCCATGTCCTCCTCCAGGGGATCCTCCCAATCCAGTTACTGAACCCACGTCTCCTACAGCTCCTGCATTGCAGGAGGATTCTTTATCACCGAGCCACCAGGGAAATCTGAACCTTTACCTAGAGAATGCTTAAAATATTCCAGTCTCTAGACTAAACATTTTGCTTGCACTATCTTGGTATCTCAGACTCTGCAATAAAAGTACAACTGAAATTATCTACCTTCCAAAAGGAAAGAAATAGAAATTTGTTCTAGAGTCCACCAATTAGCTCAATAAATTCCCCCTAAGACTCTGTGGCTGACAAAACTTTGAGACATTTTAAAAAGTGAAAACTGAACAGGAATAAAATAAGAGGGTTCTGAAACAACCAGCTGAATATGTTTATTTATTTTTAAAATTCAGCACCTCAGCCAGGTTGAATAGGCTTAGCTGACTTTTCTTAAACCTGTTAAAATATCTGGAAATAAGAAAGGACATTGACTAAAACACAGATCGGCTGAGTAACAGGGCACGCATACTAACTCAAGGTATGCACATAACACTCTTACTGGAGAGTACTTAATTTTATAGGATAAAATAATTATTTAAGCCACAAAAGATATGAGGAAATAAAGGGCCTGTAAAGTATTTGCCTATTCCAGAAGCTTTTGCAAATAATGAAGTATAATACAAATAGTTTTAATTTAAAAACATTTTTCTGATACCCAAAATTGACTCCACATTGCTTGAGTGCTTTGAATCAAGGGAACTTAATTAATTTAAACCTCACTCATCTAGAATTTGTCACTGATTAGGCATGGACTAGGCAGATATTTACCTTCATGAAAATGAAGAAATAGTATTTTTAAAACAACATTCTGTAGATGTCAATGTTATAAACCCTTCCAGTACATTGAAAATGTTATTTCAGCAGCAAAACTTTTTTTCATAGTAATATCATCACCTCATGTGACATCAGTACATGTTTAAAATCAAACTTGTCATTTTTATAAACTACCTTCAGATCCTAATCCAACTGGTTAAATATTACCAGAAGCTGACAACAGGAATGTGCATAAAAGTGTTGTTATGAGCAGGAAGAGTAGCAAGGAGAACAACAGTGTATTTCTTTCAAATAGGAGAAAAGACATATTCATAAAGTTATAATAAAAAGCCAAATAAGATCTATTTATTCATCCAGTGAATATTCAGCACAGTTCTATGTATAGCATGGTGCCAAGAGATCAGGATAAAAGAATGAATTAGACTTAGCCCCCTCCCACAGAATTTTACTCTCTAACAGCAAAGATGAAAGTTTTATACATACAAAAAATGCCTTGCCAGTATGGACTAGGGATTTAGGGATTAGGGAAGACTTCTCAGAAAAGGTGGTATTTATCTAGGGCTGGAAGAATGAGTGGGATGCAGAAGACAGAAATTCGAGTGCCTGGTTTAGTGCAGATGAGAGCGTCAGGGAATCCATGATTGATTAAGGAGGGGAGAATATGCTTCTTTAAATGCTCTGACATAATGTTTGTATGGATGATGGTGATGAACAGGACAAGTGTACATCCAACCAAAAGGAATATCTCCTTCCAAATGGAATGTATGCTTCCCAATGGACCAAATGTTCTTCAGGATGTCTATGGTCAATGGGTGTGTGGTACCCATTTCATACCATACGGAATATACCATAAATCAGAGGCACTGTGTACACTGTCAAGAGTACAATGAGTTTTCAGCAGTGATATACTAGATTATTTGACAGTGACATATTGAGGCCTGGGGCAGAAAGAAAAATGTCAGTCCTTATATACACTTATCAAAATATCATTTTACATTTTGAATCTTTTCGTAAACAAACAACTACAAAATCTCTACTACAACTTAGTGAATTTTACATTTCATTATTCCCAATATCATTCTAGAGACTTAATAATATTAGATCTTTAGGTTGAGTTTAAATGTGAACTCTTCCTTGCTAGTGAAAGGTCTTTGGAAAAATCATATACATTTCCTGGGCTTCCTGGGTGGCTCAGTAGTGAAGAATACACTTGCAATGCAGGAGACATAGGAAACCCAGGTTCAATACCCAGGTCGGGGAAGATCCCCTGGAGGAGGAAATGGAAACCCACTCCAGTATTCATGTCTGGGAAATCCCATGGGCAGAGGAGCCTAGTGGGCTGCAGTCCATAGTGTCGCAAAGAGTCTGACATGGCTGAGCAACTGAGCATACATGCTCACACAGTTCTAAATCTGTAAATTTGATACAGTAATACCCATTGCACTACATGGGTGGCAAGCATAATTGAAACACTGCTCATGAAAACTCCTGGCCAGAGCTGGCTTTATGGGCATTTGACCTGTGCAACACACTGGACCTTGTTCTAAGAATGACTCCACACAAGTGCTTGGTGCGTTCATTGGGCACCAGAACCCACAACTTATGTAGCTGGTCATAGTCACGGCAGAGTATCCGTCCATCCACCATGATGGATCTTGTTATGTTGCAGTTGATTTGTGGACATGTGTGTGTGTGGTCAGTCATGTCCGACCCTTTGCCACCCCACAGATTGTAGCCTGCCAGGCTCCCCTGTCTATGGGATTTCCCAGGCAAGAATACTGGAGTGGATTGCCATTTCGTCCTCCAAGGTATCTTCTCTACCCAGGAATTGAACCTCCCTGCCTCCTGCATTGCATGAGGATTCTTTTCCTGCTGAGCCATCAGCGAAGCCCTGATTTGTGCACACACGCATATTTAGTGATTCTTGCCCTGTGCTTAGCCCATGAGGATATGTCAGTTTAAAGAGAAAACTTTGTTAGTTATGGCCTTTATCTCCTGTTTAGGAAAACCAGAATGGAATGGAAGGATACCAGGGATAATTGGGAGGTTTCACAGATGGTGACTTTAAATGTAATTGTACTTTGGAGAAAACAAACTTCTCTCCCTCTTTTTGAATTGTCCCAACACTGGAGATATACCCAGTCAAGGAAGGAGGTCCCCAGTCCCTCAGAGTTATATTACCATCCATTAGAAGCAGGGTCTTCCCTGCCCACGTTAAACTGGTCTGCTCTAAGGCAAGCATCTCCTTCAGCACCTGCATGCCTCACTCATGGACAACCTCCTATGGCTCTCAGATCATGTCCTGTCCTTAAGGTATCCATTCATCAGCATCTTCTGGAGTGTCTGAATCACCAAGGGGGTCATGTTTCACAATTAGCCCCTCTTCCATGAACTTTTCCCAGCAACTGGGCTGTTTTCACCATTTTAACACCTTAATATGAAAGGTCTGCTTCTTTCTTTATTTTTATTAAGCAATAAAATTGAATGGAATAGAGACACAAAGTCTGGCTGATGATTTCATTGATTTGACCCCTCATTCCTCTAGCAACTTTTTTCAGTGGTCAAAAAAAAGTTGATAATCTTCTGAGCCAAAAGTCCAAAGGTTTAGGATCACAAAATCCTGCCTATTCCTGGGAGGGAAGAGAAATATATTTGAGCAATTTCTAGCAGCACACTCATTCACTCTAGGTTAACAATGTAATTTTACTTCCTAGTGGATCAGCCAGTGCCATCCTCAGTAAGTCATTCTTCCCCATAGATGAGGCAGAGGGCATTAAGTACAGTGTAAAGAGCTATTACGTGGAAGGTTTTTAAAATGATTTACTTCTATATTGCAAAGTGATTACCACAATAAGTTAACATCCATCNCATTCTAGAGACTTAATAATATTAGATCTTTAGGTTGAGTTTAAATGTGAACTCTTCCTTGCTAGTGAAAGGTCTTTGGAAAAATCATATACATTTCCTGGGCTTCCTGGGTGGCTCAGTAGTGAAGAATACACTTGCAATGCAGGAGACATAGGAAACCCAGGTTCAATACCCAGGTCGGGGAAGATCCCCTGGAGGAGGAAATGGAAACCCACTCCAGTATTCATGTCTGGGAAATCCCATGGGCAGAGGAGCCTAGTGGGCTGCAGTCCATAGTGTCGCAAAGAGTCTGACATGGCTGAGCAACTGAGCATACATGCTCACACAGTTCTAAATCTGTAAATTTGATACAGTAATACCCATTGCACTACATGGGTGGCAAGCATAATTGAAACACTGCTCATGAAAACTCCTGGCCAGAGCTGGCTTTATGGGCATTTGACCTGTGCAACACACTGGACCTTGTTCTAAGAATGACTCCACACAAGTGCTTGGTGCGTTCATTGGGCACCAGAACCCACAACTTATGTAGCTGGTCATAGTCACGGCAGAGTATCCGTCCATCCACCATGATGGATCTTGTTATGTTGCAGTTGATTTGTGGACATGTGTGTGTGTGGTCAGTCATGTCCGACCCTTTGCCACCCCACAGATTGTAGCCTGCCAGGCTCCCCTGTCTATGGGATTTCCCAGGCAAGAATACTGGAGTGGATTGCCATTTCGTCCTCCAAGGTATCTTCTCTACCCAGGAATTGAACCTCCCTGCCTCCTGCATTGCATGAGGATTCTTTTCCTGCTGAGCCATCAGCGAAGCCCTGATTTGTGCACACACGCATATTTAGTGATTCTTGCCCTGTGCTTAGCCCATGAGGATATGTCAGTTTAAAGAGAAAACTTTGTTAGTTATGGCCTTTATCTCCTGTTTAGGAAAACCAGAATGGAATGGAAGGATACCAGGGATAATTGGGAGGTTTCACAGATGGTGACTTTAAATGTAATTGTACTTTGGAGAAAACAAACTTCTCTCCCTCTTTTTGAATTGTCCCAACACTGGAGATATACCCAGTCAAGGAAGGAGGTCCCCAGTCCCTCAGAGTTATATTACCATCCATTAGAAGCAGGGTCTTCCCTGCCCACGTTAAACTGGTCTGCTCTAAGGCAAGCATCTCCTTCAGCACCTGCATGCCTCACTCATGGACAACCTCCTATGGCTCTCAGATCATGTCCTGTCCTTAAGGTATCCATTCATCAGCATCTTCTGGAGTGTCTGAATCACCAAGGGGGTCATGTTTCACAATTAGCCCCTCTTCCATGAACTTTTCCCAGCAACTGGGCTGTTTTCACCATTTTAACACCTTAATATGAAAGGTCTGTCTCTTTCTTTATTTTTATTAAGCAATAAAATTGAATGGAATAGAGACACAAAGTCTGGCTGATGATTTCATTGATTTGACCCCTCATTCCTCTAGCAACTTTTTTCAGTGGTCAAAAAAAAGTTGATAATCTTCTGAGCCAAAAGTCCAAAGGTTTAGGATCACAAAATCCTGCCTATTCCTGGGAGGGAAGAGAAATATATTTGAGCAATTTCTAGCAGCACACTCATTCACTCTAGGTTAACAATGTAATTTTACTTCCTAGTGGATCAGCCAGTGCCATCCTCAGTAAGTCATTCTTCCCCATAGATGAGGCAGAGGGCATTAAGTACAGTGTAAAGAGCTATTACGTGGAAGGTTTTTAAAATGATTTACTTCTATATTGCAAAGTGATTACCACAATAAGTTAACATCCATCATCTCATGTAGTTATACAAACATTTTTCTTGTGATTAGAACTTTTAAATTCTACTGTCTTATCAATTTTCAAAAATATCATACAGTATTAACTATAGTCACCTTGCTGAACATTACATTCCCAGGACTTATTTATCTTATAATTGGAAGTTTCTACCTGTGACCACCTTTAGCCATTTCTTATTATCTAATATTTTTATATCTTTGGAGTGTGTCTTTAGCTTCCTGTGGAAAGGTTCAGGCTGAGAGCAAACTAACCTTTTTCCTTCTGGGTCGTTGTCCGTGTGGAGATGCTCTGGAGTGACCCCCTCCAGTAGTCCTGCTCTTCAGTAGTCCACCATGAAGAGGAGACCAGTCAGCTTGGGTTGACCAGAAGACTTGGGTTACTCATTCTCTTCCTGTTCCAAGTGCTGCCTCACCCACTTTTCCTCAAAGGAATCTGTGTGGAACCCCCTCTATGGTGTACCCATTTCATCTCTGAAGAGATTTCTGTGATTATTCTGAAACTATTCAGTTTAAGAACAGGTAGGAGGGAATTTGGACCCACTCAGTGTCATGCTGGGCCTCCAGAGGAGCTCCTATCCCCTAATTCTTCCTTTCCACTCCTCCCCTACCCACCTCACAGTATTCTCCTTTCAAGTACCCTCTCTCTTCCCCATTTTCTAGAATATAATTCCTCTTTCCTAATCAAAGCCCAGGGAAATTTACAAAATCATTGTAATTCTTTTCAAAGTACCAAGGGCATTTCTCACAAAACTAGAGCAAATGATTTTAAAGTTTGTATAGAGGCACAAAGGACCCTGAATAACCAAAGCAGTATTGAGAAAGAAAAACAGAACTTTAGGAGTCATTGTCCCTGATTTTGGACTATGCTACAAAGATACAGTAATCAAAACAGCATGGTACTGGCAGGAAAACAGACCCATAGATCAATGGAACAGAATAGAGAGCCTAGAAATAAACCCACACACTTATGGTCAATTAATCTATGACAAAGAAGGCAAGAATATACAATGGAGAAAAGTCAGTCTTTGTAATAAGTGATGCTGGGAAAACTGGGTAGCTAGATGTAAAAGGATGAAGTTGAAACATTCTCTAACCACATACAAATATGAACTAAAAAATGGATTAAAGTGTTATGTCCAAGTCGCAAAATCTCCCAGTGACCACCAGGGAGCCAGTATCCGATGCAAAAGCAAGAGAGTTTTTATTACCAAGCTCGAGCTGGGGCTCCCACCAACACCGACGCAGCGGCTATAGGGAGGAGCCTTGAACTCTAGGTTTCATTGCTTATATAGGGTATTCTCGCACAAAAAATTTGAAAAACAGGAGTTTTCGGGTTGGGAGAAGTCTAATTGGTTACCTTCTGTGGAAGGGTTAGGTGTTGAGTTCTAATTGGTTTTCACTTCCCAGGCTGGCCATGGGTTCTGATTGGTTCCCATTTCCTGGGCTTAATTAGAATTTCCTGGGCAGGTCATAAGTCCTGAACATAATGGCTCACAGGTGGTGAGATGAGGTCAGGGGATTTCCAAAGACTGTCCTCAGAACTCTAAAATGGAGTATTTTTTAACAAAATGGGGTGGCTTAGGTTCTTCAAAAGACATAGATGTAAAACTGGAAATTATAAAGTTCCTGGAAGAAAACATAGGCAGAATTATCTTTGATGTTAATTATAGCAATGATTTTTTTGATTTGGTCCAAAGGAAATAAAAGTAAAAATAAACAAATGAGGCCTAATTAAACGTAGATCTCCTTCAGAATGGACTGGTTGGATCTCCTTGCAGTTCAAGGAACTCTCAAGAGTCTTCTCCAATATCACAATTCAAAAGCATCAATTCTTTGGTGCTCAGCCTTCTTCACAGTCCAACTCTCACATCCATACATGACCACTGGAAAAACCATAGCCTTGACTAGATGGACCTTAGTCGGCAAAGTAATGTCTCTGCTTTTTAATATGCTATCTAGGTTGGTGATAACTTTCCTTCCAAGGAGTAAGGGTCTTTTAATTTCATGGCTGCAATCACCATCTGCAGTGATTTTGGAGCCCAGAAAAATAAAGTCTGACACTGTTTCCACTGTTACCCCATGTATTTCCCATGAAGTGATGGGACTGGATGCCATGATCTTTGTTTTGTGAATGTTGAGCCTTAAGCCAACTTTTTCACTCTCCTCTTTCACTTTCAAAAGGCTCTTTAGTTCCTCTTCACTTTCTGCCATAAGGGTGGTGTCATCTGCATACCTGAGGTTATTGATATTTCTCCCAGCAATCTTGATTCCAGCTTGTGTTTCTTCCAGCCCAGCATTTCTCATGATGCAGTCTGCATATAAGTTAAATAAGCAGAGTGACAATATACAACCTTGACGTACTCCTTTTCCTATTTGGAACCAGTCTGTTGTTCCATGTCCAGTTCTAACTGTTGCTTCTTGACCTGCATACAGATTTCTCAAGAGGCAGGTCAGGTGGTCTGGTATGCCCATCTCTTTCAGAATCTTCCACAGTTCATTGTGATCCACACAGTCAAAGGCTTTGGCATAGTCCATAAAGCAGAAATAGATGTTTTTCTGGAACTCTCCTGCTTTTTCCATGATCCAGCAGATGTTGGCAATTTGATCTCTGGTTCCTCTGCCTTTTCTAAAACCAGTTTGAACATCAGGAAGTTCACGTTTCACCTATTGCTGAAGCTTGGCTTGGAGAATTTTGAGCATGACTTTACTAGGGTGTGAGATGAGTGCAATTGTGTGGTAGTTTGAGCATTCTTTGGCATTGCCTTTCTTTGGGATTGGAATGAAAACTGATTCTTTCTGGTCCTATGGGCACTGCTGAGTTTTCCAGAATTGGTGACAAAGTGAAACACTTTCACAGTATCATCTTTTAGAATTTGAAATAGTTCAACTGGAATTCCATCACCTCCACTAGCTTTGTTTGTAGTGATGCTTCCTAAGGCCCACTTGACTTCCCATTCCAGGACGTCTG
>SJYA01001041.1:1083204-1109127 GCA_006410615.1 Neotragus moschatus | reverse complement strand
CATAGTCCATAAAGCAGAAATAGATGTTTTTCTGGAACTCTCCTGCTTTTTCCATGATCCAGCAGATGTTGGCAATTTGATCTCTGGTTCCTCTGCCTTTTCTAAAACCAGTTTGAACATCAGGAAGTTCACGTTTCACCTATTGCTGAAGCTTGGCTTGGAGAATTTTGAGCATGACTTTACTAGCGTGTGAGATGAATGCAACTGTGCAGTAGTTTGAGCATTCTTTGGCATTGCCTTTCTTTGGGATTGGAATGAATACTGACCTTTTCCAGTCCTGTGGCCACTGCTGAGTGTTCCAAATTTGCTGGCATATTGAGTGCAGCACTTTCACAGCATCAGCTTTCAGGATTTGGAATAGCTCAACTGGACCTCCATCACCTCCACTAGCTTTGTTCGTAGGGATGCTTTCTAAGGCCCACTTGACTTCACATTCCAGGATGTCTGGCTCTAGATGAGTGATCACAACATCGTGATTATCAGGGTCGTGTAGATCTTTTTGGTACAGTTCTTCTGTGTATTCTTGCCACCTCTTCTTAATATCTTCTGCTTCTGTTAGGTCCATACCATTTCTGTCCTTTATTGAGCCCTTTGCATGAAATGTTCCCTTGGTAGCTCTAATTTTCTTGAAGAGATCTCTAGTCTTTCCCATTCTGTTCTTTTCCTCTATTTCTTTGCATTGTTCGCTGTCAGAGTAGTGATCATCAAAAATAACAAAAATAACAAATAACAAATGTTGATGAGAATGTAACTTGGTGCAGCCACTGTGGGAGAGTATAAAAATTTCTCAAAAACTAAGAATGGAACTGCCATGTGACCCAGTGGTTCAACTCCAGGGTATATATGCAAGGAAAATGAGAATGCTAGTTTGAGAGGATACATATATCCCAATGTTCATAGCAGCACTATTTACAATAGCCAATATATGGGAACAACATGTATCCATCAACAGATGAATCGGTAAAGACAATGTGATGTATAATATATAATGGAATACTACTCAGCTATAAAGGGCTTCCCTGGTGGCTCAGTGGTAAAGAATCCACCTGCCAATGCAGGAGATGTGGGTTTGATCCCCTGGAGAAGGAAATGGCAACCCACTCCAATATTCTTGCCTAGGAAATCCCATGGACAGAGGATCCTGGTGGACAATAGTCCACGGGGCCATAAAGAGTCAGACACAACTGAGCAACTGAACACGCACACACTTAGCTATAGCAAAGAATGAAATTTTGCCACTTGCAGCAACGTGGATAGACTGGGAAGGCAGTATGCTGGGTGCAGTGGGTCAGACAAAGACAAACGCTGTGGGATATCACTTATATGTGACTCTAAAGGGTAAATCAAAACGGTAAATATACCAAAAGAGAATCAGACTCACCAGTGTGGAGAGCACACTAGTGGTTGCCAAGATGGGGAAAGAAGAAGGGAGGAGCAGGAAAGGGGGAATTGGGAGGTGCAGACTATTATGTATGGAATAAATAAGCTACAGAGATGTGTTCTGCAGCACGGGATGTATAACCAACATTTTGTGGTCACTGTAGGTGGAATGTAACCTTTGAAAGTTGTGAATTGTTATGATGCACACCTGGAATTCACCTGGAATTTACATAGTCTTGTGCATCAACTATACATCAAAAAAAGACCAAAAAGTCCCATATATGCACATAACAAAACAAAAATCCAACAAACAAAATATTTCAGTCTCCTCAGGTCCCTCTGCAGTCTCGCAAGTTTAGCAGTCTTATCCACTGAATGTCTGTGTCTTTTCACACACACACAAAAAGTTCTGGGCTTTGTCTCAGTGTCTGTTGGCTTCTTTCCTGCACCCTCCCTAGACGAGGAGGAGAAATATGAAGGGCTCCCAACATTCCCCTGTTAAAACATCTAACAAAGCAGACCTTGCCAGTAGAAGCAATGCCCCTTCATCAGGCTCCTCCAAGAGTATCCCTTTTATTAATAAGTTTATCACTCCATTTCTTGAAGACTCATAACGTGGCATTATTTTGCTGAGCAAAGATTTCTGCCTCCCATTCCTATCCCTTTAGTTATATCACCAAGCATTTTCTCTTAAATAAAGACCATCTAGGGAAAGGGGCTGGGGCGGTGGAGTCCACTTCACTACAGGGCTGTAGGTAAGGTTCATATTTCAGGAGGCATATTTCATGGGTGGAAGATCAACGTGTGAGAGGGAAGGGGGAAGGATTGCTCTTGAAGGCGACAACAATTACAAATAAGATCACATAGATTACATAAATAAATGTGGTGCACAACTGGAGAAGGCTATGTGGACAAGGTTGCCAGTTAAGAGAAAGACATTCAGTCAGATGTGAATTTCAGATAATCACCAAATAGCATTTTCATATAAGTATGTTCCAAACATTGCCATTTAACTGAACATCTTGTATTTTTTGTTTTCTAAGTCTGGCCACCCTAGAATGAAGAGTGGATCGTGGGGTATTGGGGGAAATATACTTGAAGATGAGGCTGTCAGGTAGGGGAAGAGCAAGATCACAGTGGCTTGATATGTCATGCTAAATATTATTGGATTGCACTGGATGGGAAAGACAAAAGGCTTTGAGCAGACAAGTGACATGGAAATACATATCATTTAGAGAGTTCTGTAGGGATGTGAGCAATAAATTGGAAACCTGAGAGACTTAAGGCAGAAGAAATGACAGGAGCTAGAAGTGGAAGGCATAAATATAAAGTGTGTGAAATACTTGGGACATTTTGGTATGAGAATGAACGTGATCTTTGTGACCTGTTGAATTTGGAGATGTGTAAGAGTAGAGAGTGAGAGAGAAGACTGCCATCATAGCTCTTCACTGATGACCTGGCAGGTCTTGTGTGGCTGGGATATGGATTGGAGGCGGAGGGGCAAGGGGTGGGGGAGGTTTGGTGAGGTGGTAAACATAATGAACTCGGTGTCCAAAAATGGGATGGTGAGGACTCTGGGAGTATCTTTGTAGAGAACTCAGCAAGCAATCGGGAACGTAGAGCTGGAGGTCAAGGAAAGTCTAGGTCAAGAAAAAGATGAGCCTTGAGCAGGGGAAAGACATAATGAAGTCATAGCCTCAAGAAGAAGCATCTATAAGTACTGGAGATGGACGAAGAAGCACAGATGTGGAGGTTATAAGGGGGAGCTGGGAGAATCTGCAGCATTTCAATGTGCAGGAATAACATGCACGTGGAAAGGGAGCAACAAGGGGTAAAACTGAGATCATACTTCAAAAGAAAACAGTTAGGACCTGACATTAAATACAGTTGGGAACAAATGAGGAAGAAAAGGAGGAGACAGGTGCAGTTGATGCTGTGAACAAGGGGGATTAGAACACAAAAATGCCATGTGCATGACAGCAAGAGCCAGGTGAGGTGGGAGCTGACTCTAGGGAGAGAAGGCAAGTACTGCTGTGCATTGATTGGGTTGCGGGTTGTCTATAGCACATCCAAGTTAAGATGTCTTGCTAGCGGTTGCAATATCTAAATCATACGCAGAGATTGAAAATAAGGATTTTGCAAGGGGGTGAAAGTGCTGTAAGTGGATGTATTTCACCATATATGTAGAGCAAGCCTCTTAGCCCTCAGAGATATTATGAAATCTTTGAAAAGAAATGTAAATGTGTGTGTTACAATACAAAAAAAATGCTATTCACACTCCAAATTGGCTGTTTCAGGAAAAAAAAAAAAAACCTCACAAATTAATTCAGTCCATTACTGATGACTTTTTTTTCTCTCTTGAGTGCTCATATGCTAGGAAGTGGGAAAACAAGCTAATGAAACATCCAATCTGGTTTAAACTCAGTCCAATTGTATAATGTAAACAGTTTCTTCCAGAAACTTTCTGCATCGCTTGGAATACAAAACAGGCTTTCAGAGAACTGCCATCTCTTCTTGTTTCTTTCACAAAGTTGGTGTGCAGTGGGCAAGGAAAGGGACTTTGGCCCCACATAGATCCTTGGGTTGTTCTGGCAGAAATACCCAGGGCTGTTGGGGGCATGTCCCCTGGCCTGACTGTGATATATTCTACCAGCCTTGGATGCTGTATTCCTATGAAGGCGACCACATGTTCCTATCTGATGGCTCTGATATGATTCCAGGGAGCAACAACCATCCTGTTCATGCTGATTTGACTTCTCATATCTCTTGGCTTCTACCCCTCATCCTCCACCTGGCCTCTTATCAGATGGTCCATCACAGTCTCCATCGTGTTGCCTACCCTACTGCAGCAGGCCACATGGCTCAGTGACTAGCTCTCAACTCAGCATCACCCAGACCACAAGGAAACTGATGCCTGCAGGGAAACTGAGATTCCTGGTTGGCAGTAGCTGACTATCATGGACAGGGAAGATGGGGCAGGCTAGTGTCCTCAGTGAGGCAAAAAGAGAAAAGTAAAATGAATACCCCTCCCCCATACATACTCACATGCATTTTCCTATATTGGGGGTCTTTAGGTTTATCAGACCCTCAAAGTGATCTATTACACGATCAAGTATTAAAAACTTTCATAGAGATAAAGGTGGAAAAGTTTGGGTAAGGTCTTAAAACCAATTGAGAAGAAAAAGGTCCAGCCTTGAAACCGAAAGAAAGGCCAGAGTTGGGAAGAGAACAAAGCAAGTGCATTGGGAGGAAAACCAAAGGAAAAGAGGAAGGAAATAAACAGGAGCGGGTGACCTGTGGTGGCATACGCTTAAGGAGGAAACTAAGGAAAAGTCAGAGGTTTTGATCTGTTTTCTAGAGAATATAGAAAGTTGTAATTTTTACTCTTTTGCAGACAAGACCTCTTGAGGTAAAGCTCTTAGTGTGTGTATTTAGTCATTCAGTCATGTCTGACTCTTTGTGACCTTATGACTGTAGCTGACCAGGCTCCTCTGTCCATGGGATTCTCCAAGCAAGAACACTGGAGTGGGTTGCCATGCCCTCCTCCAGGGCATCTTCCTGACCTAGAGATTGAACCTATGTCTCTTATGTCTCCTGGATTGGCAGGCGGGCTTTTTACTGCTAACACCACCTGTGAAGCTCAGTGGGACAGTGATGACCCACCCTCAAAAGCATCAACTTCCTTTTGCTTTAATTATTGAAATCAATAGAGTTGAATTATTAATACTGTTTCCCAGAAAGTTAATGCCAGGTAGGAATACCTTAGTGTTTTATTTTCCCTTCACCTAAAAACAGACTTTAAGATGAGCATTTGGCCACAACTGTTTATTTGGGAACTATTAATATTTCTAGGATATACAAGTGAGAAAGTGGGGAAAAATGAAGCAGAGAAATGAAAGAAGCTTCAGAAGGGCATGTTGGTGAGAGAATTTCTGCCGTGGACAGTGAGATTAATCCCATTTGGATCCATGAAGGAACCATGTGGAGTGCCCCTCAGAAGTGTCCCATGAAGACTTGGGTTGAGATGGAGTTTCTGTCTATGGACATCTTTGTTCCTTGGTTGAGGGTTAAATCCCTTGTACTTTTGGGTGGTCCTGCTCACAGGTAGAGAAAAGCCTTCAGGCAGAGAAGCAGATACTTAGGGGCATGTGATATGGGAAGGTAGTGTTTCTATGTCTATGGAAATGTTGTTCAGGTGGTGGTGGCTTGGGTACATGACTTTCCAGCAATCCTGCCAGCCTCTCCCTTCAGTTTCACTGCAGTGACAGGGGTAGAAGTCAGGGAACAGAAGGATGAGAGAGAGGGAGAGAGGAGCGGATGGAAACAAGGCACGCTCAGAGTATGAAGGCAAGCAGTGGAAGTGGCTAGAGTTGAGCTAGGGTCCTCGAGAAGATGCCCACACCATTCTTGTGTTTATTCCCTCCTTTTCCCCTGCCACCCTCCCTCTCATTTTCTCTCTTTCTCCCACTTCTTCTGTTTCTTCTTATAATTGATTTGAACATAGCTCATCTTTCAGATGATGCCTACTGCAAAGTTGAAACACTTACATCAGCTATTTTTAAAGACTTTAGCCTAAAGTATTCCCACACACACACAAAAAAGATTCTTTCTTTAAAATGACCTCTCTCTAGACTTTCCCGCCCTCCAGGCTGAGCAAAAGCAATCATCTGCCTTCAGCAAATACACATGGAGAATTACCCAATAAAAACAGGTTGCCATGGAAACTAAACCCAAGGAGAATGGAGAGATAAGGCTGAATGTTAAGGATTTGGTTGGCCTACCTGACATTTCTTTTTTTCTTTCTTTCTTTTTTTTTTTTGTTTTTCAATTATCTGGGCTATGAATATGTGAACTACAGCTCACAGTTACGTTTCAGAGATATACCTGGTGAATCCTAAAGCCATCCCTAACCTTGGTTTCTGTGCAGTTTAGTTATTTTACACCAGCCCTTCCTCTACCTCTGTTTCCCAGGAGCAAGTAGAAGAGCCATTGCAAATGACCTCTGCTGGCAGCACGTGTCGGTGGGAGTGGTACCGTGGATTTGGAGTCAGACAGACTCGGGCATGCATCTCAACATCGTGGCAATATTTTTCCATCAGCATTTTGACACTGGAGACTCTTACTACCTAAGGGTATCTTGACAATCTATTCTTCAAGTTGAAATGCTCTCATTTTGTTTTAAAAAGATGAAGAGTCCTTCAAGGACCAGTGCATTTCTCTCTGCACATCTTATTTCTCATACTCAAATCTGAGACTTCTTTCCTGTTAATAAGCATAATTTGCTTAGTGCTATGGTTAACATATTCTGACACAAAGTAATTCAGAGTGCCTAGAATTCCCACCTATTTCTTCACAGCTCAGAAACTTCTCAGGAAAATCTTCACTGAAAGGACCAACGGACAATAGTATCAATGGTAATATTATCTCGATTAGCCCAGGGCTGTTTCTTGAGGTTCTAAGAAGGCAGCTCTTACTGGAGCTTAGGGAAACATCACGGAGCAAGGCTGGAACCAGAAATCATGTGTTTGGATTTCAAACCATGGAATTTTTTTAGCTAAATGAACTTGGGCATGTACTTAACACTTTTCTAGTCTCAACTTTCTTATAAATCATAGAATAATTTCTAAATACCTAATTGGACTCTTTCAGNAGGCAGCTCTTACTGGAGCTTAGGGAAAAATCACTGAGCAAGGCTGGAACCAGAAATCATGTGTTTGGATTTCAAACCATGGAATTTTTTTAGCTAAATGAACTTGGGCATGTACTTAACACTTTTCTAGTCTCAACTTTCTTATAAATCATAGAATAATTTCTAAATACCTAATTGGACTCTTTCAGGGTTTCTTTATTTATAAGCTAACATTCATATAATGCATATCATATGTCAGACATTGTTCTAATGCTTCATCTATAAATCATGGAATGCTCCCAGCATTCTTATGTGCAAGCACTTAAGTGTTTTCCTGCAGAGGAGGCTGAAGGACACAAGGTGAATGTCTTGCCCAGGATCACACAACTAGTTAAGTAGCAAATTCAGGATCTCATACAGGAGGTCAGGGTCTAGATTGTTACCATCACTGAAAAATATTTATGAAGTACTTACTAGTAATTTCCTACGTGTAGTATCAAGCCCTTTACAAATAAAATCTAATTTATTCCTATTTGTTCTTATAGCTTTGAGAACTCTATGGTTTATGTACTATTGCCTAGGTGTGGAGAAAGAATTGGGCTTCCCAGGTGGCTCAGTGGTAAAGAATCTGCCTGCCAGTGAAGGAGCCACAGGAGATGTGGGTTTGNAGCCCTTTACAAATAAAATCTAATTTATTCCTATTTGTTCTTATAGCTTTGAGAACTCTACGGTTTATGTACTATTGCCTAGGTGTGGAGAAAGAATTGGGCTTCCCAGGTGGCTCAGTGGTAAAGAATCTGCCTGCCAGTGAAGGAGCCACAGGAGATGTGGGTTTGATCCCTGGGTTGGGAAGATCCCCTGAAAGAGAGCATGGCAACCCATTCCAGTATTCTTGCTGAGATAATCCCATGGACATAGGAGCCTGGCAAGCAACAGTCCACGGGGTTGCAAAGAGTCAGACAGGACTGAAGCAACTGAACATGCACACATGTGGAAGGAATTAGGTTCCGAATCTGAGCTCAAGGAACTTGTCTGTGGTCTTTCGATTCATTGTTGTTGCTGTTCAGTCGCTCAGTCGCATCCGACTCTTTGCGACTCCAAGCACTGCAGCAAGCCAGGCTTCCCTGTCCTTCACTGCCTCCCAGAGCTTGCTCAAACTCATGTCAACTGAGTTTGTGATGCCATCCAACCATTTCATCCTCTGTTGTCCCCTTCTCCTCCTGCCTTCAATCTTTCCAAGCATCAGGGTCTTTTCCAGTAAGTCGGCTCTTCATGTAATGTGGCCAAAGTATTGGAGCTTCAGCATCAGTCCTTCTAACGAATATTCAGGATTGATTTCCTTTAGAATTGACTGGCTTGATCTCCTTGCAGTCAAAGGGACTCTTAAGGGTCTTCTCCAACACCACAGTTCAAAAGCATGATTCATTGGCAGAAACTATTTCTTTTGCTTATAATATTCTCCTTTTATTGCTTACTCTTTTCTGTGCCAAGTATAATTGTCATCATCCTTCAAGTCTCAATTTAAACATTGCTTCTTAGAGCAGTCTTTGCTGAAACCTTACACTAGGTGAAGAGACAACAATAGCTTGAAATTAAAATTAAAATTAGCTAGGTTCCCAAATTTTTATAAATAGGAAGGAAGCAGTCTGAGAAAGCTACTTAGTTGCAAATATGTAATTTCATATGGAAAATGAAGGGCATCTCAGATGATGTAGGGAGTGGAAACAAGAGACATAAACAATGGACGAAGTAACCACTCCCTGGGAAAAGAGTTGCCTTCTAGGCAGGGATCATTCCTTTTCCTCATAGGAGGGAAATCTGACAATATATTCTTAGATGGATTTCAGAATTGCTACAGAAAAATGGCTGATGTGTTGTTGTGTTCCTTCCACCCTTAAATGAGAATACCTGTTATGGTCATTTTGTCCCTATTTTTTCATTGCATGCTAGGTGTTTCAAAGGCAGTTATCTTTTCATAAGTTTAAAGGTCTCTGAATGAAGAAAATGTGCACTGAAGATGCTACACTCGAGGATTTCATCCACATTTGAATAGGATACCAAATTGGATCAGATTTGGGGGAAAATTATGGGGAGGTCAGTGTAGTTTGCATTGGGAATGGACTGTGGTAGATGGAAACAAAGTAGCCACAACATTTAGGAGTTTCTTTTATAAAGAGGTGGGATTTTTTTCACCACCCTTGAATGCAGATTTACCTATGGGACTTGCTTTGCCCAATGGGGTGCTAGGAAATGTTATGCAGAGATTTGAAAAATTCTTGTGTATTGGGATTTGCTTCTTCTCAAAATTACTGGATTACCTTCCTCTAGGATAAAATTTGATGCAAAGAAAGTCCTCATTAATCTCTGACAACCCATAGAATCACAAGCAAAATGAAACGGTTTCTGAATTAAACCATTAGGTTGAGATGGTGTGTTATGCAGTAGAAACTCATTGATGTTGGTTGGATGTCCATGAATAGATGGAGTTCCATTTCTATCTTCATAAATAGCATTGAGTGAGTAGCAGTTGTAAGACAGTGTGGGGAAATTCANAGCAAAATGAAACGGTTTCTGAATTAAACCATTAGGTTGAGATGGTGTGTTATGCAGTAGAAACTCATTGATGTTGGTTGGATGTCCATGAATAGATGGAGTTCCATTTCTATCTTCATAAATAGCATTGAGTGAGTAGCAGTTGTAAGACAGTGTGGGGAAATTCATGCGCTGTAGCAGCTTTTCTCTCCACCTTCTGAATTTAACCAACACACGCACAGACACTCACACAAACAACTACACAAAGCCAGGATGAACAGAGATCCGTATCTGCAATAATCAGGCATCCCAGAGAGGATTAGTATTATGCTGTGAGTTGATGCATTTAGAGGAAATCTAAGCTAACAAACCAACGGTTGATTACACCCATGTGATAGTCAAGGGACAAACTTAGTGTGCTGAATGAGCAGTCAGAAATAACTTCATTCACGCAATCAATATTTTACTAGATGCCTACCGTGTGCCGTAACTGGACAAAGGAAAACAATATATAATTCTACTAGTGGATTATAATTACAATTTAATAATTTACTTTTTCAGGCATTTGTTATATTTGGAAGCTCTAATTAAAGGCTCAATAATCAAGAAACAACCCAATAAGATTAAAAGTNTATGCTCAAAATCCTTCAAGCTAGGCTTCCACAGTACATAAATAGAGAAATTCCAGATGTACAAACTGGGTTTTGAAAAGGCAGAGGAACCAAAGGTCAAATTGCCAGCATTCATTGGATCATAGAGAAAGCAAGGGAGTTCCAGAAAAACATCTGCTTCTGTTTTTATTGGCGACACTAAAGCTTTTGACTGCACAGGTCACAACAAACTGTGGAAAATTCTTAAAGAGATGGCAGTATCAGACCACCTAACTTGCCTCCTGAGAAACCTATATGAAGGTCAAGAAGCAACAGTTAGAACTGGACATGGAACAACAGACTGGTTCAAAATTGGGAAATGAGCACGGCAAGGCTGTATATTGTCACCCTGTTTGTTTAACTTATATGCAAAGCACATCAGTGTGAAATGCCAGGCTGGACAAATCACAAGCTGGAGTCAAGATTGCTGGGAGAAATATCAACAACCTCAGATATGTAGATGATACCACTTTAATGGCAGAAAGTGAAGAGGAACTAAAAAACTTCTTGATGAGGGTGAAAGAGAAAATGAAAAAGCTGGTTTGAAGTTCAGCATCAAAAAAAAAAAAAAAAAAAAANATCAACAACCTCAGATATGTAGATGATACCACTTTAATGGCAGAAAGTGAAGAGGAACTAAAAAACTTCTTGATGAGGGTGAAAGAGAAAATGAAAAAGCTGGTTTGAAGTTCAGCATAAAAAAAAAAAAAAAAAAAAAAAGTCATGGCATCTAGTCACATCACTTCCTGGCAAATATAAGGGGGAAAAGTGGAAACAGTGACAGATTTTATTTTCTTGGGTTCCAAAATCACTACAGTTGGTTACTGTAGCCATGAAATTAAAAGGTGCTTGCTCCTTGGAAGGAAAACTATCCTAGACAGTGTATTAAAAAGCGGAGACATCACTTTGCAATGAAGATCCATATAGTCAAAGCTATGGTTTTCCCAGGAGTCTTGTATGGATGTGAGAACTGGACCATGAGGAAGGTTGAATGCTGAAGAATTAATTCTTTTGAATTGTGGTGTTGAAGAAGACAATCTTGAGAGTCCCTTGAACATCAAGGAGATCAAACCAGTCAATCCTAAAGGAAACAATCCTTAATATTCATAGGAAGGACTGATGTTGAGGCTGAAGCTCCAATACTTTGGCCTCTTGATGAGAGGAGCTGACTCATTGGAAAAGACCCTGATGCTGGGAAAGATTGAAGGCAGGAGGAGAAGGGAGCAGCAGAAGGTGAGATGGTTAGATAGCGTCACTGACTCAATGGACATGAATTTGAGCAAACTCCAGGAGACAGTGGAGGACAGAGGAGCCTGATGTCCTGCAGTCCATGAAGTTGCAAAGTGTTGGACACAACTTAGTGACTGAACAACAACAATTTTGCTGGNAGGAGAAGGGAGCAGCAGAAGGTGAGATGGTTAGATAGCGTCACCGACTCAATGGACATGAATTTGAGCAAACTCCAGGAGACAGTGGAGGACAGAGGAGCCTGATGTCCTGCAGTCCATGAAGTTGCAAAGTGTTGGACACAACTTAGTGACTGAACAACAACAATTTTGCTGGGAAGTGTTGGCAAAGGAGGAGACACCTTTCTACAGGGTCCTTGGATATCATGTTTCTGCAGTAAGTATGAAACCTATAAGGAGTGAAACACTTGATGTCATGTAAAGTCCAGGCAGAGAGGCAATATGTTTAACATGTGAACTTTGAGCAATTGGCTGCATTTGCCAGCTCTCAAGGAATTAATGTTGCTGCTAGGGCTGCTGCTAGGCCTTTTTCAATAATTAGTTCTAGCATCTCTTCAAACTATCTTCATTTATAGATGAGAAAATAAGTCACAGAGAGGTTGAGCAATTTGCTGAGGTTATCTGCCAAGTGGTTACTACAGTCAGAATTTGAGCCTAAGTCCGTCTAGCTGTGAAGTTCTATTTCTAGAAGGAAAAAGAGTACATAAAACTTACGATAAAGAAGTAAAAAGTGTAGCCTTAAGAACATTGGGTTTAGAACCAGGACAGGGACTTGATGTCTGTTACTCCAAAGTAATCTGTATTTCCATTCTGGCATGTAGTTGAACTTCTATGTGTTGTGAGAAAGAGAATAAGTGTATGTGTGTTTATTTGTTGCTAACTAATCACATAGTGAAGGTGCCAGTCTTTTCAAATAAACTTTTTTTGGTGATAATTTAGTCTTTGAATGCGGAGAAGGCAATGGCACCCCACTCCAGTACTCTTGCCTGGCAAATCGTGACTTAGCAGCAGCAGCAGTCCTTGAATGTCTGCAATTAAAAGAACTTCTTCAGATAGTGTCATTGCCCAGCATTGATGGATTCAATTAATATTGTCCTTATATACAGATGGCCAATAGGTACATGAAAAGATGTTCAACAAAGCAAATTATTAGAGAAATGTGAATCAAAATTACAATGAAGTCTCACCTCACACCTAACAGAAAGATCATCATCAAAATTGGTACAGCCGCTATGGAGAACGGTATGGCGGTTCCTTAAAAAATAAAAATAGCGCTTCCAAATGATCCTGACATCCCACTCCTTGGCGTATTTCTGGAAAAAAAAATAATTTGAAAAGATTCAAGCATCCAAATGTTCATAATAGCACTAGTTACAACATGCAAAACATGGAAGCAGCCCAAATGCCCAACAACAGTTAATGGGTAAAGAAGATGAGGTGTATATACACGGTGGAATACTACTCAGCCATAAACAAGAATTAAACAATGCCTTTTGCAGCAACATAGATGCTGCTGCTGCTGCTGCTGCTAAGTCGCTTCAGTCGTGTCCAACTCTGTGCGACCCCATAGACGGTAACCCACCAGGCTCCCCCGTCCCTGGGACTCTCCAGGCAAGAACACTGGAGTGGGTTGCCATTTCCTTCTCCAGTGCATGAAAGTGAGAAGTGAAAGTGAAGTCGCTCAGTCATGTCCAACTCTTAGTGACCCCATGGACTGCAGCCTACCAGGCTCCTCCGTCCACGGGATTTTCCAGGCAAGAGTACTGGGGTGGAGTGCCATTGCCTTCTCCAACATGGATAGACCTAGAGATTACCATATTAAGTGAAACAAGTTAGACAGAGAGACAAATATCACATGATATCACTTACATGTGGAATCTAAAATATAATACAAATGAACTTATTTATAAAATAGAAACAAACTTACAGACATAGAAAACAAATTTATTGTTACCAAAGGGGGAAGTGGATAAAGGATAAATTAGGAATTTGGGATTAGCAGATATAAACTACTATATATAAAATAAATAGCAAAGTCATACATTATAGCACAGGGAAACCAAATTCAATATCTTATAATAAACCATCTTGGAAAAGAATATAAATATATATAAACTGAATCACTTCAGTGTATATCACAAACTAACACAACATAGTACTTCAATTTTTTTTTTTTAAATCAAGGATCATTAACACTGTGCCCAGAGTGGACAGATCAGGAAACTCACAAGACATAAAGAATTATTTCCTAAATGCTGATAATTTGTTAATAATTCTACTTCTGTCTGTACTATTGTTTGTAGATTCATTTATTCAATATTAGTATTGGCATTTTAATACTTGCATTTTGAATTTATGTTCATTTTAAAACGGACTTCTATCACATCATTGGAAAATCAGTACCACCTACTAGAAGTAAAATGTAAACAACAAACACTAATGCAGTGAAAAGGAAATATTTCTAACTTCTGACTAGACAGTGTTAGCTGACCAGGGAACCAGTATGGTGCTTGCTTCATTCTTGTTGGAAAGAGAAATTAACAAGTGTTAGAGAGATGGTAAACACACATTCGCATTAACCCCAACTTTTTCCTTGACAATCTGAGAATCGAAAGAGACTTGGAAAGGCAATACTTTCTCACCAGGTGATTCAACGTGATTTTGTGAGTTCCCCGAGCCCACCTTACTGCCTACCGTGACTGCCTTCTCTTCTTGTGGTTTAAGGTCTGAAACTCAGATTTCGTGTTTGTGCTGCGTTGGCTTATGACACTGGGAGGCTCTGGATGGTCTAACCACATGCCCTGCCCCCCGGCTCTGTGGAAAATGTCCCCTGACCAAACAACCCTCCTAATTACAGAGACCAGGCACAAAGCCTGCTTATGCCTCCCTGGCAGGCTTCAGCCTTTAGAATTGTTAAAATGAGCCAGTCACATCTTTTCCAGGAACCAGGGGTCACCTTGTGNCTAACCACATGCCCTGCCCCCTGGCTCTGTGGAAAATGTCCCCTGACCAAACAACCCTCCTAATTACAGAGACCAGGCACAAAGCCTGCTTATGCCTCCCTGGCAGGCTTCAGCCTTTAGAATTGTTAAAATGAGCCAGTCACATCTTTTCCAGGAACCAGGGGTCACCTTGTGCTTTCTCCCACTGAGGCTGCCCCCACAAGCGCTGCTTGTTCATTCTGTTCCCGGGTGAAACGCTATGGAGGCTGAGGTCTTCTCTCTCCAATCTTAGATGCCGTGTGTCTGATCATCCCCATATTCCTAGAGAGGAAATCCTTCTCTCACCGCTGGGATGAAGAGGAGGCGATCACAGCATTCCTCACTTCAGGAAATACTAACATCCTGTAGAATGGTACCCAGACAGATTCTCTTCCTAATCATGGGAGCCCCCTCATTCCTGAAAGAATCACCAGACCATCCCAGAACAGACTGAATTGTTGCAGAGTCTTTCAGGTAGTAAGCCCTTGAGATGAGAGAAGCTATCTTTGGTCTCCTAAAGAATTTTCATTTAACCTCAGGAAGAAGACAGCGGGCTTGTTTGGCACATAACTGGTAGGTTCTTATCTTCAAGGTCTGATGTGTAGACTTTTTTACACCAAATTCTCTTCCCTGATGGTTCTGCCAAAGCATCTTTAACTCCTGTGATTATACTACTTAGCATTCAAGGCTCTTGTTTTCCAAAGGTGGCAGATAAAATACTAAAAGTTGTGCAATGTGGTGGCTGAGAACACAGAGTCTGGAGGCTCAAAAATCAGACTACCGAGGTTCAAATACTGACCACTCCATACTAACAGTACCTTCCTATGGGACTGCAGTGAGTCTTAAGTGAGTCCCATATAAAGAACTTAGAATAGGATCTGGTACATAGTAAATGTTTAATCAATGCTAGCTGTTCCCATTAGAAAAGAAGCAACTTACTATCCCTTCCAACACTTGGTCTCAAACTAACATTTTGAAGTCTTTTAGGAAGTAAGAACCTGAGGAACAAGGACACGGACACACACATTTTGACGGGAATATGGATGCGGGGTACCTCTGCAAATGAGGCTTGTAGCAGAACAATGACTCTGGGTAGCTGGTACGAGAAGCAAGATTATGAAACAGGCCGGAGAGAGGAGTGAAAATAAGCTTCACGTTACTTTTTGGCAGGATGGTTGTGATTCTGCAGTTGTGGGTGTTCCGGAAACACCGTGGGCTGCCAGTGTGAGAGGTTGGTAGGGCAGAGTGCCTTCCCCGAGGCACTAGTGTGTCCTCCCTTGCCTTGTAGTTCCTTCTGCACAAATCTTTCCCCATTAGGTTTTAAGCTTCTTTAAGGTGGGGAGGTTCTTTGGAGGAATAGCTCATACTCATGCTTCGCTTCCCAACACTTGGCTACGTGATCCACCCATGGTTAGGTTTTCGCTCAGCCAATACTCAGGAATTGAAAAGGAAAGGGGGATGAGGTGCTATTGGGAGACAATTAGCAGTCATTGCATATTCAGTTAATTCTGGAATGTTCACTTGACACTTCTGTGTACTTGAGTGCTTCTTATTTTTCACTGAAGTATGGTTGATGTACACAGTAATAATATATGTTACAGGTATACAATATAGTGATTCACAATTTTTAAAAGTTATACTCTATTTATGGTGATGGTGGTGGCTCAGTTATGTCTGATTCTTTGTGATCCCATGGACTGTAGCCCACCAGACTCCTCTATCCACGGAATTTTCCAGACAAGAATACTGGAGCGGGTTGCCATTTCTTCTCCAGAGGACCTGCCCGACCCAGGGATCATCTCTTGTGTCCCCTGCATTGGCAGGTGGATTCTTTATTACTGTGCCACCTGGGAAGTCCTAATGTTGTTTAGTCTCTAAGTCCTGTCCAACTCTTTTGCAACCCCACGGACTGTAGCCTGCCAGGCTTCTCTGTCTATGGAATTTTCCAGGCAAGAATAATATTAGCTACACTCCCCAAGTTGTACACTAAATCTTACAGCTTATTTTATACCTAGAGTTTGTACCTCTTGATCTGCTATCCACATACCCCCATCCCCTCTTCCCTCTTCCCAGTGGTAACCAGTAGTTTGTTCTTCATATCTGTGAGCCTGTTTCTTCTTCATGATGAAGATCAGGTGAGGAGGGAGAGGATAAGAACCTCAGGGATGCTCTGTATGCCTGGTTTTTTGAACCAGGTCTTTTGTGAGGGATCCTCATTTTCCTAGGAAGCCACAGGTCTTTGGGAGATTTTTGGCCACAGACCAAATAGCTTGAGAGCATTTTTTTCCCCTACGGAAGAAAAATGCAAAGGGAAGAGGGAGCTAGAATTACATGTAAAGCATGGTATGTTTTCTTAAAATTAAATGGGCATATTTTGGTTTCTGATGCAGTTCTGCCAAATATAGAAAGCATTTCAGAATTCTCTGTGAGCAGTCTTAGCTTGGAATGTTAATGCCGGCTTGAGAAATCATTTACAGCACCAATAGACACATAAATGCAAACGAGGCTTTCTAATTCAGGAGTTTTCCATTTTTGAGTCATGAAAAGTTTTTTTAATTAAGCAATTTGGAAGCATTAATCAAGTGATAAAACTTTTCCTGTTGTGAATGTTCAAAATAAGTAGCAATAAAATCAATAGTCCACATTTGAGGACAATTCACAACAGACAAAGTAGGTAGTTGGAGATTTTAGAGTTGGAATAACTTCTCCTTTCTTTTTCTCCTTGTTTCTTCCATGGGTCATGGCAGTTCAAGGGTAATGCAGTCTGCCTATGTGTTGCCACAGGGACTTCATTTGCACTTTTCTTAGCAATTTCATCACACTTGGGTATGATTGCCCTAATATAGTCTTTAAATGGGAGTGTAATGTTTGAGTTAGGAGAACAGGAAACAGCCGGTTTCATAAGTAATATTCTCATAAAATAGCATATAAAAAAATCCAGTCTTACACACACACACACACACACACACACACACACACACACACATAGCACTAAACTGGCTTTAAAAAATATCCCCAACGTTTCAAGTGTTTTTCTTCCATGATTGAACACAAATAATTTTTAATTGACAGCATTCTTTAGTCAGTGTTTTTTGATATCTTGATGTATTAGTGTATTTTGAGTTTTATATTATCTTCACTAATGTCGATGACTTTTGCCAAATTAACAGTGGATTTAGTTACTCCTCTTCATTAAGTGAATGATCAAATATGCTGGGTTAAATTTATCTTTTTGTTTTAATAAATTGCTGCTCTAAGTAAAACCTGGAAAAGTGTCACTATTCATTTCTCAGTATCAAAATAATTTCTATTGATTTTCATTGTTAAGATAATAGTCCCAAGAAGCCTAGGAGGATGCCTTAGCTGTGTCTCTTCCATTTGACTTGGAGGGTGGGGTACAGAAGTGCATTCATTCATGCTGGTGGGATTTCTCCACTGTCCACCTCAAGAGCAGGCTTCAAGGGGTGTGATGGTTTACTTCATATGTCAACACGAGTGGGCCCTTGAGTGCCCAGATTAAACACTGTGTCTGGGAGTGTCTGTGAGGGGTTTCCACGTGGGATTGGCATTTGAATTGGTGAACTCAGTAGACTGCAGCCTCCTCTCTCCCCACAACTGTCTGCTGATGGGTGGGGCTGTGCTCCCTCCCTGTTCATTGATTGGCTTCAGGTGACCCAGTCCTAAGTCTACAGGCTCTATGGTAGGGCTAAGGGCGACCTCAAAAAGAACTTACGCCAACAGGTGCCTCCCAGGACTGCTGCTTCCAGTGCCCCTGTCCCCAAAGCAAGACACTGCTGACCCACACCTTTAAATATTCAATGGAAGGACCGATGCTGAAGCTGAAGCTTCAATATTTTGGCCACCTGATGTGAAGAGCTGA
The DNA here is from genome assembly GCA_006410615.1 of Neotragus moschatus. Classification (NCBI taxonomy): domain Eukaryota; kingdom Metazoa; phylum Chordata; class Mammalia; order Artiodactyla; family Bovidae; genus Neotragus; species Neotragus moschatus. Next base: position 1,090,828 of record SJYA01001041.1, on the reverse strand, counting down.
CTCACTGGAAAAAACCTTGGTGCTAAAAGATTGAAGGCAGGAGAAGCAGATGAAAGAGAATGAAATGGTTGGATGACATCGCCAACTCAATGGACTTGAGTTTGAGCAAACTCTGGGAGATAGTGAAGGAAAGGGAAGCCTGGTGTGCTGCAGTCTGTGGGGTCACAAAGAGTCAGACATGGCAGAGCAACTGAACAATAACAACAACCCTCTACCCCCATGTGGANAGAGAATGAAATGGTTGGATGACATCGCCGACTCAATGGACTTGAGTTTGAGCAAACTCTGGGAGATAGTGAAGGAAAGGGAAGCCTGGTGTGCTGCAGTCTGTGGGGTCACAAAGAGTCAGACATGGCAGAGCAACTGAACAATAACAACAACCCTCTACCCCCATGTGGGTGAGCCACATTCATTTCCTGGAGGAACGGAATAGAATGAAAGGTGGAGGAAGGAGAAATTTGCCTCTTTTTTCCTGCCTCATGGTTGAAGTGGGACATCTCATCTTGGACTGGGATTTTCATCATTAGCTTCCTTGACTCTCCTTCAGACTCAGACTGAATTACATCACTGTTTTCCTGGGTCTTCAGCTTGCAGGTGGTAGACTGTGGAACTGCTTGACCTCCGTAACTAACNCGAGGTTCCTCTGTCCATGGGATTCTCCAGTCAGAAATACTGGAGTGGGTTGCCATGCCCTTCTCCAGGGGATCTTCCAGAGCCAGGGACGGAACCCGTGTCTGTTATGTCTCCTGCATTGGCAGGTGCGTTCTTTACCATTAGTGCCACCTGGGAAGCCCTAACAAGGACATTTCCTATGTTATCACAAGACAACTATCAAAATGAGGGAATTGAAATTGATATACATACAGTGGGTGCTGTGTGCTTAGTCATTCAGTTGTGTCCGACTCTTTGCGACCCCATGGATTGCAGTCTGCTAGACTCCTCTGTCCATGTGGATTCTCCAGGCAAGAATACTGGAGTAGGTTGCCATTCCCTCCTCTAGAGCATCTTCCCAACCCAGGGGTCGAACCCAGGTCTCCCACATTGCAGTCAGATTCTTTACCAGCTGAGCCACCAGCAATTCTTGGATCCCATTTCAATTTTTAATGGCTCCCATACCAAAATGATTTGATAATCGATAATTGTATTCTTTTGGGACCTGTCTCCCCCTCAGAAAGAAACAGAAAAACCATTGTTATCCAAATAAATTATAAATAACTGCTATTTTCGTGGCAGGATATTTTTGAATTAATTCCTATGGTTAAATACATGCAGAAGGAATAATATATTCATGATTTTAGTTTTCTTTAACTCCTTCTTTAATATATGTTTACTATTTTGACAGAACTGAAAGCATCTGTACTCACTAGGAGCTTATCCAATTGGTACTCCTGTGAGGACCTTTTTTAGATTATCTTTATGGGGACTTCCCTCCTGGTGCAATGGTTAAGACTCTGCCTTCCAATGCAGGGGGTGCAGGTTTGACCCCTAGTTGGGGAGCTAAGGTCCCATATGCTTCTCAGCCAAAAAACTGAAACACAAAACTGAAGGAACGTTTCAACAGATTCAGTAAAGACTATTAAAAAAATTTTTTTTTGTTTAATTAAAAGAAAAGGTTATCTTTAAACTGAAGAGTTTCCATCTTCTCAGAAGCCTTCTGTTGATGCCATAAAATAGTCTGACCTAGGCCTCCCCCTTAAATTCCTTACTTTCCCGTCTCCCTGACTGGTCATGTGCTCAGTCAGCAGATTTTTAAGCAAACAGACTATTTTGCTGAGCTGTGAGGCAATAGAATAGCCATGCTATCCAGGTGGGCAAATTGCAGGAATGCAGATCTGTTACTTACTACGATATTTAAGAGTTTAACACCCTTCCACTCATTCCATACAAGTAAACAGAATGCTACTGGGAAAAAATATTAATTGTCATTTTCTAATTATAGAAATAATGTATCAGTTCAGTTCAGTCTGTCGTGTCTGACTCTTTGCGACCCCATGTATTGCAGCACGCCAGACCTCCCTGTCCATCACCATCTCCCAGAGTTCACTCAGACTCACGCCCATCGAGTCGGTGATGNGATATTTAAGAGTTTAACACCCTTCCACTCATTCCATACAAGTAAACAGAATGCTACTGGGAAAAAATATTAATTGTCATTTTCTAATTATAGAAATAATGTATCAGTTCAGTTCAGTCTGTCGTGTCTGACTCTTTGCGACCCCATGTATTGCAGCACGCCAGACCTCCCTGTCCATCACCATCTCCCAGAGTTCACTCAGACTCACGCCCATCGAGTCGGTGATGTCATCCCGCCATCTCATCCTCTGTCATCCCCTTCTCCTCCTGCCCCCAATCCCTCCCAGCATCAGAGTCTTTTCCAATGAGTCAACTCTTCGCATGAGGTGGCCAAAGTATCGGAGTTTCAGCTTTAGCATCATTCCTTCCAAAGAAATCCCAGGGCTAATCTCCTTCAGAATGGACTGGTTGGATCTCCTTGCAGTCCAAGGGACTCTCAAGAGTTAGGAAAAGGAAAACAAGTAGATTAATAGTTAAAATTACTCATTAAACTTAATCTTAGTGAAAAGAAATACATTTGATCTAGAAATTGCTTTTTTCCATTTAGCAATATCATTAGCCATTTCCTATATTATTAATACTTAATATAATAGAATTTCCCAAAGTTTATTCTAGGAAAATTAGTGGATTAAAATAGACAATGAAACGGTACCCTGTGGTTAGTTTGGTAAAAGCAGTATGTTGTACAGTATGTTGTATCTACTTGGTTAAAGCAAACTGTTTAATTAGGTTTAACTTGATGTTTCCCAAACCATTTGATCACAGGGTTTTTTTTTTAAATTAAAAATCTATTAACACTTTGATAAGCATTCTTCTTTCTATAGCTTTATGGCTATAGGACATTTCATCATATTATTTTGGTTAGGAATTTATTCAAAGCAGAATGGTAGAAAATTCAGCCACAGTAGTTTCACCAGATGAAAGTTGGTTTTTCTCATACAAGATGTGTGGATCTGGAACAGCTGTTCATTGATGTCACAGGAGCTCCTTCTATCTTTCTTTTCCACCATTTAAAGATTCTATCTTCATTATTTTAAAATAGCTGCTGTGACTCCAGGTAGTTATGTTGTTCAGTTGGTCAGTCATATCTAACTCTTTGCGAACTCAGGGACTGCAGCACTCCAGGCTTCCCTCTTCTTCACTATCTTCCAGAGTTTGCTCAAACTCATGTCCACTGAGTCAATGATGCCATCCAACCATCTCATCCTCTGTCACCCCATTCTCCTGCCTCTGGGTATTGCACATCTAATCTAGACAAGAAGAAAAAAAAAAGGGGGGTCAGCTAAAAAGGAAGAAGGGCTAAAGAGAATGGCAGCCAAATCCATTCCTTAAAAATCAATCAGATTTTCTAGAAGTCTCAGTGAGTAACTTCCACTTATGTCTCACTGTCCAATGTCAGATCATTCAGTCACCCCAAGCTGCAAGCATGTCTTGGAGGTAGATATTTCACTTTTCAGCCTTAGTGTTAGAGAAGGTCAGGGAGAAGCATGTGGTGAATAGCCTTAGGCAGAGCATCTTTGAAATATTTGCCTCTGCCCATTCCTTGGCTACCCAATATCCCGAGAGCCTTTCCTCCTCCTCATTGAACAAATTCTCCCTCTTCCAGTGGTGACCACACCACTGTCTCCTCTAGTTACCAAATCAAGCTCCAAGTTCAGGACCCTTGTGGGACATACTGTCCTCTCCATCAAGTCTGAATGTAGCTCCTGCTCTGATGACCCATAAACCAGAAGACACAGGATATGTCTTAATATACAAAAGATACGAATATGGAGATGGCAAACAGAGCCATCTCTGACCCACAGGAGGTACCACATCCTACTGGTAAAGAATTGCAAAGCCTATATGAGCCAGAAGGGACTCTAATTCTTGGGTAGCCCAACTGGCAGCCCCTTTGTCTTTCCCAGTGAGAATCCTTATTATTCATTGTCCTTTTCCCCTGGTGGCTCAGATGGTAAAGAATTGGCCTGCAGTGCAGGAAACCTGGGTTTGATCCCTAGGCCAGGAAGATCCCCTGGAGAATGGAATGACAACCCACTCCAGTATTCTTGCCTGGAAAAATCTCATGGACAGAGGAGCCTGGCAGTCTACGGTCCATGGAGATGCAAAGAGTTGGATGGGACTGAGCACACGCACACGCTGTTTGCTCTGGGTAAATTCCATGTGTGAAAAATCACAACCAAAGGGCTAGTTCCTAGTAGTAGACATCTGCCCATCCTCTTCCTTTAGCTCATATAGCTTTTGCCTTAATACAGTAGGGAAAGGATCTCTGCTGCTGTGCCTGGCATTTTCCATGTGTTCCTGCAGGTCCACAATCTGTCTTCATAACTTTGTGAGTAAATATTTCCCTTGCTCAAGCTCACGGCCCTCCCCTTTACCCCCTTTACCCCATATCCTGGACACACCTTGGTTAAAATATCCCCTTACTGTTTCTGCACATTTTATTCTTTGCTTTCGTGTACGTGCCCATGTCCAGTCTTAATAATAACAGCAAATGCAACCAGCTTATTTAGTGTGCTGAAGTCAGTGAGCTCACAGACAGAAAGTGGTTTTAGTTTGCCCTGACCACTTCCTTCAGATCTTCTGTTTCTGATCTCCCTTTCATACTTGAGATGACATTTTTGACTCCCACATATTTTCAGTTGACTTCAGCACTTAAAAAATGGTCATTTTTGGTGACTTTGACGTTCAGACCTTAACAATGCAGAGCAATCAGAACTTCAATCTCATATCCAATTAAAATCCTCCCCGCTCCCCAGCAATTGAGTAATGACCTTTAGTTTGGGGATTTCTGTGGGAAAGAGGGACACGGTCTCTTTTTTTCTACCCTTTATTCCCTGCACACTTTCTTACTTCTCCAGGGTGAATGTAAAGAAAGAAAAAATTCGAAAAAAAAAACAGAAGAAGAAGAAGGTGCAGTCATACCTGCCCGGAGCTGTAGTGCTCGGATTGCTGGTGTTTTCAGTCACTCCCTGTTGCGGGCAGTGTGCACCAAATGACTATTGTGACCCCTCAGGTTTACCCCTGATGCCCTAGTATACCTCCCTCAGCCCCATTCTGGCACTTCTGTGTGAGGCACATGTACAGCAGCTCATGACTGTTTTCTGTCTTCAATACACATGGCATACAATGGTGGAGACGACAAAGAGCCATTGTCTCTGACCCGCTATGTGTGCGCATGCTCAGTTGCTCAGTTGTGTCCAGCTCTTTGCCTGTCCATGGGATTTCTCAGGAAAGAATACTGGAGTGGGCTGCCATTTCTTTCTCCAGGGGATCTTCCCAGCCCAGAGATTGAACCCTCATCTTTTGTGTCTCCTGCATTGGCAGGTAGATTCTTTATCACTGAACAACCTAATCCCAGCCACTCTGAAATACCAGGAAATACAGGAAATACCAGATTCCACTGGTGAAGAATTGCAAAGACTGCCTGAACCAGAAGGGACTCCACTTCTTGGTTAACAAAGAGCATAGTAACGTCTCTCTTTCAGAACTGAGATGAAAATTACAGTTGACCTTTAAGGAATATGGAGGTTGGGGGCACTGACCCCCACATAGTAAAAAATCCATGTATAACTTTACAATTGGCCATCTATATATACCTCGGTTTTGTATTCATACATTCAACCAGCCAGGGGTCATGTAGCACTGTAGTAATTACTATTGAAAAAATATCTGTGTTTGTAGACCCATGCTGTCCAAATCCATGTTGTTCAAGTGTCCACGGTCTATGGATTATCCAAAGAACTTGACAGAGTTTCTGCTGGAAATAAATTCTACTTGGCAGTTATTTTTGTGATGGCTTTTATTATCATTAATAAGATACAGATGAGGGCACTTTCCTCATGAGATTTTATGAGACCCGGCCTTGCTGGGGGCAATTTACTTGGCTTTGTGCACAGATTTCCTTCAGAGGCCTTCTTATCACTTAGTCTCACAGATAGCTCCCTCCACTCCTCATCACTAAAGCTCAGCTTCTACCCTGAAATGCAGGATATTGGAAAACAGTTTTAGAATTGACGGATTAGGTCATGATATCTCACCCCAACCTGATATCGTATTTTGTATTTCTCAAAAGAGGATTTGGCCTCTTTTCCTTAGCTGCTACTCTCAATTCAACCAAAGACTGGAGCACACATCAGCTGTCACTCAGTTTATTCACATCCATGAGCAGGAACTGTGAAACTTCATCTACTTATACATCCCAGCTCTTTCAACCTAGGGAAGGTATGTTCTAGCTGAAACCTAAGGTCATGTGGCTTGACACATTTGGAGGGGAAGGGTGACTTTTAGAATCCAGCAGTGACAGTACATATGCTAGCTAAGTACAGTGCAAGTGAAAGGCTGAGGTTCATTGAAAAGCTGCAGGTTTTAAAATATTTGGAGAGAAAATTATGCTATTTAGAAAAATACGTTCTAACATATTCAAGTTATGAAAATTGATCTCTCTTGGTCCTTCATAAGAAAAACAGCACAGATTGAAATGTTGGAGGCTGGCAAACTTCTTGACACCAGGAAGAAAGAACAATGTGGAAATGGACAGGGGATGATGAAGCTTAGATTCATTGGTGTGTGTACTTTCTAAGGTCCGATATCTAATTTTGTATTCGTAATTTTGTAATGCTTGTCTTAAAAAATGGCTGTCTGGGGAGGCCTTACTAGTAGCTGAGAAAAGAAGAGAAGTGAAAAGCAAAGGAGAAAATGAAAGATATAAGCATCTGAATGCAGAGTTCCAAAGAATAGCAAGAAGAGATAAGAAAGCCTTCTTCAGCGATCAACGCAAAGAAATAGAGGAAAAGAACAGAATGGGAAAGACTAGAGATCTCTTCAAGAAAATTAGAGATACCAAGGGAACATTTCATGCAAAGATGGGCTCGATAAAGGACAGAAATGGTATGGACCTAACAGAAGCAGAAGATATTAAGAAGAGGTGGCAAGAATACACAGAAGAACTGTACAAGAAAGATCTTCACGACCCAGATAATCATGATGGTGTGATCATTCATCTAGAGCCAGACATCCTGGAATGTGAAGTCAAGTGGGCCTTAGAAAGCATCCCTACGAACAAAGCTAGTGGAGGTGATGGAGGTCCAGTTGAGCTATTCCAAATCCTGAAAGCTGATGCTGTGAAAGTGCTGCACTCAATATGCCAGCAAATTTGGAACACTCAGCAGTGGCCACAGGACAGGAAAAGGTCAGTTTTTATTCCAATCCCAAAGAAAGGCAATGCCAAAGAATGCTCAAACTACTGCACAATTGCACTCATCTCACATGCTAGTAAAGGAACGCTCAAAATTCTGCAAGCCAGGCTTCAGCAATACGTGAACCATGAACTTCCAGATGTTCAACCTGGTTTTAGAAAAGGCAGAGGAACCAGAGATCAAATTGCCAACATCCACTGGATCATCAAAAAAGCAAGAGAGTTCCAGAAAAACATCTATTTCTGCTTTATTGACTATGCCAAAGCCTTTGACTGTGTGGATCACAATAAACTGTGGAAGATTCTGAAAGAGATGGGCATACCAGACCACCTGACCTGCCTCTTGAGAAATCT
>SJYA01001041.1:1058217-1082419 GCA_006410615.1 Neotragus moschatus | reverse complement strand
CTTAGGAAGCATCACTATGAACAAAGCTAGTGGAGGTGATGGAATTCCAGCTGAACTATGTTGAGCCCTAATAGATGATGTTGTGAAAGTGCTGCACTCAATATGCCTGCAAACTTGGAAAACTCATCAATGGCCACAGGACTGGAAAAGGTCAATTTTAATTCCAATCCCAAAGTAAGGCAATGCAAAAGAATGTTCAAACTATCACACAATTTCCCACAGTTTATACACTGGTAAAGTAAAGCTCAAAATTCTCCAAGGCAGGCTTCAACAGTACATGAACCATGAACTTCTAGATGTTCAACCTGGATTTAGAAAAGAGAGATGAGCCAGAGATCAAACTTCCAACACCCACTGGATCATCAAAGAAGTAAGAGTTTCAGAAAAAAATCTACTTCTGCTTTATTGACTATGTTAGATGCTTTGGCTGTGTAAGTCACAACAAACTATGGAAAATTCTTAAAGAGATGGGAATAACAGACCACCTGACCTACCTCTTGAGAAAGCTGCATGCAGGTCAAGAAGCAACAGTTAGAACTGCTCTTGGGCCAACAGACTTGTTCCTATTTGAGAAAGGAGTATGTCAAAGCCTGTATATTGTCACTCTGCTGATTTAACATATATGCAGAGTACATCATGCAAAATACCTGGCTGGATGAAGCACAAGCTGGAATTAAGACTGCTTGGAGAAATATCAATAACCTCAGATACACAGATGACACCATCCTTATGACAGAAACTGAAGAAAGACTAAAGAGCCATGAAAGTGAAAGAGAAGAGTGAAAAAGCTGGCTTAAAACTCAACATTCAGAAGCTAAGATCATGGCATCTAGTCCTGTCACTTCATGGCAAATAGATGGGGGAACAATGAAAATAGTGACAGACTTTATTTTTTTTTGGGGGGGAGAGAGGTCTCCAAAATCACTACATATGGTGACGGCAGCTATGAAATTAAAAGACACTTGCTCTTTGGAAGAAAATCTATGACCAACCTAAACAGAATAGGGACATTATTTTGCTGACAAAGTTCCATCTAGTGAAAGCTATGGTTTTTCCAGTGGTTATGTATGGATGTGAGAGTTGAACTATACAGAAAATTGAGCACAAAATAATTGATGTTTGTGAACTGTGGTATTGAAGATGACTATTGAGAGTCTCTTGGACTGCAAGGAGATCCAACTAGTCCATCCTAAAGAAAATCAGTCCTGAATATTCATTGGAAGGACTGATGCTGAAGCTGAAGCTCCAATACTTTGGCCACCCAATGGGAAGAGCAGACTCATTGGAAAAGACCCTGATGCTGGGAAAGATTGAAGGGAGGAGGAGAAAGGAACAACAGAGGATAAGATGGTTGGATGGCATCACCGACTTGATGGATGTGAGTTTGAGTAAGCTCCAGGAGTTGATGATGGACAAGGAAGACTGGTGTGCTGCAGTACATTGGGTTGCAAAGAATCAGACATGACTGAGAGACTGAACTGAACTAAACTCATAGATACAGAAGCCCTAGGTAGAAGAAGTTAACTGCAAGATGACCAGACTGCACACGTGACCTATGCTGCCACAGTTCTAAGAACTGACCTCAGAAACTGGGAGAAAACAGATGCTGGAACTGAGTAATGCATGCTAAGTCGCTTCAGTCATGTCCAACTCTTCACGACCTTATGAACAATAGCCTGCCAGGCTTCTTTGGTCCATGGGATTCTCCAGGCAAGAATAGTGGAGTGGGCTGCTGTTTCCTCCTCCAAGGGATCTTCCCAACTCAGGGATCAAACCTGAGTCTCTTATGTCTCCTGCATTGGTAGATGGGTTCTTTACCGCTAGAGCTGCATGGGAAGCCCCAGAACTGCATATTAACTGTACCTAATATAGCTAACGCTTACTCCTTGGAAGAAAAGAGGTGACCAGCCTAGAGAGCATATTCAAAAGCAGAGACATTACTTTGCTGACTAAGGTCTGTCTAGTCAAGGCTATGGTTTTTCCAGTGGTCAAGTATGGATGTGAGAGTTGGACTGTGAAGAAGGCTGAGTGCCAAAGAATTGGTGCTTTTGAACTGTGGTGTTGGAGAAGACTCTTGAGAGTCCCTTGGACTGCAAGGAGATCCAACCAGTCCATTCTGAAGGAGATCAGCCCTGGGATTTCTTTGGAAGGAATGATGTTAAAGCTGAAACTCCAGTACTTTGGCCACCTCATGAGAAGAGTTGATTCATTGGAAAAGACTCTGATGCTGAGAGGGATTGGGGAAAAGAGGAGAAGGGGACGACAGAGGATGAGATGGCTGGATGGCATCACTGACTCCATGGACAAGAATCTGAGTGAACTCCGGTGTTGGTGATGGACAGGGAGGCCTGGCGTGCTGCGATTCATGGGGTCGCAAAGAGTCGGACACAACTGAGCGACTGAACTGAACTGTCTTAAAAAGAGTCCTTGAGCTAGTGTAAGCTTCAGATTCCTGACAACCTAGTTCTTTCCCAGGAAATGGTGAGGCATAGAGGAAGAGGAGAGGAAAGAATGGTTGCTAGTGGCAAGAATGCAGAAGAAATTTTGAGAAAGAATGAGGCTAATGTGGGCTTATGGTAAAGAATCTGCCTGCAATGTAGGAGACATGGGTTTGATTCCTCGGTTGAGAAGATCCCCTAGAGAAGGGAATGGCAACCAACTCCAGTATTCTTGCCTTGGAAATCCCATGGGCAGAGGAGCCTGGTGGGCTACAGTCCACAGTCACAAAAGAGTCAGACATGACTGAAACCATTTAACGTGCATGCATGAGGATATCCTAATACTAGGATATGGCTAAAACTGCTACATGAAGATGTAGATTCCTTTGGTATGCATGCTTTGGGTGGTACTTTGAGAACTTCAAGAAGCAAAGAAATGTCTGTGAGTAAACAGGTGAGGGAAAGGGCGTATGGACAGAAGATGGGATGCTGGGGTCAGGATAGGGTGGGTATGGGACAGGATGTCAAGGGTTCAGTGGCAGATGGGTACAAAAGTTGACTGGGACTGGGGAAAATTTCAGTCCCCTTTTCTTCTAAACTTTGGAGACACTAGATTTTTCACCATGTATGAAATAGGTGTTCTACTTCCTTTATTTACTTCTTAAAGAAGATGATTCTTGCAGGGTGGAGTCCTTTACAGCCATCTGATACTTGGGATGCATCTTTCAGAACAACAGAGGAGTGATGATGAAAATCCACATTTGCATTCATCAGAGGAGTAGTCCCGGGAGAAACGGTCTGATTAGATCAACTGAGCCGTGATAAATTGAGAACATTCTTGGTATTAGTCTCCTCAATAGGAGAGGTAACTGGTCCTAGTAGATGGGAATTTACAAAATATAAACTGGGAATGAAAGATGAGGACAATTCAAGAAGGACATAAAGTCCTAAAGTTTTCTGCAAAAGAAAACAGTATTTAAAAGACAGTTAAAAAAAAAAAAAAAGACAGCTTTGAGAACCCTCTCAAAGCCCATCCCCTGTAGAATTAACTATGCCTTCTGCTTTTCTATTATAATATGCAAATGTGTTTTTCTATTATGTATGCAAATGTATATTATTATAAATTGTTCATATGTAAATCCCCTGTTCCAGAGAAAGACTGCATCTGTGTGTGATACTCAAAGGCTCAGTCGTGTCCCACTCTTTTGGGTCCCACAGACTGTAGCCTGCCAGGCCCCTCTGTCCATGGGATTTCCCAGGCAATAAAACTGGAGTGTGTGGCCATTTCCTCCTCCAGGGCATCTTCCCAACCCAGGGATTGAACTTGCATCTCCTGAATCTCCTGCATTAGCAGGTGGATTCTTTACCACTGACCCACCTGGAAGCCCCCCCAAAGACTACAGATAGTTACTGAAAGACCATGACACATGTGATAAGCATTTAATACTGAAAAACATTGGAAGGATGGATGACTAGAGGTTTATCCACTGCAGGTCTTTGGAGTTCCTAGATCTTCCAGGTCTACTGAAGTTTCTCTCCTGTTTCTTACTATGTATAAGTCAGTACCCAAAAAAACCCTGCCATTCCACCTGGTAAAGTGAGAGCTCTGGATGTAAAATGCTTCTGAATTTGCCCACAAAGTTTCTTCTATTTTTGATGAAGAGATGGTGCAGAGATTTCAATAGCATTTTCAGTGAAAGTCACTAAGTCGTATCTGACTCTTTGAGACCCCATGGACTATACAGTTCATGGAATTCTCCAGGCCCGAATTCTGGAGTGGGTAGCCTTTCCCTTCTCCAGGGGATCTTCCTAACCCAGGGATAGAACCCAGGTCTCCTGCATTGCAGGAGGATTCTTTACCAGCTGAGCCAAAAAAGCATTTTTTTAATTGTTGAGGAAATCTTTGTCTGGGCTGATTTCCAAGCCTCCTTCCCATCTTCTTGACTCCCTGGAGCTCTGCCCTGCCTGGTCAGACTTTTCCCTGGAGGGATTACAGGGTTTCTGGCATTCCTCTGAAGACAAAGATGGATAAGGTGTGCAGGTTTGTTGATGTTCACTTGGTATTTTTAGTCCATGGTTAGCAAAAGGAGAGACAGCAGCAGAATGGCTTTTGTTGAATATGAAATCTCACATCTCTCCTGTAAAAGTCCCTTTTTTTGGGAGAATCCTTTTTAACTGGCTGCCTCCGCCGCCAGGATTGATGCCTGAATCCTGGGCCTCACTGTTGCCAGGAAACTTTCTACTCCCTAAAAGGTTTGGTGTGTAGTTTGTCATAAGAATGGGCCTTAAAGACTGTCACGATAAATAATTTAGCTACACGTGTCTCTAAAGGGTGTGGATTTTTGTCCATCTTAGGAAGTCTCTGCTAGAGGACTTCTTAGGTCTGTTTCTTCCCTGGTAGGTTTACAGTCCAGTGCAGAAAGAAAACTCACCTCCCAAGTCCATCTGCATCCTCAGGCAAATAACACGTGGCTGCAAAATTGGTTTAAAGTCTCCTTGGCTAGTGTAAAAAAAGAGAAAGGGAAAATTAGATAGCTACATTACAAAAGAATCAAATTGGACTAGTTTCTCACACTATATACAGAGATAAACTCAAATGGACTAAAGACATTTAAATGCAGCATCTGAAACCATAGCATTCCTAGAAAAAAACACTGAAAGATGCTCTTTGACATTATTCTTAACTGTATATCCTTGGCTATGTCTCCTCAGGCAAGGGAAACAAAAGCATGAATAAATGAAAGATGATATCAAACTAAAAATCTTCTGCTCAACAAAGGAAGATACCATAAAAACAAAAGATCACCTACCGAATGGGAGAAGTTATTTATAAATAATATATCTGATAAGGAGTTCATATCCAAAATATGCAAAGAACTTATGCAACTTAACATTAAAAAGCCAAACAACCTGATTAAAAAATACTCAGAAAACCAGAAAAGACATTTTCCCAAAGAAGGCATATAGACGTCCAACAAGCTTATTTTAAAAATGCTCAATATCACTTATCATCAGGGAAATGCAAAACACAACCAGACATCTGCCACAGTGACTATTGTCAAAAGACAACAAATAACCAGCGTTGGCAAGGATGTGGAGAAAAGGGAGCCCTCATGCACTGCTGGTGGGAATGTAAATTGGTGCAGCCACTATGGAAAGCAGTAAGGAAGTTCCTCAAAAAAATAAAACTACTATTTGACCCAGCAATTCCAATCCTGGGTATTTATCTGAAGAAAGTGAAAACACTAATTTGAAGAGATGTATGTACCCCTATGCTCATTGCAGCATTGTTTACAATTGCTAAGATATGGTGGCAACTGAAGTGCACATCAAAAGGTGAATGGATAAAGAAGTGGTATGTATATACAACGGAGTATAACTCAGCCACAAAAAATGAGATCATGCTATTTTGACAACCTGGATGGACCTAGAGATTATGATGATGAGTGAAATAATTCAGACAGAGAAAGGTAAATACTGTGTGATTTCACTCGTATGTGGAATCTAAAGAACAAAACAAATGACCAGCCATAACAAAACAGAAACAGAGTCATACATACAGGGAACAAACAGGTGGTTGCTAGAGAGAAGGGTGGTGGGAGAATGAGAAAAATAAGTGAAGGAGATTAAGTACAAAACTCCAGTTACAAAAGAAATTAATCACAGGCGTAAAATGTTCAGTGTGGAAAATGCAGTCAATAATAATGTAATATTTTTGAATGGTGACAGATGGTAACTAGAGTATTCTGATGATCATTTGGTCATGTGCAGAAATGCCAGTAGGAGAAGGCGATGGCAGCCCACTCCAGGACTCTTGCCTGGAAAATCCCATGGATGGAGGAGCCTGGTAGGCTGCAGTCCATGGGGTTGCTGAGAGTTGGGCATGACTCAGTGACTTCACTTTCACTTTTCACCTTCATGCATTGGAGAAGGAAATGGCAACGCACTCCAGTGTTCTTGCCTGGAGAATCCCAGGGACGGGGGAGCCTGGTGGGCTGCCATCTATGGGGTCGCAGAGTCGGACACAACTGAAGTGACTTAGCAGTAGCAGAAATACCAATAGGAGAAGGTGATGGCACCCCACTCCAGTACTCTTGCCTGGAAAATCCCATGGACAGAGGAGCCTGGTAGGCTTCAGTCCATGGGGTTGCAAAGAGTCGGACACGACTGAGCAACTTCACTTTCCCTTTTCACTTTCATGCATTGAAGGAAATGGCAACCCACTCCAGTGTTCTTGCCTGGAGAATCCCAGGGACGGGGGAGCCTGGTGGGCTGCCATCTATGGGGTCGCAGAGTCGGACACAACTGAAGTGACTTAGCAGTAGCAGAAATACCAATAGGAGAAGGTGATGGCACCCCACTCCAGTACTCTTGCCTGGAAAATCCCATGGACAGAGGAGCCTGGTAGGCTTCAGTCCATGGGGTTGCAAAGAGTCGGACACGACTGAGCAACTTCACTTTCCCTTTTCACTTTCATGCATTGAAGGAAATGGCAACCCACTCCAGTGTTCTTGCCTGGAGAATCCCAGGGACGGGGGAGCCTGGTGGGCTGCCGTCTACGGGGTCACACAGAATCGGACACAACTGAAGTGACTTAGCAGCAGCAGCAGCAGCAGCAGCAGAAATACCAGTATACTGAGTCCCAGGAATTGATATAGTGTTGTAGTCATCTATGCTTCAAAGGCAAACAAACAAACTCTTAGACAAAGTGATTAAATTTGTGGTCACCAGAGGTGTGGGCCAGGGAGAAGGAGAATTAGTGGAAAATGGTCAAAGGATGCAAATTTTCAGTTATGAAATAAATAAGCACAATATATAACATGAGTAATTCAATTAGCATTGCCCTATGTTATATACAAAATTTGTTGAGGGTAAATCCTAAAAGTTTCACCACACAGAAAAGTTTTCCTTTTTCTTTAATTTTGTATTTATATTAGATGATGAATAGGAGAAGGCAATGGCACCCCACTCCAGTACTCTTGCCTGGAAAATCCCATGGATGGAGGAGCCTGGTAGGCTGCAGTCCCTGGGATTGCGAAGAGTTGGACACAACTGAGCGACTTCACTTTCACTTTTCACTTTCATGCATTGGAGAAGGAAATGGCAACCCACTCCAATGTTCTTGCCTGGAGAATCCCAGGGACAGGGGAGCCTGGTGGGCTGCCTTCTATGAGGTTGCACAGGGTTGGACACGACTGAAGTGACTTAGCAGCAGTGGTCATCATTTCGTGATATATGTAAGTCAAAGTAGTATGCTTTATGCCTTAAACTTATACAGTATTGTATGTCAATTTTAACTCAGTAAAACTGGAAGAATAAATAAAATCAAGATCTATGTTCTCTGTTTTTTCTTAACTATGAACAGGTTTCAGAAAATTATTTGCCAATTGTTTGCAGAAACTCTCTAAAGTTACTCCTTTTAATGGGGGGATTAAAATCAGGAATAGTGACTGAATTTGCTTGGAGGACTAGCAATGAGATATAATAGATGAAAATAAAAACAACCAGGAGAAAAGACATTGATTGAAATCCTCAAAGATTTAGATGAATACACTTGGTTTGGGGGCATCTGAGTTGCTTCTACTTTCGGTATTGTGATTAAGGTACCCATATATCTGTCTCAGTTCCTGCTTTCAATCCTTCTGTGTACTTATCCCTAAGTGGAATTTCTAGGTCAGATGGTAAATGTATTTTTAAATATTTGAGGAACTTACATATTGTTTTCCATAGTGGTTGCACCATTTTACAGTCCCATCTTGTGCCAACAGTGTATAAGCCTTCCAAATTCTTCACGTAATTGCCAAAGCTTAAAAAAAAAAACAAAAGAAACAAAACTATACTAATGAATGTGAAGTGGCATCTCACTGTGGTTTTGCTTTGTATTTCCCTAATAATTAGTGAAGCTGGGCATCTTTTCTTGTGCTTGTTGGTCATATTTATATCTTCTTTGGAGAAATGTTTATTCATGTCTTTTGGCCATTTTAAAAATCAGATGCTTGTTTTTTTGTTTTCTATTGAGTTGTAGAAGTTCTTTACATATTCTGGAAACTAACCTCTGATCAGATATAAAAGTATTTTTCTTTTCCATTCCCTGGGTTGCCTTTTGACTCTGTTGATTGTGTCCTGCCCAACTGATTTTGACAAAGGTGCAAAATTCAGTGGGGGAAGGATAGCCTTTTCAACAGTTTATATTGGAGTAGTTTGACATTCAGAAGCCAAAGAAAATGAATCTCAATGTCAGATCTTATACAAAACTTAAGTCAAAGTGGATCACAGGTTTAAATGTACAACATAAAACTCTATGGAAAAAAACAAGAGGAGTTGTTTAGAATCTAGGACTAGGCAAAGAACTCTTAGACTTGATACCAAAACCATGATCCATCAAAGGCAGAAATGATAAATTTGACTTCCTCAAAATTTAAAACTTTTTCTCTGTAAAGACCACATTTAAAAACTTAAAAGCAAGCTATAGACTGAGAGAAAATATTTACAAACCATATCTTTGACAGAGGGCTAGTATCTAGAATATGTAAACTCTCAAAACTCAATAGATAAAACAAGCCAATTAGGAATGCGCCAAAGACATGATAAGATCATTTTGAAGGGGATAATGGCAAATAATCACATGGAAAGGATATTTGACACCGATAGCCATCAGCTAATTGCCAATTTAAACCACAATGTGATATTAACATCCACCTATCAGAATAACTAAAATAATAGCAACAATGCTGCCTGCCAATCATGTGTAGAAATTGGACGGCTCAGAAACTGTTTGTGGGAGTGTATGATAATATAGCCACTTTGGAAAACAGTTTGGTAGCTTCTTAAAAAGCTTAGCATGTATCTACCATTCAACTCAGCAATTGTACTCCTGGGCATTTGTCCAAGAGAAATAACAACTTTTTGTTCCATACAAAAATGTGTACTTGGATGTTTATAGCAGCTTTATTTTTGATAGCTCCAAAATGGAAAAACCAGGTGTCCTTCATTCAGTAAATGGATGAGGAAAGTGTGGTCCAGTCATTCATTCTATGGGATATTATGCAGCAATGAAAAATAACAAACGTGTATACAACAATCTGAACAACTCTCCAGATCATTATGATATGTGATAAATGGCTAAACCCAGATTACATACAGTATGGTTCCACTTATCCAATCACATTCTTGCAATAGCAAAATTATAGAAATACAGAAAAGGTTAGTGACTTCCAGACAGTGGATGAGGGCAGGAGGGCAAAGCTTATGGCCATAGGAGGGTAAAATGAGGGGCCCTCCTAGTGACAAGAATTTCCTGTATCTTTACTGCAGTAATCTCAGTAACTTGGTTGTGTTATTATTCTACAGTTTTGTAAGATGTTACTATTGGCAGAAACTGAGTAAAGAGTATACAGTATCTCTCTGTATTATTTCTTACAAGAGAGATTTCAAGAAATTATACATTGCATGTTTACAATTATAAATTGCATGTTAATTTACATGATCTCAAAACTTTCAATTAAGACAGGGAAAGCAGTTAGTGAAAGTGGAGATAACTTACTTTTACTGTCTTAGTGCCAGCAAAAGAGAGAAGAAGAGCATGTGTGTCTAATGACTTTGGAATTGAGATGGGATCTCAACATGAATTTCAAAAGAAATGTTTCAAGGTAAAAACTACATGAATTGTAGAGATTTAAAGTCATTGAAAGCACTCCTGTTACTCAAGTTTAGACTAATCATGAAGAAAGTAGGCCCAAACACCCTCTGTGAGAGTGCGTGCTAAGTCGCTTCAGTCGTGTCCGACTTTGAGCATCCCTATGGACTGCACCAACCCAGTCCATAGGATTCTCCAGGCAAAAATACTGGAGTGGTTGCTGTGCCCTCCTCCAGAGGATCTTCCCCGCCCAGGGATCAAACCCCTGTTTCTTATGTCTATCTGCATTAGCAGGTGGGTTCTTTACCACTAGCATCACCTGAAAGTGAAAGTCTGTTGTGCCGACTCTTCGTGGACCCCTATACAGGCCATGGAATTCTCAAGGCCAAAATACTGGAGTGGGTAGCCTATCCTTTCTCCAGAGGATCTTTCCAACCCAGGAATCAAACCGGGGTCTCCTGCATTGCATTCGGATTCTTTTTCAGCTGAGCTACCAGGGAAGCCCACTAGCACCACCTGGAAAGCCCCAAACACCCTCTAGGAGTAAAACACCCGTGGGAAATTGTCCCTTAGTGGGAGAGCAATCTTCCACTTTGCAGGACTTGAACTTCACCAGAAGAGGGCGCAACTATTCAAGCTATTACATGAGCAAAAGGGAACAGATAGACAGGACTCTAAAACAAACAAACAAAATACATAAATAGGAATGATGCTCTTCTACAAAAGCCCTTTTAAACTAAATGTTTACACTGGGGGATATATTTATGGTTAATTCCCTGGTAGCTCAGCTGGTAAAGAATCCAGCTGCAATGCAAGAGACCCCAGTTCGATTCCAGGGTCTAGAAGATCCTCTGGAGAAAGGATAGGCTACCTACTCCAGTATTCCTGGGCTTCCCTGGTGGCTCAGATGGTAAAGAATCTGCCTAAACTGAGGGAAACCTGGGTTCTATCCCAAGGTTGGGAAGATCCTCTGGAGAAGGCAACAGCTACCCAGTCCAGTATTCTGGCCTGGAAATCCCCATGGTCAGGGGAACCCGGTGAGCCATAGCTCATGGAGTCACAAATAGTCGGACGCAGCTGAGCAACTAAGCAGAAGTTTTTCAAGTACTGTAAATCAGTTGATGAAAATTGGTACTTGCTGGGCAAAACAGGGAAAGGGAAGCAGGTCGTAAAAAGATCCAGGAGGAACGATGGTTCTGATTGGGAGGCAGCCTTTGGACAGTCAGACACTCTGTCTCTTGCTCCCTGTGGAGATGTCCTCCTGCAGCAGCTCACAGGCAACTCACACATAACACAGGTACATCAAAGCAACGAGGTGTCAGTTGGGTGTGAGGCTAACTTCCCATGCTTTATGTGCATATTTACAAAGAAAACAATCTCAAAAAGAAACTATTCAACACTTCTGCCATTTACGTTAAACAAGGGTTATAGAAAGGAGTCAGAGATGAGAGGAGGTGTTGGCGAGGGCTTGTGGCTATGAGATTGGTAAAGGTAATTCCTTTTTGAATGTATGGCCCTGCTGTGAATCCCCATCCTGGAGTCACTATCATCCAAACCTTAGTCTAGAAATGGACTTCAGGGGGCCAATCAGAAAACTATGAAATAGATCCCTAGAGGACAAGTACTCAACTTTCGCCTGGAATGCTGAAGGGGCACTCTGGCCTGAGCTTGACTCCCTCCCACCAGGAAATCCAAAGAGAGAAACAGGTTGGTTACTGGATGCTCAAGGGCTGAGGAAGGAAGCATTTGCCTTGGTCCAGGAAAGTGTAAGAAGCGTTTGAAGATGGTCCCTTGAGAGAGACAGTCTTGGCTTCCTGTCTCCTAGATTCTGAAGTTTCCCAGCCAAGTGTGAGTCTCTCCGTCTTCTTACATCCCCCTACCTTCCCCTGCCCCATCCCTGGTGCTGAGCAAAAGAGTAGCCAGAACTGGGTCTGAGGTGCGAAACAGGAGGACATTTAAAAATTAGTTCAGCTGACAAAATTCTAGTGGACAACCTAATGACCATGCAGATCAATAGGGATTAATTATATGGGACTGAATGAACTGACGAATATGACTAATACCTTTATGACTTTGGGGACAATATACTAACTTTAATCTGAAAAACTTTTCCTCTTGTGCTTTGACTTATAGCAAGCTGATGAAGTATACCTTTATAAACAAAGATGAAGTGTTTATCTTCTTCTCTCTACCTGCTCGTTCCAGCATTTGGCTTCTCCAGCTGGCTCTCCTGTGGACTTGATGATTTATTACAACTGGATTACAACTAATTATGCTAATCATTGTTTTAATTTGGTTTTTGTTTTCAAGTTGTTTGTGATTTGTGGCTCCCTGCTACACTATGATTTTGCCAGTCTTACTAGCTACATTAATTTTACCTTATTTTGTAAGATTGTTGTCTCTTACGGTAACCAAGGTGTAAGCGGGCCTCCAACAAAAATCTTTATTGTGGTCTCCAAGACTTCCTCGGACCTGACTGGTGCCAGAATCACTCGACATTATGCTTCCATGACTCTCTTGCAGCCCCACTAGGATCATTCACATCTCAGGGCCTTTACTTGTATTTCCGCCTCTATCTTTTCATGGTGTGCTTCCTAATCATTTGAAATAGAATTTTATTGTACATTCAAATATCATCTCCTCAGAGAAGCTTTTTATTACCAGCTCATCTAAAAAATGTAATCACTAGCTATCATTTCATATTGCTTTATTAACAGTTATTATGTGACATTTTATTATTTGTGTTGACATGTCCTCTGTCTACCCCATGAGAACAGGGATCCTGATTGCTTTATTCTTTGAGCACCTGCAACAATCCTGACACTTAGTAAGCACTCAATCAATGTTTTAAAAACCATTTTTTAGTTAGTTCCTATACCAATTAAGTTGAAGGAAGTAAATATGGAATATAACAAAAACAGCCCTGGAGTTGGAGTTTTAGATTCCTGATATAGTTTGTTCACTACTTACTTGTGTGGATTTTGATGAATAACTTTAACTTCCAGTCCCTCTGTTTCTTTACTTAAAGATAATCCTAAGGAAACCCGGTACCCTAAAAGGATGTGCAAAGCACAAAGTCATCTCTGATATACGTAATACTTCTATTTTTCTGCATTAAATATGCAGACATTGTCAATAAATTAATTCACATGCTTTTTTCTGGATATATTTCAATATCTGTCAGACTTTACTTCTCTCCCTGCCTCTTTCTTTTTTTATTAAAGTTTTACGGGTCACTTTCTATGTTCCAAGTACTATGCCAGGCACTTGTAAACAAAGATAAATCAGACATTTTCTCCTGCTTGCAAAAAGCTCATAATCTAAAAAGGAAGGCAGAAATATAAACAACTGAATTAGAATGTACCTTGAAAGTGCATAAGCAGAAATCTGTTCAAGATACGAGGGGAGGCACTCTATCTGGGAGCTCACAGTGGAACGAGTCAGAGAGAGAGTGTGATGCGCCTTTTCTGAATGAGGCCCTATAAGAGGGAAGATACCAGGGGGGGGGTGTGGAGGGTGAGGACCAGAAAGGTAAAGGATGATCAGTG
Organism: Neotragus moschatus; assembly: GCA_006410615.1. Classification (NCBI taxonomy): domain Eukaryota; kingdom Metazoa; phylum Chordata; class Mammalia; order Artiodactyla; family Bovidae; genus Neotragus; species Neotragus moschatus. The sequence continues at coordinate 1,068,797 of SJYA01001041.1, read as the reverse complement.
AGTCGCTGGCCTATTGGTTAGGAAGTCTTTGATGATGCTTATCCTTGTTTCGGTGGCTGGAAGGTACAAAACTAGGATGGTGTGAACTGAGCGGTATCTGGAAGGAGGGGAGAGGAGATCTTATTTGGGAACGTTTGAGAAGGAGAGGAAAGAACTAGGTAAGGGAAAGGGTCAAAGAGAAGCTTTGAGGATGAGAGTAGCCTGGGTATGGTTGAGGAATAAGCCAGTAGAGCTCACAGAGCTGGGATGATGATCAGGAGGCTGTGTGAAAGCTTCCCGCTCTTCATAACAGGGGAGGGGACCCAGAGGACCTGGGGGATCCAAGGGATCCAGGGGAAGGAGACTCAGAGCATAGCTCAGCCGAAGGGAGCTCCTTTCCCTCTGGGACAAAAGGGAAGAGGGAAAGGGGACGGCCACCCTCAGGGGCACTCACAGATCACAGCTGAGGAGGAAATTCTTGCCTCAAAGAAGGTGTATGTTAAGTTCACGTGTTGAGCTGAAGTGACCAAGGTTGGGTAGGAGATTCTAGGCAGTGAGGCACTGGAATTTATTCTTATATTCCCTACACTTCAAGGGTATAGCTGGAGCTCATTGGCTGACTAAGGCCTGGCCAGTGAGGAGACAGTGTTTCTGTGGACAATCATATTCCCAACCTAATGGTTACTTATTTTTGATGATTCCTGTCTTCATCATAAGCTATTAGGAAATTGTGCTTGAGCCTGCTCTTATTCCCAAGACTAATTACTGTTAATACTGTTTTGCTGGTTTAACTTCTTAATAAGGAAGCCAAATAAACAATCTTGCTGAGAATAGAAGGCTCAGCACAAAGTCTCCCATTTGAGAAGCTATGGATGCACGCTAGTCAGCTGTCAGGCAGGCAGGTGTGCTCATCTTTACTTTGAAGTTTCATCTTAGAAGAACAGATAGGCGTGTGTATCCGTCCATCCATCCATTCATTCAGTAAACATTTATGTACCAACTTCTCTATGTCAGGTAACCTGGCAGTCAGTGAGGAGTCAGCAACAGAAAATCCCTGTGAATGTGTACCCAGGGATGTAGCCAGTATATCTAGACCTAGCTCTTTTGGTCATTCAATCATGTCTGACTCTTTGTGACCCCATGGACAGTAGCCCACCAGGCTCCTCTGTCCGTAGGATTTCCCAGGCAAGACTACTGGAATGGGTTGTCATTTCCTCCTCCAGGGATCTCCCCCACCTAGGGATTGAACCCATGTCTCTTGCATGGGTTCTATCTTTACCACTGTGCCACCTACGCAATATATTGAATTTATAATATTAAAGTTAAATATTACATCTGTACTACAGAACACAGGTGGAATAATTCTGTTTTATTTTATTTAGGTTTTTGTAATGTCTTTTGCGCAATTGCAAACACTAAGATTGCATTTTCTGTTACTAAATCGCCTTTAGCGCCCTAGAAGTGAACAAGTAACATAAAAGAAGTCTCTCCTAGGTTGCTTTGGGCTGCCCAGGTGGCAATGAGGGAGACATAAGAGACACAGGTTTAATCCCTGGGTGGGGAAGATCCCCTGGAGGAGGAAATGGCAACTCATTCCAGTATTCTCGCTTGGAGAATCTCAAGGACAGAAGAGTCTGTTGGGCTGCAATCCATAAGTTCACAAGGAGCTGGACACGCACACCACTGCTGCTTTATTCCCTACCCTCTGCCCCGAGCATTCAAATTTCCATTCTGTGCACACACCTGTGTTTTCTCTTAGTCATTCCCCAGGACCTCCCTGAGCACTCTGCCAACAGGAAGGAAATCTTGGCTGCTTCCCAAGCTGTTGATGCCTTTGGCCACTAGGAGGCACTGTTGCCCTTTCTTGTCCATTGATGTCTGTAACAAATTATTTGAAGGAAATTAAAGGTAATTTATATGCAACAATAAAAGAAACCTTTTAAGAAATGTCAACTTTATTATATCCCTAAGGATATGAGGTAATGTATTTCCCATTGAGTCTTCATTTTTAATCAGTAGTATAGTCATTTTGCATCATACTTGAGGTTGGAGAGTTGTATTGACGATAATCTCCAAATTTCTGGTTTCCTCCCTTCTTGATTTCCTTCCTTTTTCCCTAGTCTTCCTTCTTGACTCCTCCCCTCCACTTCCCCTCTCCCTCCCTTTCTTCCTTCTTCCCTTCTTTTATTCATTCATTCCACAATATTTCCTGAGCACTTACTGTACATTAGGGTCTGAAGCTATAAACTAGAGTAAGAAGCAGGCTCTGTTTTCAGGGACTTTACAGTCTAGACAGAGACAGGCAATACCAGCGATGCCTGTACTTCAGTGTGTTGAAGGCTGTGATAGCAGTGAACGCTATGGGAGAAGAAAACTTAGAAGAGAGGCTTCCAAGTCAGCAAGGAGGTCAGGTAAGGCTTCCTTTGATCTGAGTCATAGCAGCTGCGCAGGAGTTAGCCATGTGAAGCTGGGCAGACAGAAGGGAAAGACTGTGACTCCAAACTTAGACCTTTTAGTTTAGATCCTTGGTATAGAGGAATTTGGGTTTCCTTGGTGGTTCAGTAGTAAAGAACCACCTGTCAATGGAGGAGTCGTAATTTGGTCCCTGGGTCAGGAAGATCTCCTGGAGAAGGAAATGGCAACTCACTCCAGTTGAGTTCTCTGTCCCATGGACAGAGAATTCTAGCAGACTATAGTCCATGGGGTCTCAAAGGGTTGGACACAACTTAGCGACTAAATCACAACAATAGAGGAAATTAATCAAAAAAAAGGGGAATCAAGAAAGAATGCGTTTCTTTTCTGTATTCCTCTGAAATATTGGCTGCCTGTCCCATCTGTCAGTTCCTATCTGAGTTGAAACATTGTTGGAATACTACATACCTCATTTACTTAGTAAACTTGTCATGAGAAGATGTGAGACTTAATCCTTTCCTCCTTGCTGCAGTTCACTGCTTCTGCTCTGGTATGGTCTTCTTGTAAGTGAGAACACAAAAGTATATTCCATAATCTTTCCAATCAATAAACAGGGATAAATCCCTTCACTTCATTTAGCCCTCCAGTGTGGGTGAAATTTTGCTCTCACTTCCATGAAGTAATTTCTCAGTTCTACTTACACAGTGGAATTTTTCAAAGATGTCTAAAAAGGCATAAGTGGCCCTGCTTTTTCCCAGGAAGTACTGATTTGGTAAATCTATGGTAGTACCTAGACATCTCTGCATTAACAATATCCCTTAAGGGTTTCTGTCTTGAACCAACGTTGAGAAGTAAAGTCTTTGACTATACTTGAGTAGTATCTCATGATGGAAAAGTTTAAACATTTGGAGTCATACAAATTTGACTATGATTTCAGATTCTGTCACATACTAACTGTGTGACTTTGGCCAAGCTACCACACTTCTCTGATCTGCAGACTCATCTGTGAAGTGGCACCAACAACATTTACTCTTAGGACGTGTGTGCTCAGTTGTGTCTTACTCTCTGTGGCCCCATGGACTAGGACCTGCCAGGCTCCTCTGTCCATGGAATTTTCCAGGCAAGAATATTGGAGTAGGTTGCCATTTCCTTCTCCAGGGCATCTTCCTGACCTGGGGATTGAACCCGAGTCTCTTGTGTCTTCTGCACTGGCAGGTGGATTCTTTATCACTAGCACCACCTGGGAAGCCCCTGCCCTTAGGATGGTTGTGCTCAGTACAGACTGTACTCTTTTCCTATAGAAGACATAGGGGATTCTTTATATACCAGGCTTGTAATAAAAGTGGAATCTTAGGAACCATCTTTTTTTCAACTGAACTAGTGAAACAACCAAAACACTGATAATCTTTCACATGTATCTGTTCTTCCTGAGAATAAGTTGACATTGAAAGTGAGAGGGTACGGGTCAAAGAGGACTGTGATACTCAGTGCCGTATTGGTGGTCCAATTTTTAATAAAAAAAATATTTGTTCATTTTATTTTGGGGCTGCACTGGGTCTTCGTGGTTGCACAAGGGCTTTCTCTCATTGTGGTGCGAGTGGACTACTCTCCAGTTGTGGCTTCTCATTGCGGTGACTTCTTTTGTGTAGAGCATAGGCTCTAGGCTCTGGGGCTTCATTAGCTGTCAGGCATGGGCTTAGCTGCTCCAAGGTATGTGGGATCTTCCAAGACCAGGGATTGAACCCATGTTCCTTGCCTTGGCAGATCCAGTGGACCAAAGCCCTGGTGGTTCATTATTTGAAAGAAGATTTGTTGAACATCTGTATTCCCACAGTCGTATTTATTTTTGTCTCTTAAACATCCACAGACCACCACCCTCGTTTACTGTCATAGCTTAGTCTCTCATTGGCTCTCACTGTTTGAACAGATGCCTAGCTGTTCATCCTGGCTTAACTCTTACTTGCCTCCAGTATGTGTAATCATACTGCTGCTGCTGCTGCTAAATTGCTTCAGTCGTGTCCAACTCTGTGCAACCCCATAGACAGCAGCCCACCATGTTCCCCCGTCCCTGGGATTCTCCAGGCAAGAACACTGGAGTGGGTTGCCATTTCCTTCTCCAGTGCATGAAAGTGGAAAGTGAACGTGAAGTCACTCAGTCGTGTCTGATTCTTAGAGACCCCGTGGACTGCAGCCCACCATGCTCCCCCGTCCCTGGGATTCTCCAGGCAAGAACACTGGAGTGGGTTGCCATTTCCTTCTCCAGTGCATGAAAGTGAAAAGTGAACATGAAGTCACTCAGTCATGTATGATTCTTAGAGACCCCATGGACTGCAGCCTACCAGGCTCCTCCGCCCATGGGGTTTTCCAGGCAAGAGTGCTGGAGTGGGGTGCCATTGCCCTCTCTGAATCATACTGCTGTCCTGCTTAAATCTTTCTCCTGCAGATCACATCTAAGGTCTCCAACAGGGAAAACAAAGCCCTTAAGATTTGCCTGCTTTTTCGTTTTTATCTTTGTACCATCTTTCTGTTGATCAAGGACTCTAATGAAGCATTTATGGTTTTGAACAAAATGTCTTAGTACCTTTTACAAAGGACCTCAGCCTGAAGAACACTTTCCCCCTTTCCTGACTAATGAAAGACAACCTTTTTAACCTCTATTTATTGTGCGCTTACTTTGTGTAGGCCACTGTGAAGAAATTTAGTTTATTTCTCAGCCTCTCATATGTTACACTCTGTTACTTCCATTTTACCATAAAGGAAGCTGAGGTCCAGGGAGTTTAAGGTTTTATGGGACTTTCCTTCCCTATCCTCTCGGATCCCTGTTTCCATTGTCTTGTAACTGCCTTTTTATTAAAATTTTTTGTAAATTGTGAAAATATGATAAAACACATTTACAGGAGACTTGGAAAATGCAGAGCAAAGTTATGTGTCATTCCACTATATATTGCAATTATTTTTAAGTAGATAAATTAAAATTTTTAGTTGGAGTTTTGATATCAAAGTCTCAAAAATTAATACGAGAAATCTAGAGAAAAGTAGAAGGATACTATAGACCCAAAAAGCATGATGAGCCAATTCAAACATAATTAAAATTTATACACTTCATCCTTCACAGCCCCCACTTCTACCCTATATCTACTCAATGAAGACAGACAAGGTGTGAAATAAACAACGCTAAATACAACCAAAAAGCAACTTTGGTGAAAAACGCATTAACAGAAATTCATTTTGAACAAGATAAGTATTTTTGCTTTTACAAAAGGAACTGACACTTAGAGGAACCACACCCTGTTCCCATACGGTGTCCCCTGTTAAATACGACCTTTTGCTGAAAGTTAATTATGCTTCTTTCCAAACAAACCTGGGGACCTCTGTTTCTTTGAAGATGGTTTTGTGTTTCGAAGTCCATGGAATGTTACACGATATTGAATCATGTATCATCATTCATAAATGTCCATGATTCGCTAGACAAACATTCCTTGCTTAATAAAACAAAAGAAGTGTTTCAACAAAAAGGGTGCAGCTATATCAGTAGGGCTTGCTGTTCGCATATCTCAGTTTTGTGGTGATAAAACAGTCATTAAAACATGCAACCTCTTTAAAATTACAGCTGCCAGGCCAGATGAATTTTACCTGAACAGAGATTAAATGTGAGGGTATTCACCTCACATTCCAGGACAATCTCTGGGAACACAGCTATAAAAATAAAAGGGAGAGAGGGCAGAGTCAAGGGGGTGTGGCTTTGAGGGGGGGCAGTTCTTGAATCTTGCCTAGGACATAGTGGGGTAAAGGCAGAATGCCCTCTGAAAGAAGAGTAAAAGGCCTCTCAAGTCAGAGAAATATCACACTAAAAACAAAATGTTTTCATTTCATTAAAATATGAGATCAGATACAATTTCAAATGTACTTCTTGTCAGTCAGTATTTCTCACCAACAAGGCATTCTCTTGTCTTTTCAGAACCACTTTCTAATCAAGAATGGCAACAGAAAAGTAGAAATGGGAACTTGATTTTTAAGAGGAAAAATGTTACTTGAAGTTACTGAAACACCTCCGAACCTACATGGTTGAGAAATGAAAACTAGCTGTCCTGTACTTAGCTTGATGCCACTTTTACCCCCCTATATAAATTGTACTTTGTGACATGTTGTTAGTCAATAGGGCATGTCTGACTCTTTGTGACCCCATGGACTGTAGCCCGCCAGGCTCTTCTTTCCATGGGATTTCCCAGGAAGAATACTGGAGTGGATTGCCCTTTCCTTCTCCAGGGGAGATCTTCCTGACCCAGGAATTGAACCCTTGTCTCCTGCACTGCAGGCAGATTCTTTAATACTCAGCCACCAAGGAAGCCCCACTTTATGAAATAACAAGATATTTACTCAGTATATGCAAAGTTTCTAGAGGTCAAAGGAAAAAAATCTTAAGTTTTCTTAACTTTTCCAGGAACTAGATGGATACATGGTAAACAGGACAAAAAAAAAAAAAAAAAAAAAAACTTGAAAAGAAGCATTCAACCTCCTTACAATGACCAGAGTACAATATAGAACAGTGAGACTTGACTAGTAAAGATCATAAAAAGGGCAGTCAGTTGGCCTGAGTAGTGGTAAAGCAGAAGGTACTCTTGTAACCGAGTTGGTGTGAGACAGAGTCAAGGAGAAGAAGCTTTTCAAGGAAGCTTTGGCAGTTCTTACACAGAATCTCCAACGGGTCATACCCTTGGAAACAGTCGTTCTGCTCCGAGAATCTCTTTCAGCGAATGATTAAAACAACAAACTTTGGCACACACACATACTTATTACAGCATCACTTAAATAGCCACTAACTTGAAACAAGCTAAAGATCTGACAGTAGCGGACTAGTTGAGAAAATGTGATATTTCATTCAAATGATATTGACAAAGAAGGGCAATGTTAATAATACACTTTTATCTGCTGCATGCTATCAATAAACTAAAAGATTCTCCTCCTCCTCCTACTAAGAATGCTCTTCCTTCTCCTGTATTGAGTTTTTGCTATGTGCCAGGAGCTCTGCCAAGCCATTAACCTGTGTTAATTTAATTCTTACAGCAACCTGTAAGGTAATTTTTACTATTTCCACTTTACAGGTGAGGAAACTGAGGGGTACAGAAATGAAATTACTTGTCCCAATACACACAGCTAGAAAGTGGCAGAGTTAAGGTTATATTTTTAAAGATTTATTGAGATATAATGGCACCCCACCTCCAGTATTCTTGCATGGAAAATCCCATGGATGAGGAAGCCTGGTAGGGTGCAGTCCATGGGGTCGCTAAGAGTCAGACATGACTGAGCGACTTCACTTTCTCTTTTCACTTTCATGCATTGGAGAAGGAAATGGCAACCCACTCCAGTGTTCTTGCCTGGAGAATCCCGGGGACGGGGGAGCCTGGTGGGCTGCCGTCTATGGGATTGCCCAGAGTCGGACACGACTGAAGCGACTTAGCAGCAGCAGCACTGAGATGTAATTCATATATTATTGGTGCTTCCCTGGTGGCTCAGATGGTAAAGAACCTCTCTGCAGTGCAGGAGACCCAGCTTCCATCCCTGCATTGGGACGATCCCCTGGAGAAGGAAACGGCAACCCTCTCCAGTATTCTGGCCTGGAGAATCTCATGGACAGAAGAGCCTGGTGGGTTACAGTTGCAAAGGGTTGGACATGACCGAGTGACTAACACTAATTCACATATTATAAGATCTAGTCTTTTTTTGGAAAACTTTTTTAAAGATTTTTTTCCATGTAGACCATTTTAAAAGTCTTTCTTGAATTTGTTACAATACTGCTTCTGTCCCATGGGACATGCAGGAATCTTAGCTCCCTGATCAGGGATCTGACTCACACTTCTTGCACTGGAAGGCGAAGACTTAACCACTAAACTGCCAGGGAAGTCCCAAGATTTACTCTTTTAAAGTGTATGTAATTCACAGGGTGAAGTTGAGTAGACACTGGTTAAAGGCAGCATCTTTGAAGTAGGAGGGACTAGAGCACAGAGTAGGAATCTGGAATCCAGGTAATTTTCTTGCACATAATGCTTGAAGACAAGGAACTTCTCTTTTCTCCTCTTGGTATCCCAGGGCCTAGAAGAGTGACTGGGCCCTAGTGGAAATATTTGTGTGTGTGTGAATGAATAAATGTGCTCTAGTGACCTGATGACTAATCCTCAGTGCCAATAGCACCAGGCTGGCTAATCCTGTGTTTGAGTTCCCACTGCTTCTCTGACCTTTGGCCAAGGTTGAGCTTCTGATTTCTGAACTGCTCACCTACCTGTGCATTGTGACCCAGACTGGCAGTTCATGGGGTGTTTAACTGTCAGCTTCATTTGAAGGTAGCCCAACCGGATCCTATACCAACTGCCTATAGCACTCACTTAGTTCTAGTTTGGCTCTCAGAGTGGTTCACACATTGTTCCCACTCTTGACAGCCATGGCTCTTCTGGTGAAGAAATTCCCCTGGGCTGGTTCAACTTCTTCCCATGATTGTCCCTCTACTTGTATTTCCTAGTTCATAGTCCCTAGGATACCATGAAGTGAAAGATTAGGTGGAGAAAGAAGCTCCAGAAACTTCACTCCTGCCAAGTGCCTCTCTCTTTTGTTTGTAAACAACAGAAAAGACTTGACATTTGGTTTAGGTTCTGTTGGAAGTAAGAATTTTGCTGTAAATGAAACAATCGCTATTCTAACCTTTTCATTAGAAAGCCTCTGTAAAAATATGTCCTATGACTCCAAACCTCTCCTCCCACGTGAACACATCTAAATAAGCACGTCTACTTGAGCACCCCATTATTAAGCTCCATGGTAACAAAACCAAGCCTACCATCTATGGCTCCATCTTTCTTTTCTATGGAAGTAGAAAAGTGATGTCACTATTTTCATAGCTTCTTACTCATGCTCAACTCATCCTTGTCTTTCACATTCTCTCCTTTATCCAGAGAGTGGTCTCATGAGTTTTTAAACATTTTTCTGTTGAAATGTCTGTGCTATTGAGTCCTTATTTCATATCCAAGTTCTCACCACTCAGCCATTTGTATATCTCTGTTGATACCAGTGGCTGTGGAATCTTAACTTCTATATTTTTCTTTTGTGGTACTGTTGGAATAAGGGAAAGACTGCTTCTACATTCTCCAATTTAATTCTTCAATGCTTTTCCTTCTTAAAGTATCAAATTGTGTGACTTCTGGTTTTCAAATTTCTCCAGCATCTCATCCCACCTACCGATTCAAAGCAACTGGTTTCTAACTCCTGAAATGTTTCCTTGGTTTTAGACAGGCTCAGTAATCCAACTCTAAGCCCCAACCAGTAAGGCTGCAGAAGCTGAAGTTGAAAGGTTCTATGATGACATACAAGACCTTCTAGAACTAACACCCCCCCCCCAAAATGTCCTTTTCATTACAGGGGACTGGAACGCAAAAGTAGGAAGTGAAGAGACACCTAGAGTAACAGGCGAATTTGACCTTGGAGTACAAAATGAGGCAGGGCAAAGGCTGACAGAGTATTGCCAAAAGAATTCATTGGTCATAGGAAACACCCTCTTCCAACAACACAAGAGAAGATTCTATACATGAACATCACCAGATGGTCAATACTGAAACTAGATTGATTATATGCTTTGCAGCCAAAGATGGAGAAGCTCTATACAGTCAGTAAAAACAAGGCTAGGAGCTGACTGTGTCTCAGATCATGAAATATTCATTGCAAAATTCAGACTTAAATTGAAGAAACTAGCGAACACCACTAGATCAATCAAGTATGACCTAAATCAAATCCCTTACAATTATACAGTGGAAGTGACAAATAGGTTCAAGGGATTAGATCTGATAGACAGAGTCCCTGAAGAACTATAGGCAGAGGTTCATGACACCACACAGGAGGTAGTGATAAAGACTACCCCCAAGAAAAAGAAATGCAAAAAGGCAAAATGGTTGTCTGAGGAGGTCTTACAAACAGCTGAGAAAAGAAGAGAAGCAAAAGGCAAAGGAGAAAAAGAAAGGTATACCCATTTGAATGCAAATTTCCAAAGAATAGCAAGGAGAGATAAGAAAGCCTTTTTAGTGATCAGTGCAAAGAAATAGAGGATAACAATAGAATGGGAAAGACTAGAGATCTCTTCAAGAAAATTAGAGATACCAAGGAAATATTTCATGCAAAGATGGGCACTATAATGGACAGAAATGGTATGG